>JBBMKA010000005.1:9143305-9199901 GCA_037833695.1 Sechiopsis laciniata | reverse complement strand
CAATTGATCTATTTGCAATTTTTTTGTTCAGGATGCTGCTAAATATCGTGATGAGCTGAATGAAATTGCCCCTCACTGTCTTTTGAAGTGTGCAAGTGACGCGACAACTTTGGTACATTTCTTGATCTTCTTATGAATGTTGTTAATGGATTACATACTATACTATTTTTTCAATTTATAGAAGTAAACTTTTCTTGCTATCTGAACTAATATACAATCCTATATGCTACCTGATAATGTCTATTCTTCCTTAATTCGTAAAGAGTTGAAAATAATAATAATTCCCTATTTCAGAATAAATTGATTAGTGAAATGGTGTGTAGAAGCTCAATCTACATGTGTGGGCGGCTGAAAGTTTTAACAATATACATAATTTTGATTGATACTATAGGGTATCAGGGTACAAGTTAGGAGCGTTTACATAGAAGGCCGAAGCCAACCTTCGAAGAATCAGTACTTTTTTGCATATCGAATAAGAATTACCAATAATTCAAACCGTCCGGTTCAACTTCTTAGAAGACATTGGATTATCACTGATGCAAATGGGAAAACAGAAAATGTCTGGTAAGTTTGACTTACTTCTGTACTTTCCTCCTTGATTCCTTAGGGGCCTATGAAGGTGTTTCCCAACTCAACCTGGACATTTTTTTTTCAGGGGCGTTGGTGTCATTGGTGAACAACCAGTTATACTTCCTAAGACTGGATTTGAATATTCTTCGGCATGCCCATTAACCACCGCTAATGGCAGAATGGTTAGAATGATTTTTTTTTGTGTGAACTTCATGTTCATGTAGTTTAGATTCTTCTCCCAGTCTTTAATTATAGGGAAACTGATGAGCTCTTTTCACAAAATAATTACTAATGTAGGCAAATTTTAAAGTATTTGCATCTATAGTCATCAATACGTTTTAATATGGTGTTATAAATACTCATTCATACTATTATGTATTATCAATATCGTATTATAAGAAAGTATGTATACATACTCATCAATAACAATGACTATATTTGCTACTTTTTTAAAAGCAATTATATTTATAATTATTTTTTAGATTTGATTAATCTGGCAAGTTTCCCTTAATTATATCACTTTTTCTGATCCAGTGGAAGGACTGCTCTAGCGTATTGTTTTGAACTGGTTCAGTAAAGTTTATAGTCAAATTTGTTTTCATAAATAAACTTTAAATAGCTGTGACTTTCTTTTATCTTGGGAATTTTTAACTCACACATGGAGTGCACAATTCAAACATGATTTCATTGGGACTTATTAATATTGAGTGCACAGTTCAAAATGAAGCAATATTAATTTCTTGAAGCTGTAAATTCTCGACACAAACATTCCTGTTAGATGAAAAAGACAAAAGTCTCCCTAGGCATTGCTCTGGAAATTATACTGATGCTAAATAAACTATTATCTTCTGATTGTTCATCACATTGCATATCACATCACGACCTTTTCAAATTATACGTATCTACTCATTTTATGACCGAAAATTTTCTTATATGTAATATGTAAGGAGATATAAGTTGTGGAAAAACACAGATTTTTTTATAAATGTTTTGTAATTGTACAAAATAAAATATAATCTTAATCTCGCTTGTAAATTCATGGTTTTCTGGCATTTTGCATATGAATTAGAAACCTGAGTTCTTACTAAATGTGGTGCAGGAAGGCGACTATGAAATGAAGTACATCGACAAAGTGGGTGAACAATCATTTAACGTTGCTATTGCTCCGTTTTCTCTCTCCATTTTAGGAGATAGCACAGACGGCTTCTGAAGTGTAAACGCAACCCAAGTCAGCCATGCTGAAGTTTTTCGGGACATCGAGAAGTCTGTTGAAAATGCTGTTTGAACATTTTGTAGATATTCTTTCATTGGGGATAAAGAAGACCAAATCTTGCCAACAAATCCATGATATTCTCAATTGAATTTGGAAATGTTAGGAGCTTCTTATGTTTGTAAACTCTGGAGAGTTGTTGTATAGATCAACGTGTGTGTATAAATTTGTTGCCAGTAAGTGGAATAGGTAGACCCAATTTATGGCAAAACTTCAATCAGATTGAAAATGAAGCATATTGTATTTAAGAAATGTCTCTATCAAGAAAACCCATCAGCATCTCAGATTAATCTTACATCCATCTTCATGATTAAAAATGGCGAGAATCTCATTATTTATGTTATGTTGTACGAAGCAGTCTTGCTTTAAATATTTCTTTTATAGGTTTTAATGCTTCTTCTTCCTCATACTGCTGCGTTGAATGATTGGTCAGCGGAATGAATATGCTTGTTTAATTTGCTACTATTGTTTATTACTATACATTACCCTTCCACTTTTCCTCTGACTTTTGTTCATTGATCTAACTGTTTACAGCTCTTCAAATTTACAGGAGCTTTGCTTGGAAATCTTGAGAGATTCAATATGGGCTAGGCGCTTTCTCTTGACTGGAGCGGCAGCGAGTCGGTACAATGTATGAATAAATGAAACATTATTTCTACCAACTATTTTACATTATTTGAAGACCCATTTACTATGTCTGCACATCTGTATGTTAATGCCTCCAAAAATCAACCTCTTCCAATTAACCAATACCAGGGATTCTCAGTGCTAATTAAGGTCCCTTGTCTAGCTTGGCCTACCAACATTCCACCCCATATATATAAAATAATCAACTTCAATGGTGGAAAGTTACATAAAATGCCCTTTGTTTTGGTTATAGGAAAGGGCACAAACATAAAAATGGAGTCTCTCTGGTTCTTGGAAAAGGGCACTTTTTGGGTGAACAAATCCTTCTCATTTCCATGACTTTTCAAAAACAGTGAGTTGGAGCATAGTGTTCAGGTGAGTCTTTGAAGCATTGAAGAGTGTTAGTTACTCTTTTTTTTTTTTTGTATTGGTTTTCTTTTCCTTGCACTGCACTATAAACTCAGACGTGAAAATACACAATTGCTTAACCATTGCATTGTTGAAAGTCTTTTCACACGCATTCTATTTATTTTCATTTGCTCATCTCTGCTCTCACATTCTGCATTTCTTAACTGCATTGGAGTTTGGTTCAGTCCCTTTCCCAGACATTACTCAAAATTTCAGGTACCTGTTTCTCCCTGTCTCTCTCTCTCTCTCTCTCTTTTTTTTCATTTTTTTTTTCATTACAAATATGGTTATTTCCAAGAGGGAGATAGAGTATAAGGGTCTGCTCTTTAACATAAGTTTGTAATTTGAATTTCTTTGGTTCCTACTTGGCTTCATTTCTAAACAAATTCCAGTATTTATGTTGAAAAAATAAATCAAAGTAGTTTTCTCTTGCATAAAGGAGATTACTTTCTTCCCAGTTCAGCAGAATTACTTTGATTTATTTCTTTTGATTTACCGTTTATGATCTATATTTTACTTTATTCCAGCTAGCTGTATGTTCTTTTTCTTTTCTCTTTTTGCTTCAATATTGACAGCAAGATAAAAACAAACAGTCAATTCATAGAATTCTCCAATTTCTCAGGAGAGCAGCGAGATGGACGATGGACCTTGGAGTTTGCTTGCAGGTGATAAGCAACCTTTTTTTTATTTTTAATTATATTGCATATCCTACATTTACTATTTACATTTATAATCAAAATATTTTTTGAAACAGAAATGTTGCTTTTGAAGAATCCGATTAATCTTTTAAAAATTATCAACTAACGAATTGATAGGAAGTTCAAATGTTTGTATAAATGGTTTCTACAATTACCTCATCTATCTTTCATCTAAGGAATTAAGGTTCAAATATTTCCTCACATAATAAATTCTTCCACGCTATGAGATATGACAACAAAATTAAAGGAAAAATTCCAATCATACATGGTTTTCACAGTTTACAGATGTGCCACAACTTAGAGACGATTTAGTGATGGCTCGAATATAATCACCTCGAGTATAGGACGGAGAAGCTCTAATTTTTCAATTTTCAAAAAAAAAAAAAAAAGAGGTAATATCTATTTCAAAAATAGTAAATTCTTTCAAACCATTTTTTTCAAAACAATAATAAAGAAAAAAGAGTCTTTCACACCATTATTTAGATATATTTTTTTAATCGACAAATGCCTTTATACATTATTGGGATTTTTTTTACCACAATGGAAAAAGGACCCAATGCATGAAGGACATGTGTCCTACAAACTTAAATTCAAATGAGGGTCAAGGTCACATGTTAGGGTCCCACCCCTAAACCAATAGAAAACAGAAATCTCATGCTTTGTCATAAAGCTTACATGATGATTGAATCTTTTAGATGTTAAACGACATTATGACCCCAATCGCTACAGCAGCTTTCCCAATGCATTTATGCCTAGCCTCACATTTTATATTTTTCTTCTTTAAATTGCTTTTTTTTTTAAAAAAAATTATAATAATTGAAGGCTGGAGATTCGAACCCAAGATTTTATGGTTATTGGATGTACACTAGTACTGGCATAAAATTATAATTTAAGATCATGGTTGTTCAATAAAATTTAATGGATAGTTTATATATTGTTAGTAATTAATATAAGCAGCATAGAAGTTGAATAGTCATATTTTTTAATTCAACAACATTTGAAGAGTGTCAGATTTAAATAGATGACTTTTTTATCATAAATCTATATTTTATATAGAGTTATGGATAAAAATTGACTTAATTTTTAAATAGCTTATCAATTTTAATTTAATTAACTGAAAAAAAAGATTATAAAAGACTATTTTTATCAACATAATAGGTTGAATTAAAATTATTGCACATTTAATTCACCATGGATCAGGAATAATGTAGGTTATTTATGTGGTTTTATATTGTTACTTTTAAAAGTATATAGGTATATATTAAATTTGATCTTTTCTTTTCTTTTTGTTTTTGGATATTTGATTTTTCGAACACTGGTCAAAACTTTGGTCCCACCTCCAATTATAATGCTTCAATCACCAAATCATTACTTTACCTTTTCAATTCCTCTGTTTTGCAGAACAAAATGCCTCACAAATCATATGTTATTATCATTCTTATTATTATCCTTTTTAAGAATTTATAAGATATCATAATTGGATAGTGTGTGGGTCGTTAGTTAGGTTTATTTTTAATTTCATAAATTTATTTAATTATATTCTTTTGTTTTAATTTGTGTGTTAGTGTTTTTTTATCTTCTAATAAACGTATTGATTTAGTATTGGTTGAATTAAAAATTAAAAATTAAAATCTCTAGTACAAAAAGATTTATGAGGTGAGAGATTTAGAATTTATTAATGACATACAAGTTATATTTATGTTCATTAAATTATTAAGACGATATTATACGAAAACTAATGATAGAGTGTACAGAACATTTAAAAAAAAAAAAAAAAAAAAGAGAGTACAGAACATTTAAATGCAAGTTCACCTTCTAAATTTTTTTTACTCATTAACCGAGGTCGAAATTAAAGTTTTATATTATACGTATTTAGTTTCTAGTTTTTTTAAAATGAAGCTTGCCAAATGAATTTCTTTATTATATTATCTTATATATATATAAATGTTTTCAAAATCGACAAAACAGTTTTCAAAAAAATAAAAAGTTTTCAAGTATACTTTTTATTCTTGGAAATTGATCAATAATTCAAATGTTTAATTAGCAAAAATTAAAACCATCATAAAGAAATTATAGAAAGAAAAAAAATGATATTGTTAAGAAACAACTTCTAAATTAGTGTTTTTACAAAATTAAAATATATACATATATAGATATGTCATATGTGAACTAAAATGAAAAAGAAAAATAATAATACAAGAATCTAAAGAGAAAAATGAAAAAAAAAATGGAGACTAAAGTGTTAATTTTATTTGATAATTTTGTCGTCTTTAAAAACAGAAAAGAACACTTTCATACTTAATAAATTATAAATTTAGAGTGGTTAACGAAGACGTGAGACTTAAGTCCCAAAAATGTTAATTACTTTTATAGGTTTATTTATGTACCTTAATCCATTCCAAAAAGAACCTTCACTCTTTCTCTTTCTCTCTTCATTGACACATTGAAAATGAAACCAAGCAAAGAAGGGGACAAAAATTATCATGCGCCTTGGAAAATTAAAAAGAAAAAAACAAAACAAAACTTGCATGGAAATATGGGGAGAGTTTGGGATTTTGCAGAGGATTCTGTTTTATATTATTAATTTTCAAGATTCTATAGTTGTGGTAATGGGAAAAAGAGAAGCTTACACTCAAAGCTCCAAAGCCCTTTTTCTTCTCTCTCACTTATTTGCTTTATTTAATTTCTCTCCAAGCCAAAGAAGAAAAGCATCTCCCTTCTTCACAAACTTCCCACTTTCTTCTTCTCCATTGCAAGTATAAACTCTTTTCTTGCCTTAGAATTTAGCTGCTTCTCATTTTTTTTTAATCCTAACAGTATATTATTATTTATGAATGTTTGTCACTTTATTTTCATTTTTCTTTCCAAAAACTTGTCTCAAGTTTAGAATCTGTACTCTTCCCTCATTTCCAACATTTCTTTGGTCAAATGGGAAATGGGTTGTTCTTGTTTTAAATTTCTTATTCATCTTTCTTAAACTTGTCGACTTTGGCTCTGATTTGCATTTATGGATTATGAACATGTTTCTGCTCAGCTTTCCAGAAAGTTTGTGTTTTTTTCCTTAAAATAACACTATTGCTTCTTCATCCTCTGCCTTGCTGCTCTACCCTTTTCTTTGTTTACAATATATTCTTTTATTTTGAGTTTTTCTGTTCTGGGTTGTTGAAGGTTTTGATCATTTGTGTTTTCAAAAGCCATTTCTTTCTCTTGGGTTTTCCAGTCACCTTCAATCCTGTCCTTTTTTTGCCTTCTGGTTCTAAGATTCCCTGAACCTAACTGGTCACTGTCAATTCTTTTTAGTTTTCTCTTCTGTTCCTGTTTTATATTCTTTCCCTGTTTCTCAGGGTTTCAATTTTTACTCCAATTCCTTGAAACTGAGTGATTCTTTCTACAATTAACAACCACGAGCTCTGTGGTCGAATCCCTCAATCTCCAGTTCTACTAAAAAAAGTGATTTCTACCCAACATAGCCTCTCAATTGAAGAGGAGATTCTTCATTTTGTTCTAACATTTTGCATTCTTCAATGTTGGAGTAATCAAGGAGAATCATTTTCTTTCTCTATCCCCTTAACCAGAAAAGCTCCATTTTTCTAACCTTGGTAACAAAATGAATTTCTTAACAGGGTCCCCCAAAAAATCTTGGCAGCCAATCATGACAGATGATACAACAACTTCCCATTACTGGCTAAACTGGAGGGTCCTGCTTTGCATTATATGGGTTCTGATTACATTGAGTTTTGCACTGTTTCTGATATGGAAATTTGAGGGCCGTAGGAATAAGGAAAGTGATGGAGATGAAACTGAGGAAGAAGAAGCTGGAGCTTTGTATGATGATGAAACATGGCGGCCTTGTTTTAAGGGAATACATCCTGCTTGGTTGTTGGCTTTTCGAGTTTTGGCTTTCTCTGTGCTCTTGGTTCTCCTCATTGTCACTGCTGTTGTTGATGGAGGCGACATATTTTACTTCTATACTCAGTAAGTTTTCAAGAGAAATGTGAAAGTTTTGTGTAGATTTTCAAATATGTGAGATTTCAAGTGCAAAACTTTGTTCCATGTTGTGACTTAATGTCCATTGTTTCTTGGTCCTTTTGTGTGAAAACAGGTGGACTTTTACTTCAATCACCATTTATTTTGGGGTATGTCCATTTTCAAAACCCATTGTTCCATATATGTTTGTTTTAATAGTCGGCCATCTGCACTCGGCTCAATGCTCAGATTCGGGAGACAACAAGAGATTTTATAATTAAGTTCACTCACGAGTTTCGAATTTGGGACCTCCAAAGGAGTATACGTTGGAGACTCCAAGCCTCTACCAACGAAACTGACCCTTTGGGAGATTGTTCCATATATATATATATTCTATCTCCATCTCTCCCTTTTTTCATTCTTTCTTTTTTGCTTATGATCTTCATTTTTCTCCTCATAGCTTGGATCACTGCTATCTGTCAATGGATGCTACCAATACCATAAGAAAGTTAGTGGTGAAAGGGTTGATAATGTGGAGGGAGATGCAGAACACGGCATTTCTGCTGGTGGAGGAAATTCAATTACTTCAAATACAGAGAAAAATCCATCTCTTCATGAAGAACATCATCTCAGGCGTCAACCTGCAGGATTTTGGGGCTATGTCTTTCAGATTATCTTTCAGGTTGGTGTATTTTTTTGGTATCACCCTTCCCATTTTCTAAGTTTTAAACATTTGAATCTATTCTGCTAACTTTTTTCTGCCCCTTCTGTTGTTATTGAAAGATGAATGCAGGTGCTGTTTTGTTGACAGATTGTGTCTTTTGGTTCATAATTGTTCCATTTCTCACCATCAAAGATTACAACCTTAATTTTGTAAGTGCTTAACGGTTGCAAATTGAGTTCATGGAAATGCATAGAATTATGTTAATTCACCGATCAACCCAAAAGGTTAAGTCGATTAGTTGAAATATATTCAATTATATCAACCAACCCTCCCTTTCACTTGTGGGATTGAATATTTTGAGAATGGTCATCAAGTGAAAATCAATACTAATTGGAGATGAAACGACTTGATAGAGATTTGAACAAAAAAAATCTTAAACCTCCCTTCCATTAGTGTTTTCAAAATCCTTAAAATACAGTTTTCAAGTGGCTTGTATTTGCTTTAGAACAATCTCAGCTTCATTGCTCTAAAGAGCTAATGTGTTTCTTTTTTCTTGACAGTTGATAATAAATATGCACACCATCAATGCTGTTTTTTTGCTAGGAGACACTGCTTTGAATTCTTTGGTAAGTGATGAAAACATCATCTTGCTTCTCTTCTCTTGTTATATCACAGCTCCAATTCTTATATGCTACAACTTTACAGCGATTTCCCTGGTTTCGGATCGGTTATTTCTTCCTCTGGACAGTCATTTATGTAATCTTTCAATGGATTGTTCATGCTTGTGTGAGACTCTGGTAATATCATTGGCCTTTCTCTTCTTTTCTTCCTTCCAATTTTATCTCATTCATGTTGATACATATACCAACAATGATTTCTCCCTACAAAACAGGTGGCCATATCCATTTCTAGATCTCTCATCTTCATTTGCTCCTCTTTGGTAAGTCTCTGTTCTACCTTTTCACCCAAACTTGCAACAATGAAAAGAATGCTTTGATTACACTGAGATTACCTTATGATTTTAATGAATGTGAAGGTACTTGTCCGTGGCTCTAATGCACATTCCTTGCTATGGCATCTTCACACTGATCATGAAGCTGAAACACCACGTATTTTCAACCCGGTGCCCTCTATCCTATCAATGTACAAGGTAATCGAGGAAGGCCCGAAAGATATTTTAACTCCGAAGGAGGAAAACAACCACGGATGCCAAAAGGCAGACTTAATATAACTGATCAACAGGGAAAAGTGTTTGATGTATACGAGTTCTGAAGACATGCAAATCTTGGTAGGAGAGGAGCAAAAGATTCGAGGTTTTCTTAGGCAATTAATTAGATTAACAATCTCAAAAGATTTATATGCATGGTAGATAGAACTTATATGTACAAACTCACAGGAATATTTTATATTTGGTATAGAATATAAAGAGAACTCAGCTTTGTTCTCTATGTGGTCACCATATCCATCCTTTCTATTGATTTGTCATTTTTCATTTGCCCTTTTTTCTTTTACCAAAATGGGGATTGTATTCCTACCTTCACAACATGAAAATGGATAGATCATTTTAAATATGCAAATAAATGGATGCCAGTGGAGCATAAAGTGGGGGGGTCAAAAAGGGGCACAAGAATAAGAACATCCCTTTCACTTTGGAGTTTAAAGCAACTAGTAGCAAGAAAAAGTTTGGATCCATCACTGTGTGATCAGCTTTTCCAACCTTAGAAACTCATTCAAAACTTATCCACTAATGAAAGAATGATGATTGTATCTAATTATTTCTTGTGGTGAGTTTCAGAATTTACTCATGATAGAGATCTTGCAAATGATTTATCTCGATATAATCTATTATTGGATTGAGACTATGCAAGTCTAAAAGGCAAATAAGATGATTAGAACTCATGCCTCATTATTTCAATATTCATATAATTGAAGGATCAATGTCATGTCTAAACAAAACTGGAAAAGGAAATGTTGGAAGCACGAATCAAGTTATCAACCTACACCACAATTCGCTTATAAAACAAATCTTCGAAGGTATAGAGCCCTGGCCGAGGAGGCGTCAGGGAGACTTTGAGTGTTCGACCATGCCACCCCTATAAAGAGAATCTACCAGGAAAATGAGATGGCTAAATACTAAAGAAATAAGATTAAACGAACAAGATGAAACATATTATCTTCCTAAATTGGTTGTATTCCCCAAGGATGGGTAGCCTATTGTCGTCAAAACCACCAGAAACTCCTGCAAAAATGGCAGAAAGAAGCAAACTAAAAGCCAACTATCTTGGTTGGACATCGTTTGTATATCATCTCACTTGACCTTTTTTTCGATATCTTGCCGGACGATGGATGGAGAGGCGATGTCATTGAATCTACTTGTTCAAGCTTTCTTCAAGTCTCTCAATAGCAGCGCCGACACCACTCTTTAATTCTCCCTTTTGAACTGCACTAGGATAAGCAAGTGTCTCTTCATTTGCTTTCTCTACAAGCTTTAAATGAAGCCAACCTGTCATCAAATTCTCTTTAGTAACAGGCACCAAACGCTTTCGAACAAGCTTAACCACCACTTTTTGTTTCTTTTATTATACTTGAAAAGGTTCTTATGATTCAGGAAATTTTCGTGTGGAAAAAGATTCCTCAAACCAACTATAACATATCAGTCAACATATAACTTTGAAGAGAGAAATATGAATAGACTATTACCAAGAGGGAAGCAAAACACTGCACCTAGAACAGATCCCAATGCTATATTCCTAGCCCGCCACTTGAGTGATCCTGGCACTGCACAGTAATCAAAATAACATGTTAGTTGATATAATTAAATTTACCTCAACCCACTAGCTTAAGCTTTTGGGTTAATTGATGGTTTAACATAATTCAACATGGTATTAGAGTAGGAGGTCAGGTCTTGCGTTCGTCCTGCCAAGTCATTTTCATCTCCAATTAATATTGATTTCCACTTGAAAGGCATTATCAAATTTCCAAGCCCACAAGTGCGAGGAGTGTTAATTGATATGATTAAACTTATCTCGACCCACCAACTCAAACTTTTGGGTTGATTAGTGGTTTAACATAATTCAACCTAACAAACAAGTTAAAGAGAAGAGTTGACATCTTCAAACATATAAGATACCTCAATCTTGAAAGTAAGAATAAAAAAAAACAAGATAATGCATAACTTGACGCAAACAAATTATTCTCATTTAGTATACTGCTTACTTATTAGACCAAATGTAGCAGCTGTGGCAGAACCAGCTGCAGCAACATTGAAAACATCATGCACGCCACGCTTCTCAGCTAGCAGATTTTGTATACCACAAAATGTAGCTGTAAACATCCCAAGGCGTACACCGCCAACTATTGAGCCTCGTGTAACTCTGATAAACCTTTTCTCCATTGCATCTCTGATTAACCTATATTGTTCCCGCTTATCAGGTGTGCTCCCAAGCTTCAATGTAACTTCTGCATCCTTACTCTGCCAATTGTCACAATCCTCTCAAATTTCATCAAGTTGGAAAATTTTAAATTGAATACACTAGAGTTATTTCATAAAGGAAAATTACAAATATCACTGATGTATGAGGTGCAAATGGCATTTCTGCATTTAGCATCTCCTAAGTATTTGTCTAACCCCATTCTTTAGTTTCCTTTTTCGTACAGCCTTGAGTTTAGAAGTAAAAAATAAAAAGATTTAGAATGATAGAACTCTCTTTTGATTACTTATATTAGTTTGAAAACTCATAAGAGTTCTGTTCAAAGAACAAATAAAACTCCTTGTGTGCCTGTCATAAATGAAAAGTTTATTACCATGAAAACCTCACCCATAAAAGAAGCCCACTGTCTACCCTTTTGGTTTCCCAGAAATATCAGCACATTGATTTATCAATTTCAAGTGTATTCTCTTGTGCAGAGCACAATCATTTGTTGCCATGCCATGCCATTTATGCAATAATAGGATTACTCACTGCTCTTAATACTTTGGTTCATTCCAGAGTTTCGTTAAATCTTTCAAATTAACACCTTCAGAATATTTACATAACTAATGAACCTATAGTTAGAACGAATAGTGAATTCAAGGAGTACATTTTTTCATCTACTGATTTACACTATCCCATCGTTTCAGTTCTTCCCAGCTTCCAAGCAGCCAAAAAACGCCCAGAACTCCTCAAAGTCTAAAGCAGTCACAATAGAACATTGGGGGATTTTTTTTGTTCTTTTTCCAAACAAAATTTAATGAACTTACCACCGAAGCTGCTGCTTCTTTGCTACCTCCATAAAACATCCCTGCAAACACCCCAATAGTTGTTGCCGTACCCCAGTTCACGGTTCCAGGCAATTTTTTAGTAACCTGCTTAAATGGGCAATTACAAGAGACCTTAAAGTAAGCAGTACATCGAACAAGTGAGCAATCAATATATATTTTTATTTTAGAAACCGGGAATTTGGATTCGCTCCACTATAACCGGGTTAACCATGCCCGTTCCTAGTCCAGGCACTCGGAGACATCAAAAGAATGGAGACACTGGAGATGTCTACCAATTAATGTGATAGGTGAGTATCGAACTTTGAGAAACTGAGGGGAGCGTCTTCAAAGTCCAAACACCACCGCGCCACCCCTTGCGAACAAGTGTGCCATCAACCCAATGAATCATAAATAAACGGAAAAACACTCAACATTGAATAGAATTTTTGAATTGCCTCGTGAATTCATAAACACCAAACCATTGTAAGGAAAACCCTAATTCAATAAACGGCCTCAGATGATGATGATATATAAAATTACAGAGAAATGTTAGTTGTAAGAGAGAAATTCTTACGCTTGAGGTCGTTTCTTCAGATTCCTCGGCTGCTTCCATCGTCAAATGGATCTCTAACTATATAAACTTGAATCAAAAAGCAATTCTACTATACCGAAGGTTAATCGCCGCCAAGAAAATTGTTTTGCCGTCTCGTCAATAGATTGAATAAAAACAGTACCTCAAGGAAGAGTTGGACACTCTCAGCTGAGATTTGTACGATGAAGTTGCAGAGGCGAAGATGGCTTCACCTGAATCGAAGTTTCATATGTTTTTATGATTTTTTTTTTCTCGAATAAATGTGCTTTTATTATGATTATTAATTTAGGAGATATATATATATTTGGTTTCATATCTTTTGTTTTGACAGTTGGTTTCATATGTTTTATTTGTTCATTCCTATATTGAATTTTTTAATAGTTTCTATATGGAGATAAAAAATTGAATAGTTGGGTGGCGAGATTGGTTACCTGATTTGATGTTAATTTATTTTCACTCTACGGTCATGAATTCGATCCCTAGAATCGATATTTGTAATCTCTCTTTTTCCAACTTGTACCAAAGAAAAAAAAAAGATTAAAAACGTATATAACATTATTTTGTCTATTTCACTCTTTTTTTTTTTTTTTAACATTATTGACATACACATTTTAACTAGTGTACACATAATTTAACACCTTTCACATCATCATTTTCGAATTTACAAATTACAACCGAGCTACAAATCACTTGGAAGAATTATATCATCGAACTCTCAACTGTAATTTTGTGACTTAATTAAGTTGGTTGTAAATTAGGATTTTATGTATTTTTTGTTGCAAGTTTTATTTGTTGACTATTTTTTTCTTTTACAATATTTGGATGTGAAAACAATTCCTACCTAATTATTTTTTGAAATTAATTAGAATATGAGTTGAATCTCACCCCTGAGTAGAATTGTAAAATCAGATAATTTGTATAGTTTTTAACCATCTGAATTGAAAATTACTTTTTAACCACCTTGAATTTTAAAATTAGATAATTAGATAATTTGTTAGAAAAACTAAATTATAAAACGATCCTTCTTAATCATCTTGAATTGACATAGTTCACAGACAAAAGCTACATATAAGTACGAAATTTAAAATTTAGGTTACAAATTGTTGCGAACTAAGTTCCCTTCTAGGTAGATTTATTTTTTATTTTTTTTTAAATATCTATTAGAAACTGGATTTTTTTTTTCGTATAAGGAAAACTTCTGCTTTTGGCTAGAAAGATTTACAAGCTGGATAATCTCCCGCTTAATGACATATTTGAATAGAAAATATAAAAAAAAAAAAAAGTTGCCGACGCCAGACAGAGCTAAAGCAAGAAGAATTTCAGAAAAAGCAGAAGAAAGCCATCAACAAAGAAACAGAAAACCAAATCAACCTTCAAGAAAAAGCAGAAAAAAGAAGAAAAAAACCGATTCAAAGTCACAAATGAATTCCAAATTCTTCAACATCACACAACTGATTCTCAATAAAGTTGCCCTAATCATCTCAAGGAAAGTATCATTTCCCCCAAATCACCACCAAATCAAACCAAATCTCTCCTCATTCTCACTTCATTTCCATCAACAATGTCCAGATCCAGTTTCTTGATCCCGTTCTCCCTCTCTCTCATCCTCACCATTTCCACCGCCAACATCCACTCCGACAGCTGCCGCTCCTTCTGCGGCAACATCACCGTCGACTATCCCTTCGCACTCGAATATGGCTGCGGCCATCCCGGCTACCGCGAACTCCTCTACTGCATGAACGACGTTCTAATGTTCCACATCCAATCCGGATCCTACAGAGTCCTCGACATCGATTACGCTTACCAAGCCCTAACTCTCCACGATCCTCACATGTCGACCTGCGACACCATCGTCCTCGGCGGCCGCGGCAACGGCTTCGCCGTCGAGGACTGGCGGTTGCCGTACCTGAATCCGGCCGCCGACAACGCGTTCCTCCTCATCGGCTGCTCCGCCGAATCGCCGCTCTTCCAGGGATTCCCGAACAAGCACCTCGTCTGTAGAAACGTATCCGGAATGGGCTGTGAGGATTATTATGACTGTCCGGCTTGGGATTTGTTGGGCCATAGACGGGCCGGGCCGGTTTATGGGTCCGGCCCACCTGAGTGCTGTGCGATTCCGTTTGGGTCCATTAAGGCTATTAATCTGACGAAGCTTCAGTGTGAGGGTTATAGTAGTGCTTATAATTTGGCCCCGTTGAGGATTAATGGGCCTGATGAATGGGCCTATGGGATTCGTGTGAAGTATTCGGTCCAAGCTAATGAAGACTTTTGTCGTGCGTGTCAAGCTACTGGCGGCACGTGTGGCTTTGGTACGGACGGTGTTAGACAGCTTTGTATGTGTGGGAGCTCCAATTCTACTTCCACTTGTGATTTTGGTAAGTTAGGGTCATTTGGTAATTTATTATCTTTGTTATCTTTTCTGAAATTATATATATATTTTTTCTTTTTTTTTTTGACAGCCCATAAATTTCTAAAATCCAAATGCTCAACTACTCCGCTACATTTAAAAAGATTTTACTATCTTTGTTTTATGACAAAAAAGAAGTTTTGTATTTTTTTTTTTAACATAATCATGGTAAACGTTATCTTGGTGATATTAATTTGATAATTCTAGCAACATCTTTTTATAATTTAATAATTATGAGGTTTCATTTTAGATTTTTTACACTCCCATTGTTATTGAATAAAAAAATTATGAAATCAATTGAAAGTATATGAACTATATGTAACAGAACCTAAAATTGAATGCATTAAACTTTGATATTTGAAAATGTAAACCAAAATGAAATAAACTCATTTTTGTAAAAAGCTCTAAAATTTAGAGATTAAATTAATATTTTAATCAAAATTTTATTACGGATTTAAATGAGAAGCCATTTATAGTCCTGACTCTTTCCTTGAACATACCTAAGTTCAATCTTACGATCTTTTAGAGAATATGATTTTTTTTAAAAAAAATCTGTTATTTGCATTAAGATATATTTACTACATGGTATTTTTTAGTTCAATATATTATTATGTCTTTATTATCTAGTTAAGCCGAGTTTGACTTATTTCCATCCACTAAATTTATAGACAATTCATGTAATGTGCAGTTATGAACTCATTATCAACGAGGACCACATCATGGCCAATAATCAAAGCCATAATAGCAGGTAAATATATGGCTGAAATTATTTGCATTCCTTTTTTAAGGCCTTTTTTAATAAACAAGAATATAAAGAAAAAAAAAACTATATATTTTACAGAACCTGTTAGTTAGTTATACCGTTATTTATTATTAAAAGATCATTTAAAACTCTTCACTACCGGTATATAGCTTAGGGCAATAAAATTTTAGAAGTAAAAAAATTAGGAAAGGTACATAATCTTTTTTATTATTTATCTCGAACTTTTTTGTATGATCATAATTTATTGGAAATATAATTGTAGGAAGCTTGATGCTGATGTTACAGTAGACAGAGAATAGCCAATTATGAAGTGGGACATTCCTTTTTTGGTACCCATTAAAGAAAAACTATGGTGCTAATTAATTCCCATGGGGCCTCTTGGTTGGTGTTGTTTGAATGAGTTGGTTTTCTCAAAAAAAAAAAAAAAAAAAATCCCATGGGGCCAGTGTTTTCAACAACACGTGTACGGTCAGGAAACTGAAATCAGTTCATAAGTTTTGAACAATTTAATGCATCAGAAGAGAATATCATAAGCTTTTGTAATGTTTTTTTTGGAAATTTTAGTGATTTTTGTATCCATTTTCATGAATTAATGGTTTGGTTTTTTTTTGCTACATTTCATACTGAGTTAATTGGTTGTAATCCAATTAAATTTTATGGTCATGTATTTAATCTTTAAAAGCGAAGCTATAACTCTATGTAATATATGTGGTTCCTCTCCAATTTTACATAAAAAGTGGTTTGTTTTTTTTGTTCACAATTATTGAGTGGCCGTTTACTTTTTTGTAATTTGGATAACCGAAATTCTTTGATATATGAAATTATAGATTACAGAAATGACAAATGTTTAACATTCTTAGATAGTCATGTGGAGGAATAATTTCATGGGCATATGAGAAACCGTTATGAAAATGTCTTAAATGTCTTTATAACTTAATTTACGTATTAATTTATATGATTAAAATTTATATAACATATATATTTTTTTATTAATTTAAATATTATATTTTAAAATAAATTTATTTAATAAAAAAAACTAAAATAAATTCATAGGTTGAATAAGCAATAGAATTCGCTAAATATAAAAATGTAGACAATTATATTTGAAAAAAATAAATAAAATTAATTATGTATGATTAGTTGTTAATATATGCATAATAATCCTATACTAAAAAAGAATATATTATTTTATTTTAAGCTACAAGCTACTTACAAAATATGAAAAAAAAATTGATATGAATTGATAAAATATAATAAAAAAACAATAAGGTAAAAATGTTATTCGGGATGCCCTATACATGAGAATCCTAAAAACCTATGTTGCACGAGGACATCCAAATATTTGTCAAATAGACATCCTAAGATGTCCAGAATATTTATCATTACCGCTAAATAAATGTAGTAATCCAGATACCCATCCAATTGAAATCCTAGATTGACACGAAGTGAACTGTCCCTCAAGATATCCATGGGCACATTTATCAACTAAATTATTGTTTTTTTTAAAATTTACTAAATTATTGTTATGGTTAACTTTATTCAAAGAAAAAAATAATAACATTTTAGGTTTAATCCATAGCTATACCTACCTATAATATAATTCTTACATGTTTTCTTAATATTTGAATATAGTAGAGTCGAAAGATATTTCATTAAAAATAATCGAGATGTGCATAAACAAATATGAACATTTATAATTATAAAAAAACTAGCAACAAATTTTTTATTGATTCAAAATTTCTATAAACTTCATAATAAAATTAGTTATCATATCCCTAAATCTTCAAAAAGTTTCGAACTTTGGAATTTGTTACAAAATATTCTTATGTAACTAATAAGAACGTTATCTTATAGATTAAAAGTTTCGAATTGGTATGTAACTATTAGTTTTATTATCTTATAAAGTAAAAATAATCATTATTAAATATAATAAAAATATTCACTTTTAAAACATATAAATTAAATTGAGATTAGACCCAAACATAACATCAAAGAATATTTTCAACTATAAATTTGGTAATTATTAATATATTGAAGATGCACTTCAGATACGATTATTCCCAAAATTCAATATGGTCACGATAAAGAATAGAAGAAGGGTCCCACGTAAAAAAATTGAATCGTATTTACTAAAAAAAAAAAAACCAAGTCACTCTGAACTAAAAAAACTGTATTTCACTAAAAAAATAAGTAATATAAAAATAAGGGGATTTTGCAAAGTATTTTTATATATGGTACAAAATCAAAAGTAATTCATTTATAGTAAGAAATTTAAGTTGAATTATGTCACCGATAGAATTAATCGATGATGTAACTCTATCACTTATTAATCAGGATTAATAAGTGATAGAGTTACATCATCGATTAATTCTATCACTGATAGATTCAATAAATATCACTGATAGATCACTGGTCTACCATTGATTCTATAAATATTTATAAATTGTAGTGTAAATATAATACATGAGGTAGAATGTAAGATAAATTTCCTAAAAGTGAATTGAACAGATGAAAAAGAACCATACATGGCTATGGCAAGATGATTCTCGTGACATGGATGAAATTTTGATTCGGAATGAAGTTATTTTGAATAGTTAAAAATTGAGAATTGTAATAAAAATACTCTTTTGGATGTTTTTTTTTTGTAGAGGAGTTAGAGAGTGAAAATCTTATTTTGATATAGATTTAAAATAAGTAATTATTTAAAGTAGTTGAAAAAATGATTGAAAATGAATTATTAAAATTGAGTTATTTTGATTGATTAAAAATTAATGATTAAAATGACTGGTTTAAAAATGAAGAATTATTTTTAATAGTAAAATAAAAAATTATTTTAAGTAATTATAAAAAGTAGTGTGAATATAATTTTTCAACAAAAGAATAATAAATTCTCGATCCAATTACTCCTCAAGTATGCCAAATAAACATCCCCAATGTGTCTCTAGTTGAAAATAGTTGTGGCGTCTAATACAGAGCCAAGAACTGGTTTCGAATTCCATTACCAATGGCGATTTCCTTATCCCCGATTTCGTTGTCGTCTTCTTTCAATTCCCATTCTGAAACAATCCCTCTCTGTTCTTCTACCTTCGATTGTTTAAATCCTCATGAAAGGCGAAGCTACGACAAGTGTCGTGGTTTGAAATTGAATTTCAACCTTCCGTTCTCGATTTCGCCTTCAAGAACGGTGGTTTCCGGTGCCGTGTCGCCGGCAGCTGTTGAAAATTCGGCGGTGCCAGTTACTTCATTCAGTAATGTATTATTGGCTTAATTCGTTTCCCCCTTTTTTTGTCATTTCTAGTTTCTTCATTTGAGAGTATGTTTGTGTTTTTTTTTTTGTCAAATTTGTTTTGGTTTTAAACAGTTGATTGAATCTCTGATTAATGGCGTGGATTTGTCGGAGGATGAAGCGGAGGCGGCTCTTCAGTATCTTCTTAGTGACGTCAGTGAGGCATCGATTAGTGCTTTTCTTGTGTTACTGAGCGCGAAAGGAGAGACTTATGAAGAAGTAAGTCCTTCACTTGATCTACTTTCTGAGTTTGTGTTCGTCATTGTTGCAAGGAATTTGAAATACTTGGCGGTTGTGCTAATTAGTGTAATAAAGAATGAACATATATGGTCAAATTAGGAAGAACAGCTGATATTTTTTATGATCAGCCACAGCCACAGCCGCAGTCCCCAGTTGGTCGAGACTATGAACTTTGAGGTATGCTCTCTTGGACGCCTGTGGTTCGAGACCTCTGAAAGCGTTTAAACTATAAAACCCTTCTATGTATCACGGTTCCACAGCCTAGATACGGGTCAGTGATGCTCCGGGTATACTAGAGCGAAGCTCCAGCTTCCGATTATTAAAAAAAAAATTGTATGATCAGCCGCAAAAGTGAGCATACCTCAGCGGTAATTATCACGTATGGTTGAGGTTAGAGGTTCTAATCATCCAATGTTGTTGAACTCAATAAAAAGTTATATGATCAGCCAGATGTGTGTATGCCCATGTATTTTTTATTCCCAATTGAGGAAGAAGACTTGCGTGACTTAATCTTTCATTGCTATTTGCGAATGGTAAGACTTAACCTGTTTTATTGTGAATGCCGGGTGGTTGATCGAATATCATAAGAATAAAAGCAGTAGAAACATTAGTGAGTAATATAAGATGAAGATACACACATGAAAGAAAAAAATTAATTGAAAGCACGTTTATGAATACGCAGATTGTGGGACTTGCGAGGGCGATGATCAAGCATAGTGTGAAGGTGGATGGCTTGTTTGATGCCGTGGACATTGTTGGAACAGGTGGTGATGGAGCAAACACGGTAAACATCTCAACTGGTGCTTCAATACTTGCTGCAGCTTGTGGCACAAAGGTTGCAAAGGTGAGAATATGATTTTGTTTGGATTCACCTTTGATGCTATAAATTTTTTGAAACATATTTATAAGATTATATGTACGGAGATATCAATTATCAAGTGTTTATATTGCAGCAAGGAAACCGTTCGAGTTCTTCTGCTTGTGGAAGTGCTGATGTCTTAGAGGCATTAGGGGTAGTTATTGATTTGGGACCTGAGGTTGGTGCTTTGCTAACTTGATTTTAAGCTTTTTACTTGTATAAAATGGTTTCTTGTTTGCTGATTAAAGTATAGATATGCTTCTACCATATATGCTAATATTGTCATCACAAGAGGATGTCAATAAATTGACAGTGCTGTACTTCACTAATATTAGGTTCACTATAACATGCACCGAAATCCAACTTATGGGCATACACTTATGCCGGTTGAGCTATTGCTCTTGTTGGCGTAACATATTATATAATTAACATGTATCATATAGTATAAATTGAAAAAGATCATGTGAGGAATCTCAAATCATGGCGCCTTTCTGTTTTTTTAACCTGTTTGGATGGAAGAGTCAAGATTGTTATATTTTTGTGAAGAAATAATTATTATTCATGCCAATAATTCAGTTGTTCAAAATCGTCTGAAACAGGGAGTTGCCAAGTGTGTTGGTGAAGCTGGAATTGGCTTCATGATGGCTCCCAAATACCATCCTGCAATGAAGATAGTCAGTCCAGTCAGGAAGAAGCTAAAAGTAAAAACTGCATTTAACATACTGGGCCCTATGCTTAATCCGGCTAGAGTTCCTTTTGCTGTTGTTGGCGTATATTCTGAAAACTTGGTAAGTTTATTTATTTATTAACTAATATTATTATTATTATTTTTTTTTTGTGGTTTCCTCGGGCATAAGTTCTGATGTATAATGTCATTCCCATATTCTCTCAAATGGGTGAATTTATGATTTTCCCTGTACATGCATTTATAATCTGAATGAAGCATCCTTTTCCTCGATGGTTTTGTTGATGTTAATGAAATTGGTTTTCCGTCAGCGACACTTATAAATTAGGAGCTTTAATAATTGTCATTCGGCTGTAATTAATGCAGTTTTCAGCAGAGTCGTTAAAGACTATTATTTCAAGGAGGCGATCGTATTTAGTCAAACTAATTTGATCTACATCTCTGTCTTTACTCGAGTAGCTAATTAAAAGCTACTGTAAGGCTTTAGACTAGACATTTCCATGAACTAACTACTTGGTGCAGAAACATCTCATTTAGATGTATTTTGTCTAACAACTTTGAATTTGAATGGATTGTGCAGATGTATTCTAATGTTATCTTTGTCTGACCATTTGTTTTTTTAATAAAAAATATTATCATTATTATTTTTTGTAAAAAGTTTCGATTTTCCTCTTGAGTTCCTTTTTCTATGATGGATTTAGTTAAAACTTTGCAATATCATCTTTTTATTGGCTATCCTCCCTACAATTAGAAATAATTTCATTAAAATATGAAATTATGAGCCATGAAGGCAATTACAAAAGACCTCTCCAATTAGATAGGAGGGTAGAAGAGTCATAATCAATAAACAAAGGGGAACATTTTAACCAAAAGACCACCATATTAATAATTCTATCCAAAACCATCGAAAAAAAGACTCCTTGTTATGAAATATCCTAGAATTCCTCTCAAGCCAGATAAACCAAAAGAGAGCGCGAATGAAACAAACCCGAATAAGCTTCGATATGTCCTTAAAAGGATGACCCTCAAGGATAACAATTAACTATAATTTTGTTGGCCATCCTCCCTAATTTCAGCCGAGCATGTTGTTCATTTAGCTGTTTTGGATGGACAGGTCTCCAAAATGGCTAAAGCACTGCAGCTATTTGGCATGAAAAGAGCATTAGTAGTTCACTCTGAGGGTTTAGACGAGATGAGTCCTCTTGGTGAGATTTCTTTTCCAGATTCTACTAACTCTCATGGCCATATATACTGCTCTCTCCATGTTGGTGACTGTAAGTGCTATATTAAATACAATTTATTCTTTACAATTATACATATGTCAACATATACAGGACCAGGACTAATCCTAGATGTAACCCCTGAAAAGATTGAAAAGTTTGCATTTGATCCACGTAAGAATCTTTTAAGTCTATGTTAAGTTTATCATAGCGTTGATCATCATCAGTTACAAAATTCCATCTATCTTTGAAATTGTGCAATAGTGGATTTTGGCATTCCTCGCTGCGCCATAGACGACCTTCGAGGTGGAGACCCCAGGTATAATGCAGAGGTCCTGAAGCGCGTGTTATCCGGGGAAAAGGGGCATATTGCAGATGCACTTGTATGTTTATCTTGTAATGAAGTATTTTCCATATATTATGTTGAGAATATGCTGAATTGAATTGCCAAAACCATTTACTCAGATCCTGAATGCTGCTGCCTCCCTTCTGGTTAGCTGCAAAGTGACCACATTGGCCGAGGGAGTCGAGTTGGCTCAAGAAACTCAGCGATCTGGAAAAGCCATGAAGACCCTTGATTTGTGGATAGAACTTTCCAATGTAAGTAGTAGTGTCTGTTTCTAAAGTTCCATCCCTTAGTAGTACACCACAGTCTTCTCATTCCCAGTTTCTTGATGACTGCAGAAACTAAAAGAAGTATAATATGGTGTTCGTCGAGTATCAGATCAGATGATTTTCCGGCATTAAACATACCACAGCTGGAGTATTCTCAAATGGTAAACTTATCTTTAATAAAAGTCAAAGAATAAACTATTTGAATAAAAGTATCTCTTCAAATGCTTCAACATGTTTGCCACGGCCAAATAGGTAGACAGAGTGTTTGGATTTCTAATAATGTATTTTCTTTAAAAGACTAGGATTTTGACAATTTGAGGATTGTGTAAAACTTGAAATTAATGAAAGAACCTGAAAACAAAAGTTAAGTGCCAGTTCCAGCTTTGTTTACTGAATTTGTTTGAGCTGAATTCCTCGCTATGAAGAAGAAATGGGTATTGATTTTGGAAGGAGAGATGAACAATTAAAGTCAAAAGAACCCGTACTAGTATGTTTCATTTTTTAAATTTTGATATCAATGTCGGCTGCTGGAAAAGCAAAAGAGTAAACTCATGGGCCCACTGAGCGCAGAATATCATCAATTTTTGACGATGGCGGTGGGCGGCTCTGGTGTGGTCGGAGTACAGTGGTCATCGTGTAGTCTCGAGATTTTTTTTTTGAAACAAGGGAACAACGCCAGTCCCTGGACCAGAGATCGGAGACATCGAAAGAGTAATGTTACAGTTAAATTTTGAACTTGGGACCTTAAGAGGAGCATACCCTCAAAGCCCAAGTCTTCGATCAATTTTATCACAGCTGAGACATCGTGTTTGTCTGGAGATCTTGGACCGTTCAAGTTTACTCTCAAGTCTCATGGTTCACATTTTTGTTTTGTTTTTTTTTTTGTTTTTCAAATGAAATATTTTACGTTTGGTAAATGAGTTTTCAAAAAACCAATTTTATGATTCTGTCCTCCAAATATTAAATTTTATAAATAAAAAACATTTATAAAGTGGAATTATATTAAAAAGAAAAATACTTGATATGTTTAAAATTGTTTTTGTATTAAATTTAAATATGTATGACATAATATATTAAACTTTTTTTTTATATAATAATATTGGAGAAAGGGGATTGAAATCTATAATCTCATGATTAGTATATTGTTGTTAGAACTCTGCTATATTGTAAAATAATAATTACAATAATATAATATATTTCATCGTTCAAATATACTATTATTTTGAACAATGGTGAATCTAGTTGACCACTAAAAAAAATCTATTATTACCAAATACGTATTTAAAAATGTGAAATATCAAAACTATGTTTTCAGGTTGCCAATCAAGCTAAGTCCTTAGATACTTCCTTTTAGCGAATGTAAAAGAGTTTGATCAAAATATTATCTTAACCAATTTAAAAATAACATTTAAAGTTAAACTACAAATGGACAAAACTTTAATGACGTAACTATAAGTACTTTTTAATTTTTAATTTTTAAAATTTGTTTACTTTCCATTATGTTTTTATCATATAATATATCATATATGTTGCTTGAAATCTATTAGTCTATTATTGAATGACTATTTTTAAAAAGTGATATTATTTTCGCTAACTATGTCACAATTCTTTTTTTTTTTTTTGAAGGGAAACTATGTCACAATTCAAATGTGAGTTAAAATAAACAACTCAACAATAATTAGCATATATTCTTAAAAAAAAAAAAAAGATTCAAGCCTCCTCACCTCTTATTATTAAGCTAAAAAAACACAGTTCAACTTTTCATTTCAAGATAATTTCCTCCCATATAACAAAGAGTTATCAATCCAACCCAATCTCTTTTCATTAAAAAAAAAGAAAGAAGAATGAATTGATTTCGTTAAATAAATGCTTAATTTATTATCCACGGAAAACAGTTGAACTAACAGCATCTTAATGATTTGCAAATAATTAAATTACAGGGGTTAAGGATTCATAGAATAAAAATCAATCTTATGGATAATTTTTTTAAAAAAAATTATTTAATTATTTTTAAAATGGTACATGAACATACAACTCACAAAAGCAAGATGGGATTACAACTTAGAACTCAATTGTATGCTTTCAAAATCCCAAATGATCAACCATGAGATTAATAAACTAACAGTGAATGAACTTCATAAGATGATACCAATACATTTGTGTATTAGTTTCAATTGGATGAAAAAATGGTTTCAAATTCCTTGTTTAAGCCTCCTTTAGATTTAGACCTGAAATCAGATGAACTTACGGATGAGCTTCTGCTACTTCTGCTCCTACTTCTCTGTCCCCAAAGTCCGCTCCATAGCGTACCGCTGCCCGAAGGATCAGCCGAAGTCCCACCTTGCTCTTTAGTGAAGCTTGCCTTTGCCAGCTTCCGAAGTTGTTTCAACCACGGTTTCTCATTACTTGAGCTTCGACTACCCGACCTGTTCCTATCAGACGAGTTATCCGCGGTTTCGGAGTCTCCGCTAAGTGTCACCGCGAAAAGACTTTCCAAGTTTTTAATGAACCTTTGTGGGAGAAACAGAAGGATGAATCCAATAGTAGCCACTTTGAGTCCTCCAAAGAATGATTGGCCTGCAAAGTCAAGCTGCTTTGCCTGATTGAACAAAGCATACCATTCATTGATCAGTTGTGGACAGTAGCCTATGAGGAACAAAACCAGCATGGTTATTCCGAGTTTCTTTTGATCTACGATCGAAAACTCTTTCTCTAAGAGAACTGAACAAATGGCGAAAAAACCGACTTCACATGTGTTGGAAATGATCTCAACCAACTGAACTTTTTTCTTGATGAATGGCTTCTTGAGAACAAGAAAAAAGAGCTGAAATGATGAGATGCACAGTAAAGTAATTATTGGTGTTCTTGAAGAGGCTGTTTCCTTGTAGGCACCAGCCATGATTCCAAGAACTACTCGTCTGATCGATTCAAGGAGTGTGTAGTATATACGAAGGATGCCGAACAGCTTTTGGATGAATGGTGCTTCTGCATCTTCTGTTTCGTCGTCGGAGGCAATAATGCGACCGCCACGTTTGTTGGGATTCGCCACCGAAATCTGAGACAACATATACTTTGGAGGACCCCTTAGATCTTCAAACATTGGCCCAAAAATGATAAGGTAAATAGAGCTTGGCTGGTTTTTCCAAGTCCATTGGCTTCTCTTGCCCGGACCTAGAGTTACACGAATGAGTTCTTGATACCAATGAAACTTCTGGCCTTCTTGATGAACTTCTTTGTACTGAAGTAGCTTCCCGAATGTGATTCCAACCGACAGAAACAACAGCAAGGCTAGCAAAAGTAATGACAGAACCCCAAGAAGCAAAACTCCAACAATTACTCGTGCCAGAGCTTCACCTTGCAGAGCCAAAATAGAGATCAAAACAAGTTAGAGTCTCTTAGAAATGCAGTTTGTCTGCAAATACATAGGCCGAACAAGGTGGTTAAAACATATAAATGTTCGAGTGTTACCTCGAAACAACGCGCCCGAGGCCATGGACATGGAAGGTAGAGCAACAAATGTAAGGAATATCTCAAATCTAGGGAAGGTAAAGGCTCCATAACTTCCCTGCGTGTTGTATATTTTTTTTCGACATTTCATAATAAAAAGGAAAAGTGCATGGAGGAATATCAAACTTCCAGCAAAAATTCCAAGCCAAAACATACTTCTATAGAAGTCTTTCCACCTGCTAGGATAAAATCAACAAGAACATTTGTAAGAAAATCGTAAAAAAGATACAAAAACAAAACCTATTTAAGAATAGAGACAATTTCTCAACAATGATAATGGTTTCATTAGCTCATAAGGTCAGTTAACATATCTGTTTTCCATTGATCACCCATAACCACTGTGTTTGGATGGGGGAAAATGGATGAGCAGTTGCACGAAACTATATTTGGATAAAAGTTCATTGGAGAAAGGGTGGTAGAAAAACTGTGTTTGGATAAGGATGTTTGAATGAGTTGTTGTACGAAAACCATGTTTGAATAAGGTTGTTTGAAGGAAGGGTTGTAAGGAAAAAGGGTTGTTTTAAGGAAAGGTCGTAGGAAAACTTTGTTCGGAAAAGGTTGTTTGGAGGAGTTAGAGTGAGGGGTTAGAATGTGAGGTTGGGGGAAAGTTTTTTCTACCATAGACAAACATGGGTAAATCTTACCCCACGTTCCTTCTCCTCAACTTCTCCCTTATCCATGCACGAAAAGTGTACTGCCTTTAGTCCATTTTCACAAGCCTTTTTTAGGTCAGAACTTCGACACTAGAATGAAAACAAAAGAGAATTTTACTTTATGAGCTATCCTTTAATGAAATGCAGACCAGTTTTTTCTGATTGTATTCAAAATAAAAACGCTTAGAAAGTATGAGGATAAACGCATCTTACACTAAATTTTGACTTACTTACATGTCTTAAAACTTTATGAAATCTTATAAGCTCTGATGTTTGTGTTTATTTCCAATACTTCTGATCCATATTGAGAAGAAAGAACCACTACTTCATAACAAAAATCCATAACAAGAGAAAAACTTACTGACTGTAACTTCCATCCCCAAAAACATAATCAGCTTGGGGTTTGATACTTTGGCTCTGCAAATAAAAATCATCTGTTCATCAAGAAAACTCTGTTTTCTTTTGGATTTGGTCGGTAGACGATAGGTTATTCTTTCTTACCTCGAAAAATGATCTGTATTCCATTGGAGTAAGGGGAAATCCATATAACTGATCGACCATAGTGAAGTTATTGCCTGGAACCTTGACTTGAAGAACTTTTGAATCAAGAGTTTTGGCAAGGTAAGGATTTGATCCAGTAAAAGGGCTATAGCCACTTAAGTCAGCATGAGCGTGCTCGTCTTCCCACAGAACTCTAAGATAAGGAATACTCCATTGCAAATCCCTTGCAAACTCATAGTACTCAACAGGCAGTGTAACTGGCAGCCATATGGATAGTGCAAAAATTTGAATGTGGCAAGCAATTCTCTGCATATTAGAGAAGATGCTTAATATGTTACATTGGAGAGGTCTATTTTGAATGTGTATAAACATGTTTATGTTATTAACTCGAGAAGATGGTTTCTTGGATCGAACATCTATCCGAACCAGAAAAATTGTCTTCAAACATGTTCAGAAAGAGAGGCTGGTTCAAAGTTACTTACAAAAATATTTTTTGTAGGATTATAAGTCAGAGAAGAGGATGATCTCATGAATACTCCCTCCGATTGAAGGCTAGCTGTCGATACAGTTAGTAGTGCTGCTGCAACCAATGTTGCCACAAACGAAGCAATTACAGAGATCGAAACGACCCTCGATATCGTCGGTACAGAATCTGCATAATTTGTTCACAGCATATCTTATGCATAACAATTGAAATAAATGAATGCAAGGAAAAAATATTTACCAGTGTGATGCAGACTAAAATATTTGAATGCTTACAGTGCAACACTTGGAGAACATTTGATGCTTGATTATGATTTCCAGCGACATCGCTCGTTACATTTTCAGGTACACCAACGGATACGACTTCATCCTCAGCTTGGACTTCAACAGAATAAACATTCCTGCCCATGTCGTGAAAGCTGGACCGTAGAAAGAGTTTATAAGGAAAAGAAAAGGCATAGACAATCTTGTTTCATGAAAAACTTAACCTATATATACACATTAACTTGCCTCTGCAAATGACCACCACGAATCGATATGCAGGAAGAGTTGAAATCGAATACAGGCTTCATGAAATTCACGGTGACCGAAAATACTTTTTCTTTTGTCCTCATAGAAGTAGTTGTGCTGAGCATTACAGTAGGTCTAAGAGAATCTGAAATTAACAGTTTGTATTGGATTCTGAAATTCTTAGACTAGTGTTAATTATTGGCATAGGTGAAGTAAAAAGTTTTGCTATCAACTTTCTTGATTAAAAGTATTGTTTACCATAAAGGAAAGTAACTGGTGGAAATGGTGAAACAAGATTTCCTTGTTTGCTTATTATAGAGTTAGGCTTGAGGCTCACAGTGATTATTGCAATGCCAGAAACATTTGTAACCTGAAATAGGAAATTGCATGTCAAGTTGTTATGTGAACGGCAATTAACCAACCAATTGAAAATAAGAAAACTTAAGAGAAAAAACAACACAGAAATTTACGTGGTTCACTAACGTTGTATTAGCTAATTCACGGGCAGAGAGGGGGCACGTTTTATTAAGAAGTGGTGAAACATAAGATACCCCCGCTCGCTGACCGGACAACGAGACGCCCGACTAAGTAATCAAAGATATTAATTTGTTCAAGGCATATCTCAACACAAGTAAAACATAAACAGAAAACAAAAACATTTACAATGAATAAATCACTGACCACAAAGCCGAATCTGCGATTTCCGAGGCTTCTTCCATTCATCGAAAGAAGCGTACCATTTGTCACTTCAAGAGAATTCAAAACTTCCACAGATGAATTAAGAACTGATTCTGAAAAGTACAAATACACTTTTAAGTTATCATTTTTGTTTGTTGCTTGTACCAGTCTGGTGTTGCTGTTGAGCTGAAGAAGCCTTTCCGGAACTCGAGTTTTCAGGTTGGCAAATAGTTTTCTTCTGTCTGTAAAGTTCAAATTGTTTTGTTACAATTGCTACAGATTATAAAAATGGAAAATGATGATTCTCCCGTAAGCTTACCAAAGTGCACATAAGAAATTGAGTTTTGTGATCTTGTGAATATATTTCCTGCTCTATCAGTACAGAAATTCTTATCCATTGCTAATATAATTCTTCCATATTGAGTGGTAGATGGCAAGGCTACAGAGAGTGAATATTTGAGGTTAAGCTGAAGAATTTTGAAAGATGATGGTATAACATGCCCTTCACCATACACCAGTAGCTGCAATGAATAAAATGGGTAAATTATAAATTTGGTTCTATGGTTTAAAGAAAGTTAGAGTTTAGTCCATGTGATTTCAAAAACTACAATTCAATCCCTATGGTTTGAAGAAAGTTAGAGTTTAGTCCATACGATTTCAAAAACTAGAATTTAGTCCATAAGATTTGAAAAAAACCTAAAAAATAGTCATTGTCGTTCGTAATCGGTTTCGAATTAAATACATGAAAGCACACTATTCATGCGTAAATGATGTTTCCTGTCAACAAAACTAGACGATATGGTTACAACTTTTACTTAAAGATTTCTTTGCTTCAAAGTTCAATATTCTTTAGTTTTGAATGATTCAAGGGATATAACACTATTGTTATCTGATTCGAGAACGCAAGGAACTGATCGAGATTGAGATCGAGATATTTCTTGGCTGTTAAATGGAACGTCGTACGAAAATAAAGCAGCCACCTACTCACGTTGCAGGCCTCTACAGATGAACATCCGAATCCTCCACCACCACTACAAGACTCAGTGAAAGAAATATTTACAGAAATATTTAAAGCGTTTGTAAACGTTGTCGAGGCCATAACAGATGCTGTGGGGGGAACTGTATCTGCAAAACAATGAATTGTAAATAAAATTAGCAGAGTTTTATCATGTTTGTGAAGAAAAGTGGCTGTTGATCTAAGACAAAATTGACTGAGAACAACAATGGAGATTCTTATATTCTTACCAATGGTCCAGTTGTAGCTGGAACAGACAACTCCCTTGGAAAAATTAGAGCAGACCTTGAATTTATGCACTCCATCTTCCAATCGAGAGTAGAAAATCTTTCTATCATTGCAGTCTAAAGGGTGGCTGTTATCCAGCTGCAGAAGAGAAGTAGAGGTACAATTGAGTTTAATATCAATTACAAAACTACACTAGAAAGTGATGAAAAACATGAGGAACCTCATTTTCCAATTCTAAAAAACTAGATCAGAATGAATCATCATAGAGTGACTTAGTGATCAAGAAGGCCTTAAATAATTAAGATTCGATGTGTTCAATCCATGATAGCCATCTACCTACAAATTAATTTTCTACGGATTTTCTTGACATCTAAATGTTGTAGGGTCACCCGGTCAAGCAGTATGCCCCTTAACAATAATCGAAGTACACGTAAGTTAGCTCGGACAGTCACAAATATCCAAAAAAAAAACTAGACCAGAATGTTCTGTTTTGAAGTTCAGATACTCTAAAGTGAAATTCTAAAATTTCCCATCCTATTCTCAAGCAACCAGTCTTTCATAATTCCATCCAAGCGTTCCATCAAAATAAAGACACCAACAAACAAAAAGGCTTTACCATGATCCTAACAAATCAGCCAACTAAACTGAAAGATTACATTGCACAAGAAGAAAAGAAATAATAAGTCAACAAAGCAAAACAATCTAGCTGAAAGAACAGAAAAAGTTAAATGTACCGAGCAACTGATGTTGCAGTGCCTGCAATTATCACTGTGACCGTTCACTACAAACACAAATGTGGCTGAGTTTAAGCGAGAGAAAGCATTAGGAGCCTCCAAGAACTTCACAGTGAGGTCAGAACCATGGCAGGGAGCTCCAAAGCACAAAAGAGAAAAAACCCAACAAAGATGAATAAAAAGTGCAACTCTAAGCAGACCCATTTCAGAGAAGTACTAAGTTTACAATCTGAGACATGAGGTCAGGAGCCAATTGGCACAAAGATGACATTTTAAAGTTATGACTAAAGAGGTTGAGCTTTCAGAGCAAGTTATGCAGCGCAAAAAAGAAAGAATGGAAATGGAAATGGGAAGAGCTTAGACAAGAAACAATAAATGGTCTTAGAAAAAGTGACAGAGATATTGAAGAGGCTAATTTAGAACTCGTTTGTAATGTTCTCGTTTCTTGTTTCTTATTTTTTTAGAACAAGAAATAAGAATGTGTTTGATAACTGTTTTTGTTTCTAGTTTCTTAAAAAATAAGAAATGAAAACAACAACTCGTTTGATAACAATTTTTTGTTTTATTCTTTCCTCTTATTTTTTGAGTTTTTTAGTGGTTCATAAGACTCAAATAAAGAGATAGTGAGCAAGATTAAAAGAGAATGACATGAAGCCTACAAGATAAGCATTCTCACTGACTAAATTAAAGAGAGAGAGGAAAAGAGACGTTTTTTAAATAAAAAATGGACAGAAACCAAGACAGTGAAAGAAGCAACGTCGTATATATGGGAAAGATATCTTCGTGAAAGTAGTTCCAAACAATAAAAATGGTTAATTAAACAGTTTAAAGATTCAAAGAAGAGTTTTTTTTTTTTTTTAATTATTATTTCATCAATATACTTGCTGGTGCTTTGCCCATGGAAAGAGCCAAAAAAAGGAAGCAAACAAAATAAGAATAGGAAATACTAGATAGTTTAATGATCCTAAAGAACAAGTGTATTTCCACATTCTTTATTCTATAGTCTATACTATAACTAATAAAAAAACAGACTATCTCATGTATCAATTCAAGTGTACAAATTGGGTTTTCTTTTTCATTAAACACAAATGTAGTGCCACGGTCCAAGATTCGAACCAGGATTTGGCCCCTCTCGGCCACACCATTCTCATGCATCCTCGGTAACCTGACCACACTACCTACTTTCCTTTAAGCATTCAACATGCTTTGTACTTAGTCACACGCTTCCTAAGAACATTTATAAGAGATCATCCAACCTAGAATTGCTCCAAGTTAAACACGCTTAATTTTGAAGTTCCTACAATTGCACTACCGAAAAAAAGGTGCACATTATTAGTATAGGTAGTTGATTATCAATTCTTTTAAACATTTATCAACTCTACTTTCATGTCGTGAAGATCCCTCTCATCGAATGTGGTGCCATTCATGTACCCTCCTAACCCTGAGTGTTACATCAACCTTATGTAACCTACAAGGTTTTGATCGTAAATATGTCCAACTATGCTCAGTGGAAAGTTCTAAACTATTTTCATAAAAAAAAAAAAGAATAAGAAGTTAATTCCATGTGAATGAGGTCGGTAAGTTCTAAACTAATATGAAAGTGTTGTACCAAAAACACTTAATTTGAATTTTGAAAGTTTTAGATTTTTCTGGGCTCCTCTTCATTTATTCTCAGATTCCTTATAAAACAAACGGCAAATTTGTGGTGTCAGGCTCATTTAGAATTGCTAGCAGCAAACTGGCAACTCCATTAATTGCAAAATAGTAAAGAAGATAGAGAGAGATTTTCAATTGGGTCTGTTTGTTTTGGGCCCATTTTTCATGTGCATGAAAACCCCTTGTCTCTCGATGACTAAGCTTGCAATTTGGCTAGCAATTGCCATGAAAACCAAACGACATCCTCTGTTTCATTATCTTCTCTTACTCTCTTGAAGCACAGCCTCTGATTTATTATCCCTTCAGAGTTCAGTTTTGGATAGATAAAGACTTGGAAAATGGAAACATAGCCTCATGTATGGAAATATTGGAATCAAACAAATAAAAGGCGACAAAAAAGATAAGATTGTTTGACATTAGGGAAGAAGACAAGATGTGGGCGAGAGAATTTTGGGAGGGTGTGTTGAGAAAAATGTAACCTTTTTCTGAAAATAATATGTTTATTTGCAGGGTAGAAGATGGGGAAAATCAACTGACACTGCTAGGAATAAAGAATAATCCATGATTACGAGGATTTTGGTGATGGGGTTAGTTGTTGAACCAAGAAAAAGGGTTGGATGAAGAAGAAGCCATTTGAATGAGGGTTTAGAATCAGAAACATTAATGTCTTTAATGCAAGAAACTGTGGTTTGTACTATATAAATGTCAGAATGTTTGGACAATGAAAGAAAATTATGGCATTGATGATTGAGGTGCTGGTTGTTGAACCGTACAAGGTGAGTTTGCGTATTTGATACGCTGAAGATGTCTGGTTTTTTAAGCCAAAGTTTATCTTCATTCCCTCATCTGCCTTGGTTTTCCTGTGGATTTGTTATCAATGGCTTTTTTCTGCTGCCATCTTGCCTTGTTTGGAGCTTGTTTAAGCTTCATGAATGTATCAATGAGGAAAGAAGGTGAGGTTCAATGAGATCGAGATGGACTTGTCTTGCCTTGTCAACACTTTCTTTTACTAGTTTTCCATGATCTGATTCTTTTTTGCTTAACTTTGCTTTAGTGCACAGTAGTTCGGTCAAAAACTACCTGGAAAATTCTATATTGAATTCGAATATGAAGTTCTTGAGAAAGCCACTTCTTTTATAATCGGGAATCAAAACTTTGCTCCACTAGATATTCAGGACACCCACGCTTGTCCAAAAGTTTAGAGTCATGAGATAACAAAATTTTTTACAATGAATCTCATTCGTGAATTTTGAACTTGAGACCTCAAGCCTCTTCCAACGAGGCTTCCCCTTCGGGAACGAGAAAGCCACCTTTTGGTTCGATATGTGGAGGGTGGGTGAAGTCTTCAATGAGGAAAACTTGTTTGGAGGAATTCAAAACAAGAATTTGTTAAACTTCAAACTTCAAAGTAGGAGCACTGTTCCATCCTCTTTGATCTATTGCTTTATCGTTTGAACCAGCTATTTAAAAAAGGTTATGAAGTTTATTCCACCTGAAGTTTCTACATTTTTAAGGAAAATGCGGGTGTAAACTATAGAAAAGAACTCGCATTCGGAGGTGATTGGAATGAGAAAACGTTTCAACAGAATTTTATTTCAACTGTGTTGGGAAAAAATTTTCCCTAATTACCGCGCACAACTGTGAAATTAAAAGGAAAAATAACAATAGAAAACACAAGAATTTACGTGTAAAAAACTCCAAAACCGAAGAAAAAACAACTAGAACTCTTTTTGGGTCCTCAAACTGCTGCGAAATGGCATGTTGATAGATTGGTGAGTTCACTTTGCATAAATCAAAGCAGAAAGAAAGAAGTTTATCACCATAATCTCTTCCACTTCAGGTTGCTTTGTAAATTGAAAACGCTTGCTTGAAATGAAGATCATGCAAATGAAAGCGTGCCATACTTTTCCAATCAAGTAACAGAATTTGAATTGTTTATTTTTTGAATTCACAAATTAGAAGATTGTAAACAACGATTAAACAATAAAGAAACGATAGAAGGATAAATTGAAATGGAACATGAAAACAATCTTCTCCCCATGTTAAGCCTTTGCCAGCTTACTAAATGCCAAGATTCTATTTGACAGATAACTGCAAAACAGCCCAAATTCCAACAATAATCTACAAAGATTTCGAGAATTTTTTTTCGGTTGAAACATGTTAAATCACTGATCAAACCAAAAGCTTAAGCTGATGGGATGTACTAAATTGAATTGTATCGATCAACAATTTTACGAGCTTTTGACTTCAAAAATTAATCAGTAACAAATAATCTCAAGAAAAGCCTCGAGGTTTCAGATGAGAGCTCTATAGACAGTCACCATTCAAAGGGGAAAAAAATGAGATCTTGGAATGACCCACAAGAGAAAAACAAAAAAGGAAACACCTTTTCATCTTCAATCTTGCCTTATATGGAATCTGCATCTTTCTTGAGTTTGAAAACACACCTAGTATCTGAAGATGGCTTATCCTTAGAAGGAACCAATGCCATAGAATCAACCTTCCAGTACTGGCCTACATTCTTGTCATTTCCATGAACCCATTTCTCTTCTTCTTTTCCATGTTCATTCCCACCTCCATCCGAGATCGAAACTGAAACTTCTCTCCAATTGCTCCACATTCTCAGCATGATATACAGCATTATTAGACATATAACCATAGAGGTAAAAACAATAGCCACAATAATGGCTATCACTGCGGCCTTAGATAATCTGTTTGTCTCTTGCCCTGCAGTTTTTGAACATGCTAACAGAGGAGGGCCACATAGCTTATCATTTCCCTTGAATGAACTCAATGGAAATCCTGAAAAAAATTGAGGGATTGGACCTTGTAGCTGATTTTGTGACAGGTTTAGGACATGCATGCTTGTCAGTTTTTCAAGTGAACTGGGGATTTCCCCCATGAGATGATTTGAAGAAAGATCCAATCTCTCTAGCTTCATTAGATTTCCAATGGATGATGGGATTTCGCCCGAAAAGCGATTTTGGCTTAAATCCAGTGTTACTTGTAATTCAGTCAGCTTTCCAAGTTCTTGAGGGATTTCAGATGTCAAGAAGTTTTCAGACAGTCTCAGCTCATAGAGTTTGCTGCATTTTTGTAGTGTTGATGGAATGGGGCCTGAAAGATTGTTTCTTTGCAGGTTAAGGACATAGAGAATGGTGAGATTTCCAATCTCCAATGGGATTGTTCCTGATAAATTGTTGCTATGGAGAGATAGCTTAAGTAATTTGGAACATGTTCCAATTTCTGCAGGTATTTTCCCAGACAAGTTATTGGATGAAAAATCGAGCTCACCAAGTGCTTGTAAGTTTCCTATCAATGGAGTGATGGTTCCTGTCAGTCTGTTGTCATTAACCAAAAAGTGCTCAAGCTTGCTACAGTTGAAGAGTTGAGATGACACTTCTCCTGTGAGATTGTTGTATGATAAATCAAGAAAGTTTAGCTCCTTCAATTGGCCGAATTCGGAAGGAATATAACCGGTGAGTTTATTGTGAGCGAGGCGTAGACGCCTCAAGTTTCTGGAGTTGGTCAATCTGGAAGGAATAGGACCTGAAAAACTGTTGTTTGTCAAATCCAATGCTGTTAAAGAATTTAAGCCACTGAGAAGAAGGATGGTTCCATTAAGCCTATTGTTGGAGAAGTTTATTATCTTTAGGCTTTTGAGAATGGAGAATGATACAGGAAGAGGGCCTTCAAGAGAGTTGTTATAAAGAGTAATGGTGCTCAATTCTGAGAGGAGCCCTAAAGTGGAAGGCAATGATCCTGAGAGATTGTTGTCAGCCAAAGCCAGCAATTGAAGGCTTTTGCAATATCCCAAACTTGCTGGAATGGGACCCCACAAGAAGTTCTGCCTTAGATGAAGCACAGCCAGGTTCTTTAGGTTCCCAATATTCTCAGGAATGAGCCCTGTAAAATGATTGCCAAAGAAGTCGATCTCGGTCAAACTCGTGCAGTTTGTAAGCTCATTCGGTATGCTTCCCGACATCTGGTTATCATAGAGGAAAATGACACTCAATTTTTGCAGCTTCCCTATCTCCTTTGGAATAGTTCCTGTGAGTTTGTTGGCAAACAGATAAAGATCCTCCAAGTTGCTCATGTTTCCAATTTGAGGAGGTATAAATCCAGTGAAGCTGTTGCTGTTGAGTAAAAGATCTGTCAGGTACTTAAGATCGTCGAAACCTGATGGGAGGTCTCCTTCGAATCGGTTACCAGAAAGATCCAACTGTTGTAATGAGGAACAATTGAGCAACTCCAATGGGAACTTGCCAGCGAGCTTGTTTCTAGCAAGAAATATGTGTTGAAGATTTGAACTTTTGAAGCAGAAGCTGTTCGGAACGTTGCCCATTAAAGCATTATCGGATAAGACCAGAGTTTTAAGATTCTTCAGCTGTGTATTCAACAGGCTTATGGTTCCAGAAAGGTTGTTTCTTGACAAGTCTACATCCTCAAGTAGAACCAACTGGTTTATCTCAGCAGGGATTTCTCCATTGAATCTATTTCCAAGCAAGTTCAAGTACACCAAATTGGAAAGACCACCTAATGCAACAGGAATTGATCCAGAAAGGCTGTTGTTGGCCAAATTCAGAACTTTCAATGACCTTAATGAGCCTAGCGAATCAGGAACGTTGCCATCAAGCATATTATTCGATACCACCAAGTCTTCAAGCGCTTCGTTTCCGCGAATGCTTTCGGGAAGCGAACCACTGAGTCTGTTCTGCTGCAAATTAAGAGATATCAGATGCTTCAAGTTACCAATCTCAACTGGAATGCTTCCATTGAATTCACAATAGCCAAGACCCAGAATGGTCAAATTAGTCAAGTTTCCAATAAGTGGTGTGATTTCACCTGACAACATGTTGTTACCAATTCTAAGAGCTTGCAAGTTCTTCAAAAGACCTATCTCAGCAGGAAGCTTGCCAGATAGATTATTTGAATGCAAAATCAGCATCTTTAGATTGGAAAGCTGGCCAAACTCAGAAGGTATAGAACCAGATAAAGAGTTTGAAGACAAATCCAACACTTCAAGTGAAGTGATATGCCATAACTCACTCCACATGAAACCTGATAGTCCAGACATAGACAGGTTTAGACTAACAATATTGGACTCATCATCCGAACATGATATGCCATGCCAGCTACATACATGTGCACTTGGAGACCAGTTTTCAAGGATTCCAACAGGATCAGCCTGTTCTGATTTCATTTTCAGAAGCCAGTCGGAAGCTGTCGAGACCTGTCCCCGAGCCACGTCGAGGAGAACGCTAAGAATGGAGAAAAGGAGAACGAGCTTCAGCACGGAAACGTCGGTCATGTTTCAGCTGGAAGAATCATATAAAAGATATGAAGCATCCAACATTCCAGCTCTGGTAGCTGGTCCTATTTGTAGGTAAGGAAGGCAAGAAAAATGAGAGGGTGGATGATAAGTTGGAGAGAATATATAATCTGTGGCTTTTAGCTCTTAAGCTCGATTCTTCCTTCCTTCGGTCGAGCGGCTTTGCACCTACTACGTACACCTGTAATAGAAACCAGGGAAAATAAAGAAGGAAACTGAGTATTAGAAGTTACAGGGATGCAGAGTAAATGATAGGGAGATAATCTTTTCAAGAATCACTGTTCTATTTAATATCAGTGTCAAAAACCAGCCATTAAAATTTAGATAGGCTATTAATAGCATAACTAATCAAGCCTAAAATACTAATTTCCAAATTCAAATAAAATTAATTGACAGCTCGATTTGGCTATAATCTGAAGCTATACACATAAAGTTAACGATTAACTATTAATAACCACCCATAATCATTCACAACTCATAACCATTCATAAATATTCATAACCCATCTATCCAATCAAGTATTTCATGACGCAACCAATCATAATCTCTCTATCCAAACAAGTACTTCCGGCTCAATCACTTGTAACCTCTCTATCCAAACAAGCACTTCCTAACTCCTCATAACCTTTCTATCCAAACGCGCCCCTCAAGGTTAATAACTAAACTGTAAACTAATATATTATAATTCTTTTCCCATCTCACATAATTCAGATAGTTCTGCAAAGTTGGGCTGTTTAATCAGTTAAAGAAAGTTTAGAATCAGAAGTTTCACAAAGTAAATGCACTTTTCACCCCCACCTTTCTTTGTAACTAATTACCTTTTTCATCAACTTTTCTTCCTAGTTCTTCTAAAACCTTTGTCAGTTCTTACTCTTGTTTTTGGTTTTAGAAAATCCAAAAAACAAAGTGGTTTGTTGGATGGGAAACTCTACATATGGAGATAAGATATGATGATGGGCATAGCTGAAAGGTAAGGAAAAAGTAAGGGGGCAGTCCCACTTGTGGTTGATGTGTAAGTGTAACATACAGGCGTGGCCTTTCCTTTAGGACCAATTTTTTCTGTTATCCTTTTAAAAGGAAAAATGGTAACACTAGAGGTGGACATGGTCTTTGTTGAATCGAGTAAAGGGAATTTTCTGGACCAATTTAAATTTTCGGGTTGGTCAATTCTTAAACCCGTCCCCCGAGCAACCCAACCCAATTTATATATTTTCGTGTTTGGTTATCCAGTTGTATTAATCTCATTTTTCCTCTTTAAGACTAAATATGTAAGATAAATAAAATAAAGAAAAATGCATGATATTATACTTAAATCTAGCTTACCTATTTTATTAGTGTGTAATCCTTATCAATATGAAAATAACTTATTATTAATTAAATCTTATGCATAGATATAATATTATTCTTAGTTTAGTTTAGGTTGAACGTGCCAAAATTTTGCCAATGCGAGAACCGACCCAACTTAACGAAAATTATAAAATCATAACTCAATTTTATTGTACACCCCTAGGTAATACTCAACTTTATTTTTTGACGAAGTTTGAGTGTATCATTTGTTTTCCTAATACTAAAAAACAAAGAAAACAACAATATATTATTTCCAAATATTGGCTATTTTTAGAGTTAATTTAACTGTTCTTAAAATATGTGTACAAAAACGAAAGAGGGATTTCAAATATCAACACTTTTTTCTAATTTGTTTAGTGTATTCCGCTTTTTGAAGTCCAGATATCAAATTCTATTCTTCCTATCCATCAAAACTACCTAATACCATTATAAAATACAAGTAGAAAAATCAGAACCAAAACTGCTACAATTGTTTTTACAGTAAAGGCCAGCTTCAAAACTCCTACCTGTTCAAACCTACAAAGAAACCATGTGAGGTTTGGTGGGAGTCACAAATATAAAACCAGCCATTTGATATAAGAGAAAGAGAAAGAGAAAGAGTTTCCTTAACTAAAAAATGATTCCTTTTCAAATGAAGCCAATAGGAAGAGGACAAGAAATCTCCCTCCATAATGGGGATTATCCACTTTGATGAACAGTTCAGAAATGTATTTGTTGAGCCATCACTATATAACTTTTGTTGAGATGCCTTTGATCTGTGCTGCACTATGATTACTTAGTAGGGGATCTGCCTGCGCGGTTAGCGAGTCGGGCTCTAAGAACGGTGTGCTTGGTGGGGGCTTGAGGGTAGTGTCCCCGAAACCTAGTCGAAATATGTAATTGAGTTTATATTTTTGTATTAGAATTTTATGTATTTGAGCTATATGTTGTATTAGGGTTTCAAGAGAGTTCTCTCTTAGAACCCTAGCCTCGTTTGACCAAGCATTTGTATTCTTATTTTCTTAATAAAACAGTTCTCTTCTCTGCCCGTAGACGTATCAAACGCAACGTTAGTGAACTACACTTTCTTGATTGTTGTTTCAGAATTTGGTAACTTTTTTTTAGTTATATTCCTTAGTTTCTAAAGTTGTTTCCAATTTTCGTAACTTTGAGTCTTCAAAATATGCTCTTTTGGATGTTCGAGGTTCAAAACTCACAAGTAAGCAACAGGCACGGGTGTCTTCAAGTATGTAGTGGGGCAAAACTCCAAAATGAGTTATGTGTTTGCAAGTCACATCAGAAATTACAGACAAGGAAACACAAGTTTTTGCTCACTTGGACCATTTGTTGTCCATATGCTAATTACCTAACCTTTTGCCTTTTTTCTTAAGGATCAAACTCATATTCAACTAGTGCTGCCCCCATCAACATATTGGTCAGATACAACTTCCAAACTCCAAGATCTTAATCCTCTAAAATATGTCCATACCTTAGCTACTGTAACAAGTAGCCATTTGTATTGGGATGACACATTTTGTACATTTCAATTTGTACAAGTAAATGATTGTGCTTAAACTTTTCCATTTCTCATAGGATAACTTGATGACACATTGACATTTCCTCGTATTCAAAAGTCTTATAATGAGACATGAACACTTATATGGAGGAAAGGACAAATTTTGTTCTTAAAAATATGATTGTCACACAATGTCTTCAATGAATCTATTTTTTCTTCTAATGGATTATTGTTAGCTTTATTCAATTTTTTTCGGTTGGAGGGAGCGTCATCAGGCAATAACTATTCCAAAGTCAATAAGACTTTGGAGGTAGAATACAGAAGAAAAGTGACCAAGAAAAATGTGGAGATAAAGGATTCATTAATCTAGAATTCATCTAGATTCAAACGCTAAGTCTTGTATGAGCTTAAGGTTGTAAGGAATATGAGTGAATATGATCATCAACTAGATTTTTTATTTTTTTTTATATATCTTGCACCTCTATGATAAAGTGTTAAGCTTTTATAATGTCTTCATCTTTGCTATTAAGAAGTTGAATTACATTAAAAGTCGGATTCCACTACCAGAATATAAGTATTTTTTAATTTTTCATTTCATCAATTTTTTTTTAATTCATAACAATTAAGGTGAGGATTATCAACTAGAGTAATAGTCTAGCGATATCAATGTATGTCTAGAAATCAAGAGATTATGAGTTCGAATCTTTCCTCTTCAATTGGTGTTAATTTAAAAAAATAATAATAAATAAAGGTAGGAATTCAAGTTTATAACCTATTAATCATGGACACAGATTAAGAGCGATTGATCGATGTATAATTATTATTTAAGGTTGAGTAGCTTTTATAGGCTCTGTAGCCATTTGGTTTAATTATGCTTAGGTGCTTGGTACCATACATTAACAAAATTCTAGCTAATTATTGATTGGCTTTGAATAAATTTTTAGTTTACCTTCAAAATTTGTATTGGCTTTTCAATAGGTCTAATGATAAAGTTTTGACTTTAAAATAATACTTGATTAGTATAAATATAAGGAGCTAAAATTGCTAAGCGTACAGCCAAAGTAGGTGCATTATTGAAGCTACATATACTTAAATTTTGCATTTGACTCCAAAAAAATTCCAAATTAAACTGACCAAAATCTACATAATGGATTAGAAGTTCTAAAGTCAAAGTAAATGGCAACCACTAAATTGGGAATCTTTGGCCTTTGACCTTATAAAGTTGGCATGTCCTTTTAATTTGTTAACTAACTCCTGCATAGAGAGCTTCAGTTCATCAAAATGAATATGAAACATTGGTACAATTCAAGTTGACAATGCTTACACATACATCACCATAACAGAAAAATGCATATCAATGTGAGACCTCTTCCAATTAAAAGGACAAGAAGAAAAAGAAATTACATCCTCATCACAAAAAGCAGACAACTCAAGTTGTTCTGATTCTTGATTAGCTCATTAAACACCAAGAAACCCACATGAAAAGAGGAAAGGCCAGCCATGCTTTAATGACAAATCAAGCTTTTCTTAGAATAGTATGAGAAAGAAACAACAGGATCCAGCCTTTGATCTTGGTAAAGATTTTGCCTCAAAATACAAACCATACTCTAAATCAGATTAGCTCTCTTTAAGAACCTGATTGCTCTGCAGTAGTATGGCCAAATTGATTCCACATAATCAAGGTACTTCTCAACAATCCACTCCCTCAACTCTATGAGCTTTCTTTGTGATAGTTCTTTGTAGTCTAGATTCTTAATGTCGATTATGGGTTGCGAGAAACGAGCTACGAACTCTTTAAGTTTCCCTTGTGCAATAAAGTGATGCACTGTCAGGTAGTAAGTGGGGGAATTCCTTAATAATTTGACAGTCTGCTTAAAGCTGAAGATATAGAGTGAACACAACCACTGAAACATCTTAATGTAGAGAGCAGTAATCAAGGGTCCCAATACCCAAAGAGGGGTCAATTCTCTGGAAACTTCAGTCCCATAAAACACGTTGACCACCAGGTACATAGGAACACTGAAAAAGGAATGACATTTATTTAAAAAAAGAAACAAACTTTTCAACAAATATAAAGAATTTGAGACAGGAGGTACCTAGTTTACGATATGTAAATACAAAGTATGGATGATACAGAAGTATAAAGCATACCACTGTAATCACAGTTATAAAAGAATTCATACATGACACTGCAGGAGAAAGAGATGATGCTATTGTGGAGTTTTATATTCTCATCATAATGCATTTGTTCTAATGAATATATTAGGGAAAAGCACACTAATGTCATTAGTTCGAAAACGTTAATTTGATGAGATGAGAATCAGATTTTCCTTTCCTATTCAAAATGGGAAAAAAATCTCCCCCATACTACTGACACTAGCATGTTTGCCCTTAATATCATAGTTACAAAGTTGCAGTACAGATAGCTAAAATAGTAAAATCCCTCCTAAGTTATAACCAAAGGACTAACAACTTGGGAAACCGGGAAGGGGTGGGAAAAAATACAGAGTTCAATGAAATGTAAAGGGTTTAACCAAAACGAGAACGTTATCTTTAATATCTGACCTCTTGGTCGAGTATACATGTTTATGTATCAACTATGCTCATGTTAGCAAGAACATGATCTTTTTATAGACGAGAAGATATTGTTGTCATCATCTCTTTCGTACTCTTTTAATGCTTACTACCTTAAGTTCAGGCGCCTTTTTTTTATAAAATCCATCCCATGGGGAGATTTAACATTTTTTTGCTTATAACTTAAACGTGCTTCCTTTGTCCAAAACAAAGGCAAGATAAATCCCAACTTTCCATTTTTCTATCTCCTTCAAACGGGTGGGCCTAAAAATAGTTAGCATTAGAAATGGAAGACAAATCAAACCCGTAGGCCGTATTGGACATCCAGGTCATTCTTTCTCTCGTAGTTCTCTCTATTGTGTGATTCAAATCAATTCAAGTTATTTTTTTGGAAAACTGGGAAATCGGAGCTTCGCTCCCCTATACCTGGGGCATCAATCTAAGTCCTATGTTTTTTCTTTTTTATATTCGTGAGTGTCTAGACCAGCTTGCGCACACCTTCACATTGGTTGTCAAAATAATTCTTAGAAAATTAATTTCTAAGACTACCATGAATTGAACTTATTCCCTCTAAGCACTTTATGATTCCTCGTACCCACATTTGACCACTAAGTCAACCCATGTTAATTTCTTTGCTTTATTTAGTGTGAACGGATATAATCTCCAAGGAAGGCAAATTCTATGTCCAGTAGGTCTTACATAGGAGGCTTCTAACTCACTGACATGAGCTGATGACCAAGGGGTCATTTGTTCCAATCCACCTACTCCAAATGTTGTTGAATTAAAAAAATATATTAAAAAAAACATGGGAGGCCTAAGCTTAAAATTATTGATTTGGATCGTGAGGCTGTCATTTCACGAATTCAGTAAAGAGTGATATTTGCCCCTTAGATTTTTGGTGTGCTCGTGGCTTGTAATAGATCATGGGAGGTGCTACTTCATCTACAATTTTGGGACAAGGATAGCATGGTGTCCTTGTGCACCCAACCTTTCGCTATTTTGTGGAATATTTGGTGGAACTCTGGGAGAAAAATTTAAGAATTCTTAGAGAAGTTGAAGAACTTGGAAGAGGTGTAGGCTACAACTAGGTTCAATGCCCGACTTTGGTTGTCTTTTGCCGAAGTGTTCTGTTACTACCCTAGATCTTAAAGGTTGATAATTGGAAAAAATAAATAAATAAGAATTTTCTGTTTCGTTGTTCAGGTCCTCAGGCTCTTTTAGTGGTGGGCTCATGGGCTGGGCTGTTTCTTTTTTGTATTAACGTTCAGAATTATTTCCCTCGCTTCGTTTCTCATTAAAAAGAGGACATATATAATCTACACCTTAAATTAAATCATAGCGTTGCTACAAAATAATCATTGGTTCACGATGAGATTACATAAAAACCCTGTTACAGGAGTATGCTGTATGCTTTAAATAAGTAATAGATACTTACAATAATAGCAAAGGTATCTTCACTGCTGCATTAAGTCCCATAAAGTAGAACCAAAATCCTCGAGAAATCTCACTGCTTTCCTTTTTATTGGACTCTAGCTGAGTATCTGATATCTCTGCTGAAGGCAAATCCTCTAGAATCCCATTCACATCTTGACTCACAGGTTGTCTGCGCAACAATTCCAACCATTTCTTGAACAAATTTTGAATTGCAGGGGATGGAGCAATGTCCTCATTTGCTCCAGAGGCATAGCAAAGAGGAACATTGTTTGCCTTCGGAGTTTCTGTACAGCAATCACCATCTTTAAGTTTTACAGAGTAGTTGGGAATCTTAGATCCATTTGCTACCCCACCTGACTCATCATCTACACGGGCATTGCTTTTGAAGGCCGAAACTCTCAAAAGATTGGGCATTGGTCCACATAATCGAGGGGTTCCTACACTGAAAATAAGTTCCATGAGTTTGTGGTGCAAGGATACACCGCGCCATTTTTATATGACACGGGTAACCATGCACATCAGAGAAACTTCAGGAGCAAGAAAAATGCCACTGTTTATAATACTACAAGGATTCCCATGTGCATTAGAGAAACTTCAAGGGAATGCAACTTATATTACTGGATTAGTTCAATTTTCCACTTTTTTTAACAGCACAATACACTTTTCATTGAAGTATGAAAAAAGTTTAATGCTCTGAGGATACAACTTGCAAGCTTCACAAGGAACTAAAAAAAAAAAAATCATAAATGCAAAAATAAAGACAACTATGTCCAAAACTTTGAAGAAACAATGCCAAACAAAGACCTTGCAGCTTGCGTTTCAAAAAAAAAAAGACCTTGCAGCTTGAACAGGCCAGTGATGACTAAAAATAAACTAACAAAAACCTAAGAAAACAAAAACACCCAAATCCATAGATAAGCAGCAAAGACATAGTCTGTAGCTTAAGCCAAGAAGAAAACCATCTAACAAAAAACCCAAGGACAAACTCTCCAAACATAGCACAAAAACTAGGCAAAACTTGAAGTGGCAATGCTCAAAAACCCCAAGCTGAGGGCAAAGGAGAACCAAAACTCAAAACAGAAGAAGACAACCAACGGCCTGCATGCTTAGTTCAATTTAACACTGAAGAAGTTAAATTCATATCCATGATTCCATATTGAAAAAATGCTAGATTGTCTAATTTCAGCACAATCGTATCCCAAAATATTTTGGCAACAAGCAACATGATAAGGTATTGAGGGTCCCACCCTCACTAATTTTGGGGCACCTGAACTTGAAAAATAAGAGTTTTTCTTATTAAGGGTATATGTAAGTCGGAGTCTGCATGCCTTTCCCAACAGAGCGCCCCTTGGGAGCCAATTTAGTCACAAAAGTGGGAAATTGACAAAGTAGGATGACTTTTTGATTCAATGATCTTTAAACTATGATGAACATTGCTTCAGGTTGAAGTTTAGTCAACTATTAAATTTTCTAATTTGAGAAGGTTTACAAGTTAATGAAAATGGATAACTGATACAAGAAGAAAAAAGAACTAATAGAGAGAAAATAACATCCGAACAAAAAAGAAAAGCTGAATAGAGTTTGGAAGCCCTTACCTTAAACAAATATTGCTCCTCAATCTTGTACAATGTTCAGCTTTCCCAACTGTGCGAACAGATGCTACATACTGTTTTAACTTCAAAGAGCCATTCCAGGATGACAATCTTGATGAAAATTCTGCATAAGATCCCTACAACACGAGCAAGGTTGTACACAATGAGAATTAAAACGACTAAGAAAAGTAAAATGTGGGTATAAATCAGACACATATAGGGTATCAAGATGAACAAGGTAAATACTAGTTTATAACCAACAGATGTCAAAGAACTTTGAAAACTTTATTCACGATTCTCTAAAAACCTCATTCATAAATGAAAAGAGATACATACTAAAGAGTTTACATTATGATTTCTCATATACCTGAGGATGATGGGTAATTAAGGCCATCTTCTAGACCTTAACGACCAGATCAATGCACCTGATTTAAAAAAAAAAAAAAAAAAACGGACCAATAGTTATTTTATTACAAGTACTAAAATACAACAAAATTGCAAAAACGTGACAAGACAACATGTAAAAACTATCTATGTGGCTAATTATAATCTCAAAAAAGAAGAAACTATATAAAACATAAACTCAAAACAGATTTATTCCAGTATTGATGCGAGGAACAAAATTCAACATGAACATAGTCAGCTCAAATTGAAAAAGTATTCGCAGTTTCCAACGACGCATAAGGGGGAGTTGAATAATTATAACTATCATTAATAGACATAATTATTCCAACTAACTCCATGTCCGCTGAAAGCATGTAACTTAGATAGTGCATCAACCCAACTACGCATTCCGCATCCCCCCCCAAAAATATCAAGAATTATAAAAAAAATAAAAAAAAAAACCTCCATGCACTGTCAGAAAACAAATCCGAACCCCAAAGGCGAACTCGCATGTCGGGTGAACAGAGGCAACGTTAACAGTCAGAAGCTAGGGCTTCAAATATCCAATGGAAAAATGAAAAAGAAGCAAAAAACCTAATCCTCCATTGTTCCTCCACACCCCTAATTTCCAGCATGCACCAGGAAAAAGAAAAACGCACTTTATGATAAACACAACAGCAAACAACTTCAATATGCTTAATTTTAAGCTTCCTCGTCAAATTATTCCGCTACCTAACTAAATGACCAACAACCAAACCCCTACCAAATTCGCTAATTCGATGAACAAAGCCCAAAATGTATAGAAACAGGCAATTCAAATCCCAAACTAACCTTTGAAACCGAATTCATGCGCGCTTCTTGTCCGGCACCTACAGAGAGAGGATCAAAACGAATCAACAGCCTTCCCTAAGAGAATCAAAGTTGTGGAAACAGAAAACGCATAGGAATCGAAGAACAAATGGAGGATTGGGGAAAAGGGAAGGAGAAATGGGGAATTGAAGGTTTTTGAGGGACGTGAACTGTAGACGATAAGGAAGCCACAAGAAAGAAAGGAAAGAACCAGCGGGTAAGGTAGCGTTAATGGCTAAATGGGGGAAATAAATGACCCGTTTACGAAATTGGGTTGACCGAACTCAGTCCAAAGTCCAAACTCGGGTTGCGAAGAATACAGAACGGGCTTTCCTGTTGGGCCACGATCTATAAATTTGGGCATTTTATTTTTATATTTTAATCCATCAATTTTAAAAAAATAAAAAGTCATTTTGATCTTGTTTTTTTGAAGTATGAGTCCCAAACTCGAGAGTTTGAAGAAAGTATACCTTCAAAACTCAAGTCTTCAACCACTTGTGCCACCTCTTGGGGACCAGATTAATCTTGTTTTAAATGCCTAATTTTAATCTTTTAATTTTTGATAAATCCTATAAGTTTTAAGAAGATTTTATTGGAATTCATTTAATAATAGGAAATTTGCTCTAAATGATAACTTTTTGGATGTTTATTTTAATTATACCACTTTTTTTAAAAAAATATTTTATTTATAGCATAATTTTAGATTTTTTTATTTGTGTTTTGCATATTTCAATTCTACGTTTCACCATCTATTGATCAAAGATTATACGTGACAAGAATTGAAAACTATCTCTGACATATGTGTATTGATTTAATTATATGTTGCATTGACTGAAGTCATCAGCCGCATAGACTTTTTCGTTTTTTACTAAGTCCATCCTAAATTTTTGTTATGCATTAAGTTTTTAAAAAAAGTTGTTGTTTCATAGATTTTTTTTTAATATAAAAAATCTCCTTATTAATAATATAATATATATATATTCTTAAAATTTATAAAAAAAAAAAAAAGAGCATTCTTTTAAAAATTTAATAAAAAAGATACCATAAAATAACTAATTTAAGCTTTATAAAAAATATAGGGGCCGATGGAAATTGAACAAACCTCAAATACTTCTCTTAAAAAAATATAAGAGAAATAAACAAAAATCTAAGGAACTAAAACAATAATTTAACCATCTTTGTAAGTAGGTTTTTCTATTTATTCATAATTATTTATTTTTCCTTTTTGCATGGTCAATACATCATATTATATGAATTTAATCAACATTAAAAAAAAGATATATATGGAAATTTTCGTTTAAATTACTTTTAATATAAGCACTTCTAAACTACGAGCTTTATTAATGATTATATTTCCTTTCTTTTATTTTCTTTAATTTGACCGATTATTCCCATACATAAGTCTCAAAAAAAAAAACAAAAAAACAAAATAAAACAAAGATTCTTCCCATATATACATATATATAGCTTGATAAATTATTCACATCGTGAGATACAAAGATAAAATAGCATCTGACCTAAACCAATAGAATACATGGAAAGACAAAACACTTCCGCCCAAAAGAGACCAAAACCATTTTTATTCTTAATGAAAAGAGACTAATGTTACCATAAACATTTTCTCTAATTTAGTAACCATTAAGCTTCTTTTTATAGTTGGTTTTCACTCTACCTGCTTACTAATTTATATTGATATTTAATTGTGAATGCTTGTTTAAAATTCAATTCTTAATTAGGAGTTGGTAGATTTAAATTTAACTGAATTCTTGACACTGGTCAATCCATAGTTAGTTTCATTATGAAATACCACTCTAGAATATTTGTCATAACTATAATTGAAATGACTTAATGCTACAAATGACTTAATACACCATTAATGAACCATATAAGTCAAGTGTGTTGTTTTTTTTCGTTCTTTATTGTTTGTTTCTTCGATATTATTATTCGTCTTACCATAATAGCTAAACATTTTAAGCTTTGCTTGTTGAATCTGGTCCATAAGATATCAGATTTGTGTGCATTCCAAACAAAGTGGTACTCCGAGTATTAGGGGTGCGAAACTCTGATTTTCGGTGATTAAAATAAAAAGTAGTTGCTAAACAGGAACATTTGATCAAGTGCAGGTCTAATCTACACCAAGCTAAGGTGATGATGAAAGCAAAATGACTTGTCACTGATATTCCAGAAACAAACTTGCTCTTGGGAAGAGACCAGCATCTTTCAGAGTCATATTCATCTCATTCATACCATATACTCTTCTGGGAAAGCTGGCTATCAATCTATAGTTTTCGGTTCGAGGCAGGCCGAGCGAGTCGATGTAACTGTATATCGATTTCACCTTATCCATGCTTGAAAAGCTCCTCTCTCTCTTTTCCCCGTTTGGAAACCTTATTAGTATCTGGAAGAACATGAATTAGAGAAACTTAGTTAAGTTTTAGAATGATCTTAGGATTGAAGTTCTGCTTTTGTAAAGTTGCTTACCTGGGTGGTTGGATGAGAGTCCTTTCCTTTACTTGCTTGATCCTTGTTTGGAGTTTCATGAGTAAAAGTTGATTCTTTCACTCTATTTTGCTGTTTGTTTGGAGAATTCTGCTTCAGTCTCTCATCATTTTCTTTCTTTGGTAATGTTGGAGGGAGTTTCTTAAGTCTTTCCCTTTCCTAGATCAGACAACCAGGTTGATTTCTTGCCAATTTTTTAGTTTAAATGGAATGATTAAGATCTAGTTTGACGACCATTTGATCATTTGTGTTTTAATTTTTGAAACTTAAACTTGTTTTCTCTCGACTTCTCTACGATGGTTTTTATTTATCTTAAAGAAGCATTTGAATCCTTAGCTAAAAATTGAAAAAAAAAATTTGAAAACTATTTTTTAGACCTTTTTTATATCTATTTTGTTATAGGTTTTTTATTTTGAAAATTAAGCTTACAACAATTATTAGAATTTATGATTTTTCTTATTTTGATATCATCATTTTACCTATGTTTTCAAAACCAAATCAAAATTTGAAAAACTAGAAAAAAAAAAGAAAGTAAGTTTCAAAAACTTAAATTTGATTTTGAAATTTAGTAAGGATTCAAATATTTCTTGAAGGGAAAATGAAACACTTCGTAAAGAATTTGAGTGAAAACAAGTTTAAAATTTAAAAATAAAAAGGTTATTAAATAGACTATAGTTTTAAGACTTGGGTTTTTGAAAACATAGGTAACAAGTAGATATTTAAGCAAGGGAAACCATAGGTGAAAATAGTAATTGTAGGTTTGATTTTCTAAAATCAAAATCAAATAGTTATAAAACGGACCTAAAATGTTTTATTTGGAATATCAAAGGAGAATGTACCTTATCCTTTTCAAGAGCGGCTTGATATGCTCTATCTTGCTCTTCTCTAAGCCTGCGATCTGCTCTTATCTTTTCCTCTTGCTTCAGTCTGGAGCTACCAAAAGCTGATCCCTGTTCCTCAATTGTCCTCTGTAGAATCTCCACCAGCTCAGCTGGAGAAAGTGGCCCTTCCAGCTAGTTTTAGATGAAATCATGAACCACAAGATCAAACTTTAGCATCATCTTAAACTTATCTGTTATGAAAGAATCATAAAGAAACTCAGACAAAGTACACACAGATTTACATGGTTCACTAACATTGTGTTGGCTACGTCCTGTTGCAGGACATATAACATAGCAGCAAGATCCTATATTGAGTATTTCTAGTACAACATAGTTTGAAACTTAATTGATACAAAATTTAACCAAAACAGAAAATTTAGAACTCAACCCCATTTAATGTGAGTTAAAGTACACATAGATTTACGCGATTCACTAACATCGTGTTAGTTACGTCTACATTAAAAGAAAAAAACGGTGAATTTATATAGCGAATTCATGAAACTTGAATACCTCATTTCATTCAAATTACATAAATATAAAATATAATTAACATAGCAGTGAAACTCCATATTGAGTACTTGTTAAATTAGTTTAAATCACCGATCAATCCAAAAGTTTAAGTAAATGGGTTGGGTCAATTTAATTATATCAACCAATACTCTCCCTCACTTGAAAGATTTGAAATTTGAGAAATATCGTACAAGTGGACTATAATTTTAATTGGAGATAAAATGACTCGACAGAGGCTCGAACTCAAGACTTCAAACTCCGATACCATGTTGAATTATGTTAAATCACCAATCAACCCAAAAACTTAAGCTAACGAGTTGGGATAATTTAATTATATCAACCAAGAGTATTCATAGTGGAACATAGTTTGAAACTTGATTGGTGAAAATTTAACCAAAACAGAAAATATAGAACTCAAACCCAACTAACCTGTTGCAGAACTGTTATGTTTTGGCCTGGAGCTGGAGCAATTACAGCACAAAATGGGAAACTTGAAGCTCCCAAACTTGTAGCCAATTGTAGACCCTCTCCTCTGTTTGCAAGAGCTCCCCAACATATGAAGTTAGCATCAAGAAACTGCACTGCTAGCTCTGAACTCAGTGTTTCCTCACAGAAAGAGGGAGTGAAAGGGTGATCTGGTGAGTGCAAGTACAAGAACAAGAACTTGTGTTCATCTTCTGCTATCTTCATCGCTTCCGAAAACCGACACGTGTAATAGAAAGGATGCATTGAGCCATACTGGTACTGGAAACTGGTCAGGAAAGACCATTCTTCCTGTATATTTGGTGTGTCCTGAAGAATCTGATATTGGTAATTGGATGCCATAGTTTGTTTTCTTCTTCCTAATATGCTTCTGGGAAGACAAACCATCCGTCGGACGATACCGTTGATCGAGGCCTCGGCGAGTCTCGAAGTTTCCCTGATTATTGATGACATTTTTTTCCAGAGAAAATGCAGAACCAGAGAAATTGATATCCAATTCTTACTCTAAACTGAGATTACGGTAAGTATTCGCGCTCCCTCTCCAACTCCCAAAGGTCGAGCGGCTTTGCACCTACTTCACACTACTAATGACCGGCTTAAGCACGATGGACTGATTGACTTAAGCAAGAAATATATTCTCTAAACATGTCTTTTTCAGATGCAGTTTGCAAGAGAATCAACTGTCACTTAGAAAAATGTGCAGGCTGCTTTCTTTCTTTTCCTTTTAGCTTCAATGAAAATTGGATTTGGATGCTTTGCTTGAAACAAAATCAACCGTTAATACTGAAAAAATGGCGCTTTCAAGAATAAAATTTTGAAATTTCTTCTCTCTTGAAAGTTGAAGAATCATCTGTCACATAGCTAATGCTTAGCTTTTTTGTTATAAGAACTAACAAGCAGGTATAAACTACACAATCATATAATTATTCTCTTTTATTTTTATCAGAAAGATTGGTTCCATACTTCACTTGCTGCACCAAAGTTCACTACTTCCTATTAGTTGCATGTTGCATGCTGCAATTAGTGACTTGTGACATAATTAGGAGTTTCAATATGATGAAACTGCAGAGATAATTATTGATCTTAGCTTGCTAGATCAAACTGTAGATTCTCCCCATGAAGAATCTTGAGGTAGAGATTTTCAGTAGCGATTGAGAAAGAAAAATCGAGGTTCAATATGTTCTTCGGTAGGTATCCTGCTGGAAGTACAATACCATTTAACTTTTGAACTTATTGAATACCCCTTAAGATTTTTGAACTTATTGAAATTTATTTGCTTATGCCTAAGGAGATGTTACACAATGAGATATTACTTAGAACTCAATGATACAATTGTACAACCTATAGAACAGATATTGTTCAAGTAACTTCTGAGATATTAACCCCAGTCAAACCAGGTTGAAATCAAACACAAATCTAGACCATATGGCTTCTTTATGCTACATGATATTTTGTATCACAGACAACCAGACAAGAAATCTTCTAGATTTGTCAAAAGGAAGAAATTACTTTTTGGAAAGTGTGAAATTTTACTTTCATGTTTAGTTTGTGAGAAAATTACAAATGGAGGGATGTGGTCTGCTTATTCTTCAGCTTGAAAAAATTAGCTCAAAGCTCAAATCTCTCTCTCTCTTCTCTTTTTCTTTTCTGATTGACAAGAAATTTATTCTTTACCTACCACTATGGAGAATCAATTCATATTCTTTCTACCTTTCTATCATTCCACAACCTGGAATTTATGCTCTTTCCACAATGCATGCTTATCCAACAAGGAAATGCACCTACTTTTTCAGTTTCAGAGCAAGATCTTTCTTGATTTTATACCTTGCAAACTTTAGCAATATTCAAAGATAGAGTTGAGTTACAAACAAAATTGTTCTATATTGGTTAGTTAAGGGAAAGATCATGTATACATAAGTGATGAAAACCATCTTCATTAAGCTGAAGCCTTTTCTGTGAAACCAAAACCAAAGCCATGAGTGTTACATTCAAAGTGGACAATACCATGACAATGTAAAGATCTGTAGAAGGTTGTCGTCCTTATCAGATAGTTGTTCCCAACAAGAATTGAGCTCAACTGGCATGATTTATAATCAAATAAGCCGGAGGTTATAGGTTCAAATCCCATGTTCTTGAATTAAAATATATATATATATAATAATAATAAAAGAAAAAGATAGTTTCCTTGTGTTGAAATGGGTGTTTGATTGCATTGAATAGCTCTTAAGGGACTAGAAATGGAGGGTCTTTTCTTTACTTAGTCAGAAGCTTATTTTCCTCTAGTTCATGATTGTTGGTTGTTGCATTCTTTAATTTGTCAATTTGGGCGGCCAAAGTAAGACCATAGTGCTTTGAGCACTATAATGGATTAAGAAACTGAATTCAGATTATAGTTTAAGTTTGTGTTTCAAATCATTTTCTTTTTCATATATGCTGTGAAAAAAGTACTTTAATAACAAAACCAGGCATATTACCTTAGCATTGAACCTTTTTCAACACAAAAAGTTGTATATGCCCAAGAGAATGGCTAGAAAGATTTCAAAATTTACTTGAGTTCTCCAAATACATACATTTGTTTAAACTATGCATACAAAGTTTTCTAATGTAACTTTTGGAAAGTTACTGAAATTTTTGCCTTTTTCTTTCATAAAGGTTGTAAAAAGAGCTGCAGGTTTTGTATTGCAAAGATGGCTTCATGTGGGTCTCCACATTTGTATGACCAGCAGAGCTCACATCACCATTTTCTTCAAGGTTTAGTGCCACCATTCACAGTCCAACATTATTCTCTGAAAGTGGTCACTTTTTTCTTTCTCAAACAAATTATTTCATTCCATGCTTTAGAAACAAGCATCATTGATACCAAGTGGGCATGTCTTTGTACTAGGGGAAAAAATCATCGGTTGGTTCGATTCGATAGGAAAACCGAACCAAACCAGTATTATTTGTAATGCATCTATGGTTTTAGTGTTTCTCTCCTCTTGTATATCAATGTGATTTTACGAAGCATCTAAGCACAGTTCACTCGCGTTATTCAAGAGCTTTGATATCACTCCTTAAAGGTTAGGGGTATTCGTATATTCTTCAAAAATTGATTCAATCGATTGAAATCAAGTGATTGGTCAGTTTTCAAATGTATGTTAGTCGGTGTGGGTTAAAAAGTATTTAAGTGAAATTTTTTTGCTACCCCACTTATAGAACAAAACATTTAACACCATCCATTTATTTTAAAGCTTATTATAATTACTAGCTAATGAGGCTTTGATTATATTTAAAGATGGTTAAAAATAAATAATCATATTATGAGACATAATTAAAAAAACAAGTCCCACTGTTTCCTAGAATCAGTGGTGTAATTTCACATTATCTCTTTCAGGTTAATTTTCATATATAGCAAGTTGCAAATAGAGTATACAATTTAAAAGGCAAAGTTAAGTTGCCTTTTACCATGACCAAAGTCGGATTTATTTTATTTATTTATTTGGATAGTTAATACCCAGGGCCAGGACCGACAGATTTATTTTATTGTAAACTGGCATTAACTTTGATGACATATCTTTTTTTTTTTGTTTCAAAAGGTAATCTTTAATTAAATGAAAATAAAAACTAGAGAAGAATCTACGGATAATGCAATATAATTGGTTTTCATTTATTTATTTATTTTTTGAAATCATAATTGGTTTTCATTTTAAGTACTTAGGGAATGTTTGTTTTTGTTGAATTTAGTGAGGATTTAGAAATAAGTATTTATTAATTACTTTTAAAAAAAATTACATTTAATTGAGCTTTTATAATTATTTAAAACAATTCAACATTTTTACTATTTAAAATAACTCATCATTTTTAATTATTCAAAATAATTTAATTTTAATCACTCATTTTTAATTATTCATTTTTAACTATTCAAAATATTTGTGCATTTCAAATTCACATCTAAACAAGTTACTTTCTTTAACTTCTCTACAAAAAAGCTACATATTCTATTCCAGTAATTCTTCAATTTCTAACTACTTAAAATAACTCCTCAAATTAATTACTCCTCATCCAAAACTTCATTTAAACCCCTCTTAAAAGTGTATTTGGAGCAACAATTAAATTATTACCGATTATAATAATAATAATAATAATAATAATAATAATAATA
>JBBMKA010000005.1:9123964-9143205 GCA_037833695.1 Sechiopsis laciniata | reverse complement strand
TTAAAAGTGTATTTGGAGCAACAATTAAATTATTACCGATTATAATAATAATAATAATAATAATAATAATAATAATATTTGTTTGGAGTACAAAGGATTATATAACAAAAAATTATTACTAAAAAGAGAGTGTTATTATAACATGGTTGAAAAGTATATATATGTTGATATATGAGCTAATTCACCAATTATTGTTATCGATGATCCAAACATAAACACATGTTAAGTTTTATTAATCTAACCTGACCCAACCTTAAACGGAAGCCCAAACGACTCCAACGATCTATCGATTCAGACCAGCTTTAGGAACAAGGCATGGTAACAGTGCAGGAACTTGACAATAATGCTGTTTCATATGTTGGTTGTTGGTTCTAATGACTAATGAAAATGACCCACTGTGGAATATGAACCAATATTCCCCCACTTTGTCCTTCATGGTTTCTTTTGCTGTTGCTGAGGTGTTTTTGAGGTTGTAACTTCTATGTGTGGGGCTGCATGAAAAGAAGAGAATTTTATTTAAAAGCTATATATATTTATATTTAAAAAAAAAAAAAAAACCTAGCTAGCAAATAAAGAAGAGTTTCTTGAAAGTGGCAAGCATGAAGCACACCAATTCTCAAAGCCCCAAAAAAGAAAACTTGGGTAATGTCCATATTCCCTTTTGTTCCTATTCTAGTGCCAAGCCACACCTTCATGGGGCATCAATTAATTTTAGCACTTTTTTCTTTCCAAAATTTATGTGTAACAAAATGCATGCCTAATGAGTGTATTTTTTGTCACTAAGTTAGCCATTAACATTATGTTATACTTTAGTGAGAGACTAATAAACTCGTTTTGTATTTAGATTTGTATTGTACTGCTTATTATGGATTTTTTTTTTTCATTTTTAAGTGTGGAAATGTAACTTCGAATGCTAAATAACTCAGCAATGTGTGACAATAGATCTTTACTAGATAAAACAACACGACTTGATTCGGTAAATAAAAGTTGACTTGGATAAAAGCAAACTTTCTATATGTCGAATGATTGATTATTTGAACGAGATTTAAATGGCTTAGGTTGGTTGGACTTTAATGGTATCCTCAACCATGTCGACCCACTTTGGAATGTCAGAAAGAAAGAAAAAAAAAGATTTCATACAGAAATGGCAGAAAATGAAAGGCCAAAAAAAAAAAAAAGTATTGTTTGTATTATCATAAAGCAAAAACATATGGGCACTCACATATTATGGTGAAGATTGGAATCTTTTTCTTCATGGAGTTGAAAGGTTCATGAGATAGAAAATAAAAAATAAGCTCTGCTTGGAATAAAAACTAATTCTCTTCCAATTTACTGATATATGAAGATAGTGGAATTTAGCTGTTGAATATTCCTTATGCATTTCTTCTTAGTTTGCAACTCTTACAAGCCAAGTAAAAATCCTTTTGAAGCTTTATTAACTTCAACTTAACTCTTTTACTTTTTGTCCAAAATGTATTTGACTCATCAATTCCACTCTTGACCAATTCTTCATATTTATTACATAGAAACATGTAATTATTGCTTGAATCAAGATGTGACGATAACATAATGCCTGACTTTTCAATTTGAGTTGATTTAACAGTGATATATAATTATTAGTTCATATGCCAATTTTCGAGCCTAACTTAATGAATAAGACATTATTACCATTTCAATAGTAGAATTCTAAAAGAGAAAATTATTGGCTGAGATTGTGTTTTGATCATTTTCATTCAATAAAAGAATGCAGAGATGATGATCATGATTCATGTTGATATCTAATGGCCAACCATGATAGGAAATTTGCAGGTGGACCAACAAAATCATTTCTCTTTGGTACATGCAGCAAACAAACATTTTACTCAATGTTCTGTAAAAATTGAGACATGATTTAGCATTTATTTAGGATGATGATCATTTCAATTTAGCATTTATTTAGGATGATGATCATTTCATTTTATAAGCAATAATATCTTTAATTGATTTCTTGATGTGAATGAGCACATGGGCAGAATTGATACTGGGACATTAAAAGTTTACTTTGATGGTAAGAAAAATGAACTGATTATATCAGAAAGTAAAATCTTTCAATCTCTCTGTTCCCATTTGATTGAGTCATTAATGGAAATGAGCAAATGGGCAACATGATTTTGCATAATAAAAAAACAAAAGATCTAATTTTGATGGTTAAAATGAATTTGCATAGTAAAAAGGCAATCCCCCCAACTTTCTTCTTAGTGTGGAAATAATCATTAAAAGTGACCCACCACAAAAATTGGGTTGTTTTCTACATCAATCACCACTACAAAATTTTGCAAAAAAGCAAGCTGATCTCTCTTATTTTCTCAAAAAGATTTTTACCATCCATCAAGTTTTTACATTTCTTCTCTTTTTTAAGCTTTTTTTTTTTTTTTTTTGACAATTGCCAATGAGAGAGAAGGACACAACATTAATGTACTGAAAAAACTGCAGAAGAAAGCATTGAATTGAAATGGAGTGGGTTTAGCCTAGCTAGCTGTGTGTCTTAAAAGCACAATCATTTTCAGACATAGCTGTGGTTGAAATTGAAGCAATAATAACTTCAAAGGAGGGTAATTTTCACTGATATTTTATGAAAAATCATGTCAGTTAGACATATTTGGATCTTAGATTAATCGAAACCCATTTCACAAAACTGTTAAAAGACTAGGAGGTAACCTTATACAATCATCCTTTTACTCTTTTTATTATTAATTAATTAGTAAGTAGGTTTGTATTCTCTATATGTAGGCAATACCTTAATGAACAAAATAGAAAGACTCTTCAGTCCCAATAACATTTTCAATCACAATCATAGGTTAATTTATTCATTAAAACACACATTTTTTCTAGGAAATGGGGAAAACAGAATTTCCAAATTAGGGTTTGAAAGTTGTTATTCTCTGGGAAATAAAAAGATTATTCCAATTTCCAGCTGTGTTTGGCCATTCCATTCCACCAAAATTTAACTGTCTGCAGAACAGGACAGTCTAAAACTTTGAATTCCTCTCCCTCCCCCCTCATGCTCTCTCATCTTTGGTAAGAAAAGAAATTTGAAGCACTTTTTTTTTTTATTTTAATTTTTTTTAAAGTTTTGACTGCTTGTTATGAAAAAGTACATGTCAAGTTAAAATAGGGTCTATTTTAAAACCCTCATACCTGAAACATTTTTAGAAAGCCAAACCCTTTGAAAAAGAAAAAGGAAAAAAGAGAATGAGATTGTTTTATATTTTATGTTGGGAATGGTGAGGCCAAGAAGAAGAAGAAAACAAAACCAAAGTTTGTGTTATTTTTCATTTTGTAAGGGCTTGAAGAACTGAGATTTATTTTATTTTGTTTTTGTTTTTGTTTTGTTTTGTTTTCTATATTTTTCTTCACCACACACAACCAAACAACCTCAATACTTACAAATCACAAATCATTACAGTACAACAAACGACTTCGCCGAAACATTCCAACCAAATGGTTTCTTCTTCTTCTTTTTTCTGTTCTTGTTCTTGTTTTGTTGTTTTCCTTCTGGTTTCTACTTCTTTCACCTTTTCAACTTCCATTTCTCATCAAAAACCACAAAAAAACCAAACTTTTTTCCACCCCAACAAAGAGCTGAGGAAATTAAACTACATCAGAGCTTATTTACACAAAATCAACAAACCTCCAATCAAGACAATTCAGGTAATAATACAATTTTTTTTTTTTTTTTTAATTTTTATCATAATCTTAATTGTTCTACAAACTTAAGCCAGTTGGATAACTATTTGGTTTTTGAAATTAAAGTCTATAACAATTACTTTATCATATGATTTTTTCTATTATGATATCTTCATCTTATTTATGTTTTCAAAAACCAAATTAAAATTTGAAAGGTAAAAAAGAGTAATTTCCAAAAACTTAGTTTTGGTTTTTAAAATTTGGTTTTGACACATATTTCATGAACAAAAGATGAAAAATTATGTCGAGAATTTGAATGCAAATAAACTTAAATTACAAAAACTCAAAATAAAAAGTCAAATGATAATCAAACGGGACCGTGACAATTAGGTTGTTGTTTATTTGTTATGTTTTGTTGTGCTGCAGAGCTCAGATGGTGATATCATAGACTGTGTTCTTTCTCATCTCCAGCCGGCTTTTGACCATCCTGATCTCAAAGGACACTCCCCATTGGTATCCAATTCAAATCAGAATCTTCTTCTCTGTTTTTAATTTGGGTTTATTATATTTATGAATTTGATTGAGATAATTTGAAGTTTGTGATGAACAGGAGCCGCCTGAGAGGCCAAAAGGGAACAAATCCATAGAAGAAATGGCAGAGAACTTGCAATTATGGTCAGTTTCAGGCGAATTCTGCCCTGAAGGTACAATTCCGATTAGAAGAACAACAGAGAAAGATATTTTCAGAGCAAATTCTGTTCGAAGATTTGGAAGAAAACCAATTAGACGTACCAGGAGAGATTCTTCTGGCAATGGCCATGAGGTTAGATTTTGAAAGAAAATTATACTTAACTGAAAATCGAAAAACTTAGAACAGATTTGATAATCATTTAGTTTTTATATTCACATCATTATCCATTTGAGTGGCAAATTTCTGAAAAAATAATAATAATAAAAACACTTTGATTCTTGGTTATCAAACGAAATTTAACAAAACAAAAAATTACTTCTTTTTCTTGATTTGGAATCGAATGTATAGCCTTTAAAGACACATGTGTGATTAAAAAAATCAGAATAAATACTAGGAGGTTTGATCCACCAAGCTAAGTCGAAATTCACATAATTTGTTTCTTTTTCTTTATTCTTTTTTGAGTTCTAGAACAATTGTGGGTGTAAATTTGTATCAGTATGAGATGAGATTCTATCTTAAAATCAATGGTGAAGACAGAAGGGTTAAAGTTTTTCTCCCTTTTCTCACGTGAAATTTTCAACATGCCCATGAAGATAGTAGCTCATAGAACCTTTATTAGACCTAATAACTAATGAGTTGTTACATCATATTAGATAATATGAACTTTTATACCAAAATCAATTAGTAAAGATATTGTTGGGGTAGTGTACTTATTTTATAAATGCTAAGAGATTTCCTTAACTATTCGAAACTATGATCTTACGATCATTATGCAGGCTTATGTCGGTGAGCCATGACCAGTTTCTGCTCTCTTTTTCGTTATTCTTTATTCTGGGTCCAATCTTAAAGTCACTTTTTATTCATTAAAAAGGGTGTTTTTTTTTTCTATTTTTAAATTTGTTTGAGCTGAAATGATGGAAATTGAGCAAATTAATGATTACAGCATGCAGTGATGTTTGTAAATGGAGAACAATATTATGGAGCAAAGGCCAGTTTAAACATATGGGCACCACGAGTAAGTGATGAATACGAGTTCAGCTTATCTCAAATATGGGTCATTTCAGGCTCATTTGGCAATGATTTGAACACAATTGAAGCTGGATGGCAGGCAAGTAAATTTCTCAATCTTCTTCTTTTCGTCTCCCTTATTTTTTGCCTTCAAATTCTTTTGCTTTAATCTTCAATTTTTTTTCTTTTTTAGGTTAGTCCTGAACTTTATGGCGACAACAATCCTAGGTTCTTTACGTACTGGACGGTGAGTTTCGTAATCGTAAATGTAGCTAATAATGAACTACGTAAATCTGTATGTTTTGTCTTCACAATATTTCTTTTTTTTTTTTTTTTTTGTGTGTGTTTTGTAGACTGATGCTTATCAAGCTACTGGATGTTATAATCTACTTTGTTCTGGCTTCGTTCAAATTAATAATAGGATTGCCATTGGAGCTGCAATTTCGCCTATTTCTTCTTATAGTGGGAAGCAATTTGATATTGGTTTGATGGTTTGGAAGGTAAGTTCATTCACTGTTTTTTTCTCCTCTTTTTAACTTATTGATTTTGACTTCAAGTTCGAAAAGTCAAATGTTAAGTAGATATATAAGTACATTAATTATGTTCTAAAAACTATGTTATTCTTGTATTTTATTTTCGGAAAGAAAAAAAAACAGATTTTTTAGTGCAAAAAGAATTAGATTTGGTAAATACTTTTCGAGAATTTATTATCAACGACACATTCTAGCTCTTATATTATATTTGTAGCACAATTTCTAAAATAATTTATCTATTTCACATAATTTTCAATTCGTGATAGAATTCAGTCAGTAATAGAATGAATGTGATAAAATTCAACAGTGAAAGAACTTTATCACTCATTATATTTTATAGATGATAGAACTCAATTTGAATTTTCTATTACAAATGAATTAGTTTTAATTTTGTGTCACAGATGAAAATATTTTGTCATTTTTTATTATACATGCAAAATCCCCATATTTTTTTCCTTTGTATTAAAAGTAAAATTAAAATTAAAATTTTTTAAATTTTTTTCAAAAAAATGTGTTTCGTTACTAGTTTTTTTCCTCAAAATTTAAATTTAAAAATGATTATTTTGCATAATAATTCTTTCTTAGAGTCAAATGTAAAAGGCTCAATTAAATGGTTAGAATTCCACTTTAAAAAAACGCATTGTTATTTTATATCTCATTATAAGTTCTTTTAAAAAGTAAGTTTTTAAATGCATCACCGTATATTCATTGACCAAAAAGTAACTAGTTCAAATCCCTATTCTTAATGTCTTCGAAGGGTTGTATAGTTGGTCAAAAACTTGAATTTTAAAAGTATGCTCTTCTTGATGTCTAGGTTTTGAATTTTGCTTATGATATTAATTTGTAGACTTTCCCAAATATTGTATCTTCACTTCTTCAATGTATCCCAGATGCTACAACCTAAAGACGGGTTAGTGATACCTCAAGTATTAAGAGAGTGAATCTCAACTTCAAATCATTAAAAAGGAATCATAATTCCTAATTGTTGTTGAACATTTTTATTTTTTATTTTTAATAATAGTTTTGTGTTTAATAAATTTCATGAAATATCAAATAAGATCATAATGTTTAAGGACCAAGCTCTTAATTAATATTAAACCAAAATCCATTGTACTATCTTTGAACCCTTTTTCTTCTTAAGAAACAAAAATAATTATAATCTTTCAGGATCCAAAACACGGGCACTGGTGGCTCGAGTATGGGTCGGGTATGCTGGTCGGGTACTGGCCATCATTTCTATTCAGCCATTTAAGGAGCCATGCAAGCATGGTACAATTTGGAGGAGAAATAGTGAACAGCAGATCTTCAGGGTTCCACACAGCCACACAAATGGGGAGTGGCCATTTTGCAGAAGAGGGCTTTGGCAAAGCTTCTTATTTTAGGAACTTGCAAGTGGTTGATTGGGACAACAATTTACTTCCTCTCACAAATCTTAAGCTCTTGGCTGACCATTCTGAGTGCTATGATATTAAACAAGCCAGTAATAATGTTTGGGGCACTTACTTTTATTATGGAGGCCCTGGTAGGAATGTTAAATGCCCTTGATATATTTATTTGTTCTATTATTATTAATATTAATAATATTGTGCAAAACTAGGATAGAGTGTATTTTATAGCTTTTTTTTTTTTTTTTTTTTTTTTTTTGGGTTTTGATCTTTGTTTTTTGTCCTAGGATAGAGGTATGATTTGGGTTTGTATTTTTTGTTTCCTAATATTAATTACAGAGGATTGAGATTTTTGTAATTATGGAAGAATACAAAGAATTAGAAAAATCGGGCATGTTATCTTCTCTCTTCCATTAATATATATATATATATGTGTGTGTGTATATATATATATATATATATATATATATATATGTGTGTGTGTGTATATATATATATGTGTGTGTGTATATATATATATATATTTATATATATATATATATATGTATGTGTGTGTATGGAGAAATCAAACGCATAAATAAAAAGTAGGTCAGATATCGTATTAATTGAACTATATATACTCTAAATTTAAAAAGTGTTTTCAAGTGAAACACTTATGATAAAATGTAATTTTGTAAGAAAATTAGTTAAATGTCGTCTCTAAAAGTTTTTTTTAGTGCTAAATTCATTTAGATTTTGAGTTTTCCAAAATTATATCCACCACAACATAACGATTAAAAGAGTTTTAAGAAAGATAGTAAGTTTAATATATAATGTTTACCTATCTAAAAATTAATTTTTTATAAATATTTATTATTTATTAACGATAAAAAAAGTAATATTTATCGATATAGTAATTATTAAAAAAAATTAAAAGTCTATATAAAAAAGAATAGCAACTCAACGACATCAATTAACACTCAATAACAAAGAAGTCATGACTCACGAGTTCGAATCTCTAATCCTCAATTATGCCGAGTTTTCTATTGGTAATAGAAAAAAGTGAAATAAATCTAGGACTTTGTATAGGGTCTGTTAATTATTGGGCCTATCAAACTGTGAAATAAATCTAGGACTTAGTATAGGGTCTGTTAATTATTGGGCCTATCAAACTATAGTTGGGCCTATCATCTGAATTCGCTGATCCATCATTTAGTGGGCTTACAAATTCGCGTGGCCCAACTTCTCCCTTCCTCTTTCTCTCGACTGGAATTGCAGGGAATTTTCAGAGAAGGGCAAAGTGGAAGTCAATAGTCAACACTGGAGACAATGATTTCGCTTTAGCAGAAAAGCTTTTGTATGAGAATATGGCTATACGTTCGGGAAAACTTACCCAATCTAATGGGAAATTGTTCGAATTCGATATTAATTCAGGTGAGTTTTTCTAATTTCCTCCATTTTCTTGGTTGCCATCAGCTGGACGAATGATCATTCTTGTTGTTTATGATTAATTTAGCGAATCTGATCGCATTTTGATCATTTCAGCTTGTTTTTTTAGGGCTCGGAAATTATCCTCCATATTCAAAGTTCAACTTCTCCCAAATCGAGGGACTTGATCGAGAAATAGGGCTATTTTATTATAAGATATTATTGGAAGAATTGGTCTAGCATCTCTGTTCATTTACAAATGCGTTGATTCGTATATACTATTCTCTTGTCTGAAAATTTATTGATGATGAAATAGAAATCTTATTTAAGTAGTTCTAGCTGGTTCGCCAACTTCTCTGAGAATTAGGGCACGGGTTTGTATCCATAGCGTTTGTGCTGCTAACTCGTCATTGGCTAGAGATGAACATTTAGTCTCGTTACAATCTGAAAAATATTTTCCTGTTTTTCTTTCTGTTTGTTGGCTTAAAGCCACATAGCATATTGTAGCAGCACCCTGCAGGCACAAATCATTGTCACTAGCTGTTTGTATGAATAAAGAACTACACAAACCCAAACCCTTTGCACTGGATTTTTACTTAGTATGAATATACCTGAGAAATGGATTTTAGTAACTTTGATGCCATGAAAAAGAAGAAATCTGCAAAAGATGTTAGAATATGGTTATAATAATTGAACACCCTCTTCTTCATATTCCTTTGGGTAGAACTTAGAAGTAGAACTAGTTCAAGATTAACTGTACATCTGGGATAAGAAATGATTAATAGTTCATACCTGTGATAAATCTTCGATGCGCTCTCATGATTGCTGTCTTTGCAATACCTGGATGCACGGCATTGATTGTAACATTGGCATCTCTTTCCTGTAAAACCAACTGGAAATTCAGATCATGAGCTGTTTGCTTGGTTGTTTGCAGGAAATGTAAAAGGGAAAGAAAGAAGATGACCTTCAACTGTCTAGCCACCTCCTTGGCATGTAAAATGCAAGCCAGTTTTGACTGAGCATAAGCACGCGTGCCATTATATCTGAAGAAATCCCAAATCCAAAACAAGGTTTAGTTTGATTCTCTAACCATGGCTGTTTATTGATCAGAAACCACCTAGAAAACTTTTGTGTTTTGAGAAAAGAAAACGACTCAGAAATTAGAGAATCTAAAAAGGGTTTTAGTTTTCTAACTTGTTTGGATTGAGCAGGTGATTGAAGCAGAGGCCGTCCTTCTTCACCCAGCAGTGGACAACAGAAGAGACGTTTATAATTCTTCCTTGGATACCTGTTTTCTTTGACGTTTCTATCAATTTTTCTAAAAGCAGCTCTGTCAAAAGGTAATGCCCTGTAGGAAAAGGATGAATAGTGGTTGAATTCATTTTGTATCCTTTGATTGATGTTAAAATTTGACATCACCTTATTTTTCTTTAGCCATTGTTGAGTAAATTCAACTTTCTAAAGAATGTTCTTACTTTAAAAAGTAATTCATTTTAATCATTGCTTACATATGATGGATGCTTTTCTAGAATTGACAGTTTACATGGAGGTGCTTCATAAGTATGTTCCCTTCATTATTCAGTTATCTATTTTAATGCTTTCCATTAGCTTAGTTGATATGTGTAAAACTTGGTCATTGGACCTTAGGCATTTAAAAGAAACACAAATGATATAGCCTATTCATAATAATATTGCATTATAATGTTTCAAAAATTGAAACAATGAAAAGAAAAGTGTTGACAATCACTCAAAACTTTTCAAATGTATGGTTCCTACAACAATCTTCACAGATTACAATCAAACTATTCTTCTCTGTTTGAGTTTAAGAAATTACCCAAATAATTAGTAGCAAAGGTCAATTCAAATTTGTCGTCGGAATACTCCAAATTAGGAGAGGAAACCCCACCATTGTTTCTGCAAAAACAAAAAATGTGGGAAAAGAGAAGAATTTTGACTCTTGAGAGGTAAAATGGGAATTTGGTTGGGAAAAGTAAAGGCAAACTCACATGAGAATGTTGAGTGGTAGCCCTAAAGCTGCAAAGTCCATACAAAACTTTCTTACAGAAGCCAAAGAGCTGAGGTCTATTTCTGATACTAAAATTTGAGCCTCTGGACTTTCTCTTTTAATCCTGTCTATTACTTTTGCTGCCTTCTTCTTATCTCTTACTGCCATTACAATTCTCACTCCCCTCTTTGCCAAAACTCTTGCTGTTTCTTCTCCAATTCCTGATGTTGCCCCTTAATTTTACCCACAAAAAATATCCATCTTTGTTAATTAACTCTAAATATTGACCAATGTGTATAATTTTCCTGTTGTTTTCCATTATTCTTATGGATTTTCTTGATGTCTTGATGGATTATCTCAAGAGTTTCTCACCTTATTTTCTTGTGTATAATTAAACTTTCTATACAAGGATGTACATATATATAGGGTGTGATGAGTTTTGAGAGTGGATGCACAAATTAATTACGAAAATATCGGAACCAGAATCGAAAATTGACCCTCTTTGATTTTTTTCCATCTATATAGTTTTGAATATTCATATGAATCCAATTATGTAAATGTAGCCTTGACCAGAAGACATTATAATCTGTTAATACATAGCTATGCTAATTTAGGTATTATAAAGATGTTAAAATCTTCTCTCTGCATTATTGATGTATTTTACAAAAAAAGAAAATTTTTTTTATATAAAAATGAAATAACTAACCGAACTGGACCGAGTCATATTTTTGTTATTCTCCAATACATGTACTGATGCACATGTTCAACTTGGTTTAGTATGGATTCTAAAAAGAAATAAATTGGTTAGTATGGTTTATAAATTTAATAAATTTCAAATACAAAACCAAAATAACAATATCATATAACAATTCGGTTCAAACCATTTTTATGGTTTTTTAAGGTATCCCCTATGCAAAAAGATTCCTCGACACCATCCAAACTAAGCATAGTAAATATACAAAAATTTGATGAACAAAGTGAATTTGGAGAAAAACAGTACAAAAAACTCAAAGTTTAGTACGAGGAAGAAAGAGAAAGAGATTTTACTAATATGGTTATGAAAAAGGTTTTTTTACGGTCTCTTGGAAATAATTCTTTGTAATCAGATATATGTCTCGACAATATTTCATAAATCATTAAAATTATGAATGAAATGTTTCTTAACAAAAAAAAAAAAAAAAAAAGGCTATGAAAAAGGTTTTAGAGAAACTAACCAGTGATAATGGCTGTCAATGGAGAAGAAAAGTGATGAAAATGTTGAGTAACTTCCTCAGCAGTGGATTTAGAGCCATACCCACTTGGCCCTGCAATTCCAAACAAATACCTTAAAGTCTCCTTCATCTCTCAAAAACACACCCTCAACAAAAAAATAAAATCAGCCCTACATATTTATATACACCTAATAAAATAAAACAAATCCCCTGAAAAATTATTCTCCTACTCACAAGACCACCCCCACTTCCCTGCTCTCCCCTAATAATAATTACCCCATAAAAACTTTTGGGTTAAATTATAAAATATATCCATGAACTATGGATTTGGTTTAAATTTATAACGTACGTCATTTTTGTCCATTGATTTTGTAATATTTGGTAAGTTACGAATTAGTAATTGGTTTAAATATGCATCTGGAAAAAAGTAATTGCCTTAAATAAGGATTGACCATTTTAAATCTAAATTTATTACTAATTGAATTAAATAGAAAAATGTTTAATTCTAGTCAATTCTATATTTTTAAGCTAAATTTATTTTTAGTCAAAGTTATGGTAGTTTTTTTTAATTAAATTTGATGTAGTAAATCGAATCTTATTTTGTTACCTTTTATTCATTATAAATTATCATATATTCCTTGTAGGGAAATATAAGATTTAAAATGCATCATTATATTGAGATTTTTTTTTTCTTTTTCATATGCGTAAATTAGAAAGAAAATGTGAATAGCAATTAAGTTTTGGTTGAGTTTTACTTAGTTGGAGAGAGACAGGGACTCCCACATCAGGATGGGGTTCTCAGTGACAACGGCTAACTTGGCGTGACCGCGGGCACGCATTTCAGTTGTCGTTGTCACTGATGTGAGATTTTGACCAGCGAAACTTTTTAAAATTTAAGGGTACAAATTGAAACCAATTCCATGTTTCAAGGGTATTTTGCATAATTTAACCAAGCTTTTTGGGTGTTCCCTTTTTACTATCTCAAAACTTCATTTTTTCATCTTCATATAATTAATAATTATATATGCATATTTCTTTGAAAGTACAAATAAACAATGTTTGATTTCAAATTAGAGGGAAAAAGAAAGCATCTTTATTTCATCTATACGACAAGTTGTCTCACTTAAATGCGAAACCAAAGCATGGCCTTTTTGTCTCTGTCTTTCTCAATTATTAATGTTTTTTTTTTCCCACTTATCGTTTTGTGTTTGAAGGCCACCTCTAGTTTTTCATTCATAATATTGACACCGTTTTTGCTTAGAGTTTTCCAAAACTCATATTCAGAATTAGCCAATTCTAACTTTGGGGTCCATAAAAGACATCTTTTTTAAAAAATACATACGTTAGTTTCAATACTAATCTTGCCGTTCACAAAATTTATAAGATTTTTCTTAAGAGTAATTTTGTATGTTTTCCATGGCTTATAATGCTGAGAATAGAGATCTTTGTGAGTCCATCTTTCTAAGGAAAAAAATATAAATGTCGACACTATTATTCAATAGCCAAATTGCGACAACCACAATTAATGCTGTTTTTTTTTTTTTTTTGGAAAGAGGATTTTGAAAATAAAGGATATATATATTGTGGTTATTTTGAGGAGTTTTGGTAAAAGATAAAAGTTAACGTAAATTGAGAGATTATGAGTAATTATGCTAAATATTCGTAATGGAGTTTTGAATGATTGTAATGAAAAATTCTCTTTTAAATTGAAGAGTTATAAGTTATTGAAGTAAAAGTGATATTGTACTTGAGTTCGATTTTATATTTTATAAAAGGTTTTATGAAAGTTTTTTAGAATTGTTTCATACAAACTTGAGATTAGGTCTTTTCCGGAACAAATCCTCGCTAACTTTTCATTCAAATATACCCTTTATATTTTTCTTATGTTGAAAAAAAAAGTGAATATGGGTTTGCTTACACGTGTGATTTGCATGCAGAAATGAAAATCATAATGAAACCCATAAAGAAAAAAAATGATCTTTGAAAAAATTGAAAAATATTTTTGGAGTGAAAATAATAATTCTTATATATAAAAATGATAAATGTCGTTTGGTACATGAATTGCTTTACGCCGCATGCGGCATTTGCCCCAAAGTTTCTATCTTTGCCCTTAAAAAAATGATGGCTTTTGTTGGAGCTAGCCTTGATGGTTTAAAGTTGAGGCATAAAAATTTGACAACATCACTACTTCCATTTAATTTCTTCTCAACCATTCTTTTTTTTTTTATATATTTGTGAATGTCCGACAGAACTTATCTCTACTCCTCAACTATTTTTATGGAAAAAACTGTTTGACTCTACAATATTTCGTTGTAAAAAAACCCTATAAGAAATCAATTTTTAGAATATATGACAACCATGAATTAAGCACATAATCCTTTAATTTACCATAATCATTTTATGATGGTTATTTAGATTAAAAAAAAAATTAAGACAAAGGACAGGTGGAAGACTCAATCACTAATTCAATAGCGCAATAAGTTCGTCCAAATTATAACTAAACTCGTTCTCAAACTATTGGTTAAACATATATGCCGTAGCTGATTAGACTTTACAATGTTGACATCTTTCAATTTTAGCAATATTATTTCAAGGCAAGGAGGACCCATCATGTTTTTAAAAATTTGATTCACTTGAGTTGACGAAAAATTATAGGTTAATTTGGAGATGGGATATATAGATCATTCCAAAGCATATATTCATGGCATGTCCCAAAAAGTTTGGGACAAAAGGATTGATTAGAAAGCTGGTATGGTTTACTTTTTTATTTTGCTTGGCATGCATTGTGTTTACATTATGTATGTATATGCATTTTGTACAACCTTCTTTCATACGTACTAGACATTAAGTTTTAAATCTCAATATTCAATTAATGCTTTTACTTTTCCATGTAACTTTCTCATATAGCTGGTTCTCAAAAAAAAAAAAAAAAAATTAAATAAAAAAAAAAATAAAAACCTTCTCATATAGCTAATTACTTGTATCTCTCTCTCTATATATATATTTATACATTGTGAGTGTCATTGCTGCGTACGATTAGCTAGCCCTGTGGTGACAAAAGGATTAGACGTCCCCCCATGCTACGGTTTCCTATGACCCAAAGAGATAAATCATCTAACCTAATCTATTAAGTTATCAAGGAAAATTTGTAAAAAATTAATTCTTCAATATGTGGCTTCCATGACCTGAATTTATAATCTTTTGACCTTATTATTGTTAGACCAACTTATAATAGTTATAAAGTTGTATATGTCTATTTGATTTTCCTTAAATGGTAATCTATGCTTCTTACATAAGCAAGCTATGTACGAAAAAAAATTAATTTATTAATTCTAATCTGCTAAGATTCTTTCCGCAAAAATGGAACATAAATTTAATTATTTTAAATTAATAAAGGGTTTCGTGCATGGGTAGTTATGGATCATGGAGGACAAAGAAACCGAAACCAAAAAGTAAAAGGAAATAAATAAAGCCATTCTTTTTTAATAACAGTGCATATATATCTGTATATATTTGTTTATTTGTTTTGTTTTTTTGACGAGAGTAACCAAACAATACATATGGATGAACCAAATACAACACTTTTGATGTGATTGCCTTTCACACGTGTCATGAACCAATAATGAAACTACATTTGGCAGTCCAATCATAACTGGTCCCACTCATAAACCCTCTCTAGCTACTATATATTAAAACATATCATAAGCTTTTTCATAATTGACAAATTGATTTTTTTTTTTTAAGTTAATTTAAATTTTATGTCTAACCAAACTTTAGAATACCATTTTTGTGTGTATTATAAATTAACAAAATTTAATAATTAAAAATTTAATAGACTATATCCAAATTACACCAAGTCGACCTACTAAATCCTAATTAGGCGAATGTTGAGAACTTGAAAGTTGACGTAGTAAACTAAAAATTTAAAGTACTTATTTTTGGAAAAAGGAATTAAAATTTAAAATTTACTATTTAATAGAGTGGTGAACATCTGAAACAATTATCCATCATTGTTTAACAATAAATTGCTGGGGTGAAATCCAAAAATAGAATTAGTCTGTTAATCTGTTCTTTGATTTCTCTCTTTGATTCAGATTTAGGGTTTGCTCCCAAAAAAATTTAGCACTATTTATCGAGGTTCCCAACTTTGTAAACTTTGCCGATTAATGATTAGTGGGATTTTTATGTTCTAGTTAATCATAATTAGACCATAATTTGTCCCCGATCAGGCCATTGGGTGGACCGATCCTTCCACTTTTCTTTATCTCTTTTTTTTTCTTATAATATATTCTCTACCCATTTAAACATTATTGAAGAAAAATTATTGTATTTTCAATACAATGTTCAATTTATGTACTTGTATGAGTTTCAAGCAAGAACCCAGGTGAGATATTCTTAATGATTTATATATATTGTTTGTGAAGATTTTTGGGTTTTTTTTTAATTATGTGTAATTGTAATTTGGTTCTTGATATCTCAGCGATGACGAAATGCCGGGAAATTTTTCAACGAGAAAAAGAGAGTTAAAGAAGTATATGAAGGATACGAATAATAACATTCCTCTAATTTTAATTTCTTCATCTGAACGTCGAGATTATGGAGAAGATCGAGTTATCAATCTAGATGCGTAAGTCTCTAATGTTTATTTATTTTGGTTTTAACAATTTTAATGTAGGACATGGGCACTAAACTGGTTGATATTTATTTTGTTTAATTTTCAGAATTTTTAAAGTTAGTAAGACATTAATTAATTACATAACAAAATTAATGAAATTGATATTAAATTTGTGCTACTTTCAAAAAAAAAAAAAAAAAAAAATTGTGCTATAAAATATAGAACTATTATTTATCTTATTACAAAATGAAAATTTCATCTTATTGTAATAAAAGTATACATTTTGATATATCTATTTTTTTATTAAAAAGCAAAAATATAAGTTCTTTTTTTGCTTCTTTTTCTTTGCATTTCAATTTTATAAGTAGTTTTAGTTTGGTCTAGTTAATTAATCAATACAATAAGCCAACAATAATTAAAAGGAGTATATATAGACTTATATACAATCTACGAACACCAAGTTAACAATTTAAATCCCATCTTTAAATGTGGTTAAATTATTTTTTAAAAAAAACCCCAAAATTATACCATTTAATTGTCATAAGACTAACTACCCTAAAGTTAGAAGATCCATTTCAGCCCCACATATTTTCAACAAAAAAAAAAAAACCAATGATAATTTATTAAATTCTCTATTTGGAGTAAATTTTATGGTATTTTGAATTGTGCACATCTTAAACAAAAATGGCAGTGGAGATCCAACAATGTACGAAACATTTTGGAAGAAAATGGGGAAGAAAGCCACCTTAGTGATCCCAGGATGGCGATCCATGAGTTACTACTCCGGCGGGCAGAGCCTCTGCTGGTTCCTCGAGCCCGAGTTGTGCCAGCAAATTCTCCGACTACACCGTGTCGCCAACAATGCCGTAACTGAGGGTCGCTACATCGTCGTGGGGAACGGCTCCTCCCAGCTCATACTAGCAGCACTTTACGCTCTTTCTTCTCTCAAGTCTTCTCAGCCCACAAATGTCGTCTCCGCCGTCCCATACTACTCTGTATGTATTTAATCTCTTGTTTTCTAATTTATGTATTTAAACATGTGTTACTCGTGTTGAATATTATTATTGGATGGTTTTCGTTGCAGTCGTATCCATCGATGAGCGACTACTTAAAAACAAGTCTTTTCAAATGGGGTGGAGATGCGAGTACATATGATAAAGATGAAGCTTACATAGAAATCGTGACTTCACCCAACAACCCGGACGGTTCGATACGTGAACCGGTAGTAAACCAGCCCGGAGGCAAAGTGATGCATGACTTTGCTTACTACTGGCCTCATTACACTTCCATTACTGCTCCAGCTGATTACGATCTCACGTTGTTCACTGCTTCTAAGTGCACCGGCCATGCCGGTTCTCGTATCGGGTTAGTTTTTCAACTATTTTGAAAAATAATCAAGACTTCGACATTAAATGAATGATAACTTTAGTCCCTCAAGTTTTAAAGATTAAATTAAAAATTTGTCCTTATGCTTTTTAGAAATTCTAAAAGGTTAGCCTTATTCTAAAAGGTTTCATGTAAAAAATAGTTATTATTTTGATGATAATAATAGCCACTTTTTCTAATTATTATTTTGATTGAATCTGGATCTAACGCTTATTAGGAAAGACAGAAGGAGATGGGGCTCTAGTAAAAGGAAATGTATATTTTTGTTTTTAAAAGTATAAAACCTGTCAAAATAATTTAAATCTTGTGTATGTTATTAAATTTGTTATGTGTGGTTAGGTGGGCTCTAGTAAAAGATCCAGAAGTGGCAATGAAAATGGTGAAGTTCATAGAGCTAAACACAATCGGGGTGTCTAAAGATTCCCAACTTCGAACCGCAAGGATGTTGAGTGTAGTATCAAGTAGCTGTGAAGAACAGGTTAGGAACTCAGATCCTACCATTGAATCCTTTTATGGATTCAGCCACCGCCTCATGGCGGAGCGGTGGCAGCGCCTCCGACAGGCCATTAAACACGCGGGAATGTTCACCCTCCCTGACTTCCCTACCGCTTACTGCACCTTTTTCGCCCAACATACCGAAACCCGACCTGGTATTTCCCATTTTTTTCTCTCTCTCTATTATTTATTTTTTAGCAAAACTTACCTACACATAAATATATATATATATGGGTGTTGGTTGATATAATTAAATTTACCCCAATTCATAAGCTTAAGCTTTTGGATTGATTGGTGGTTTAACATAATTCAACATGGTATCAGAGCCTATAAAGCCCAAGCGGGTATTCGGTCCAATAAAATGAAATTGAGATCCGATTCAAAATTGATAGCCCAAAAGAGCCATCATCTTGATGAGGCATGTTGAAAATTCCACATTAATAAGGTGAGTATATTTACAAGTGTTTAAAAGGTAGGTGGACTACTCCTCTCATTACCAATTGGTTTTAAGATGGATGTCCACACTATCTAATATGGTATTAGAGCAGGAGGTCATGAGTTCGAATCCCTGCGAAGTCATTTCCTCTCCAATTAAAATTAAATTCCACTTATAGGGCATTTGGATTTCAATATGTTATTGACAAGTGACACAAATATTTTGATAGGCCATTAAACAGGCTCGAATATTTTGAGAATATTTTGGTAATCTTAGTTATTAGAAGATTGTTTCTTTTGATAATATTTTTTATGATAATTATGAAATTGAATATTATTTTTAAATAAATAAATAAATAAAAACCTATGATTTGACGTCGTATTCTTTCAATTCACTAATTACC
>JBBMKA010000005.1:9083470-9123864 GCA_037833695.1 Sechiopsis laciniata | reverse complement strand
ATATATATTATTTTTTACGAGACTTTCGGAGTGGTGAGAGTGTTTGTGCCCGTTTGCATGCGTTCATGAAATATATTGTCTGGCTCCTACAATTTTGAATGACAATAGAAATTATTTTCATTATCTTTTAATTTTACAGTTGGTTGTTAGTGTTTTCCCATAGCTTCATGGTCTTGTTCCCGTTCAGTTTTTGTCGTATTTGGATTTCTTCACTCTATTCGGTCTATAATTATCATATTTACTCCCATTCGTTCTAATTGTGGTTCAATAAACTTCTTATTGCTTTAAATGTTCCATTAAAATGATAAATTTGCAAGTGGTTAAATAACAAGGATAGAGCACATAATCAAAAGAACATCTTTTGAGTAAATCTTGGGTTTCTTTTTAAGTATAATCCATGAGAATAGACCTGAAGCTCTTATACATGAACATAGAACTCACACAACTTAGAACCCAATAGTCTGTAATCTACAAACCCAAATGATCAACTAACAGTGAATGAACCTCACAAGATCATACCAATACATTTGTTCTTTAGTTTCACTTGGATGAAAAAATGGTTTCAAATTCCTTGTATAAGCCTCCTTTGGAATTGGACCTGAAATTAGATGAACTTATGGAGGAGCTTCTGCTGCTTCTGCTCTTACTTTTTCGTCCCCAAATTCCGCTCCATCGCGTACCGCTTCCTGAAGGATCAGTTGAAGTCCCACCTTGCTCTTTAGTGAAGCTTGCCTTTGCCAGATTCCGAAGTTGTTTCAACCACGGTTTCTCATTATTCGAGCTTCGACTATCAGACCTGTTCCTATCGGATGAGTTATCTGCAGTTTCGGAGTCTCCGCTAAGGGTCACTGAGAATATACTTTCCAAGTTTTTAGTGAATCTCTGTGGGAGAAACAGGAGGAGGAATCCAATAAAAGCCACTTTGAGACCTGAAAAGAATGATTGTCCTGCAAAGTCAAGCTGCTTTGCCTGTTTGAACAAAGCATACCATTCATTGATCAGTTGTGGACAGTAGCCAGTGAGGAACAGCACCAGCATGGTTATTCCGAGTCTCGTTTGATCCTCGATCAAGAACTCTTTCTCTAAGAGAACTGCACAAATAGTGAAAAAACCGACTTCACATGTGTTGGAAATGATCTCAACCAACTGAACTTTTTTCTTGATAAATGGCTTCTTGAGAACAAGGAAAAAAAGCTGAAATGATGAGATGCATAATATGCCAATTATTGGAGTTCTGGAAGAGTCTGTTTCCTTGTAGGCACCAGCCATGATTCCAAGTGTGACTCGTCTGATCAATTCGAGGAGTGTGTAGTATATTCGAAGAATGCCGAACAGCTTTTGGATGAATGGTGCTTCTGCATCTTCTGTTTCATCGTCGGAGTCAATAATGCGATCACCACGCTTGTTGGGATTCGCCACGGAAATCTGAGACAGCATATACTTTGGAGGACCCCTCAGATCTTCAAACATTGGGCCAAAAATGGTAAGGTAAATAGAGCTTGGCTGGTTTTTCCAAGTCCATTGACTTCTCTTGCCCGGACCTAGAGTTACACGAACGAGTTCTTGATACCAATGAAATTTCTGACCTTCTTGATGAACTTCTTTGTACTGAAGTAGCCTCCCGAACGTGATACCGACCGACAAAAACAGCAGCAAGGCTAGCAAAAGAAGCGACAGGATGCCAAGCAGCAAAACTCCAACTATTATTTCTGCTAGAGCTCCACCTTGCACAACCAAAATAGAGATCAAAACAAGTTAGAATCTGTTAGAAATGAACTCTATCTGTTAGTACATAGATCAAATACGATGAAATGTTCGAAAGTTACCTCTAAATAGGGCACCCGAGGCCATCGACATGGAAGGTAGAGCAACAAATGTAAGAAATATCTCAAATCTAGGAAATGTAAGTGCTCCATAACTTCCCTGTGTGTTGTATATTTTCTTTCGACATTTCATAATAAAAAGGAAAAGCGCATGGAGGAGTATCAAACCGCCAGCAAAAATTCCGAACCAGAACATGCTTCTATAAAAATCTTGCCACCTGCTAAGATAAAACTGAATGTTCATCCGTAATGAAATCGAATTTCTGTGAAGTTTGTAAACAAGATATAGAAAAAATGTGTTAAAAAATCAAGATGCCATGTATAAAAAATAATAACAATTTCATTAGGCTTCTAAGGATAGTCAATATATTTAACTTCCATCAACCCTTGCTCCATTTTCATGAGCCTTTTGGCTCGGAAACTGACATTAGGAATGCACGCAATAGAGAACTTCGCTTCACGAGGGCATCTTATAATGAAATGCAGACTAGTGCTTGGGTTTGCTTACACGCTTGACTTTTCTCATAGGACAAACCGTCTAATTCTACAGCATTTTGATTGTCAAGAAAACTTGTTGAAAATCAATTCCTAGGTACCACCATCATGGATTTGGGCCCATAATTGTTTGGTTTCTCAAAAACCACTAACCCTAGGTCAATCCATGATAGTTAGTTTTTCTAATTATATTAAAAAAAACGCTTAAATTGTATGAGGATAAGTATCTTACACTGAATTTTGAGTAACTTGCCTGTCTCACACCTTTATAAATTTTATAAGCTCTGATATTTAAGTATATTTCCATTCATTTTTATCCATAGCGAAAAGAAAGAACAACTATTCCACAACAAAAATGCAAAGCAAGAGAAAAACTTACCGACTGTAACTTCCTGCTCCAAAAATATTATCAGCTTGGGGTTTGATATTTTGGCTCTGTAAATAAAAAAAAAAAAAAATTATCCGTAAATACGAAGTTCCTCTTTTATTGGCATTGGAGCAGCAGAATGTAAGGAATTCCTTCTTACCTCAAAAAATGACCTGTATTCCATTGGAGTAAGGGGCAATCCATATAACTGATCAACCATAGTAAAGTTATTGCCTGGAACCTTGTTTTGAAGAACTTCTGAATGAAGAGTTTTGGCAAGATAAGGATTTGATCCAGTATAGGGGCTATAGCCACTTAAGTCGGGACGATCGTGCTCATTTTCCCATGGAACTCTAAGATAAGGAATACTCCATTGCAAACCCCTAGCAAATTCATAGTACTCAACAGGCAGTGTAACCGGAAGCCATATACATAGAGCATAAATTTGAATGTGGCAAGCAATTCTCTGCATATAAGAGAAGCTGCTTAATATGTTATATTGGAACATTCTATTCCGTATGTGTATAAACATGTTTATGTTAATAACTCAAGAAGAAGGTATTTCAAAGTGGTTCGTGTTTGGATCGAACATCTATTATTTTATATTCGTGAGTATCCGGGCCACCTAATGCGCATTTCAACTGTACACACGGGACAACCGTCTGACCCTACAACTTTTGATTGTCAAGAAAACCCATAGGAAATTAATTCCTAGTAGGTAGATACCATGGATTGAACCCAAAATCTCTTAGCTCTTTAAGACTCTTTTAACTACTAAGTCAATTCAGGTGGTTGAATCATTTCTCTATCCGTACCAGAAAATTGTCTTTACATATGTTTGGAGTGAAGTTACTACTTTAAGCTATGGAATAGAAATATGCAATTCAATGTCGAGAGACTGGTTCAAAGTTACTTACAACAATATTTCTTGTCGGATTATATGTCAGAAATGAAGATGATCTCACGAATACGCCTTCTGATTGAAGGCTAGCTGTCGATACAGTGAGTAGTCCTGCAGCAAGGGATGTTGCCGCAAACGAAGCAATAACAAAGATCGAAACAACCCTAGAAATTGTCGGTATAGAATCTGCATATTTTGTTCACAGAATATCTTATATAACAACTGAAATATATGAATGTAAGGAAAAGAGATTTATCAGTATGATGCAGACTCAAATATTTGAATGCTTACAGTGCCACACTTGCAAAACATTGGATGCTAGATTATGATTTCCAGCAACATCAGCCGTTACATTTGCAGGGACACTGATAGATACGACTTCACCCTCAGCTTCTACTTCAACAGAGTAAACATTCCGGCCCATCTCGCGAAAGCTGGACCGTAGAAAGAGTATGTAAGGGGAAAAAAACAAAGACAATCTGGTTCCATGAAAATCTTAACCTATGTATACACACTAACTTGCCTCTGCAAATGACCTCCGTGAATCAATACACAAGAAGAGTTGAAATCAAATACAGGCTTGATGAAATTCACTGTGACCGAAAATCTTTTTTCTCTCGTCCGCATAGAAGTAGTTGTACTGAGCTTCACGGTCGGTCTAAGAGAATCTGAAATTCATAGTTTGTACTGAATTCTGAGATCTTTAGACTTGTGAAGTTCATAAGTTTACTAGGAGAATAGAATATTAATATGCTAAGTAAAAAAATTGTTAGTAACTTCATAGACTAAAAGTATTGTTTACCATAAAGGAAAGTAACTGGTGGAAGTGGTGAAACAGGATTTCCTTGTCTGCTTATTATAGAGTTAGGCTTGAGGCTCACTGTGATTATTGCAATTTCAGAAACATTTGTAACCTGAAATAGGGAATTGCATATTAAGTAAAACATATCAGATGAACATTAGAAAATGAAAACAAAAACATTTACAATGAATAAACGACTAACCACAAAGCCAAATCTGCGATTTCCAAGGCTCCTTCCAGTCATCGGAAGAAGCGTGCCCTCGCTTACTTCGAGAGCTTTCAAAAATTCCACAGATGAATTAAGAACTGGTCTTGAAAAGTACAAATAGACCTTTAAGTTATCATGTTTGTTTGTTGCTTGTACCAGTCTGGTGTTGCTGTTGAGCTCGAGTAGCCTTTCTGGAACACGAGTTTTCAGGTTTGCAAGTAGTTTTCTTCTGTCTGTCAAGTTCAAAGTTAAGTGTTACAATTGCAACATAATACAAAAATGGAAAACAATGGTTTTCCTGAAACCTTACCAAAATGCACGTAAGAAATTGAATTTTCTGTTCTTGTGAATATATTTCCTGCACTATCAGTACAGAAATTCTTATCCATTGCTAATATAGTTCTTCCATATTGAGACGTAGATAACAAGGCCACAGAGAGTGAATATTTGAGGTTGGGTTGAAGAATTTTGAAAGATGATGGTATAACATGGCCTTCACCATACACCAGTAGCTGCAATGAACAATTTTCTGTATCAGAATTCAGGTTGTTTTCTCAGCTAATAAAAATGTTACCTGCAACAAACTAGACTATATGCCTATGACTTTTCTTTACTTTTAGATATTTTTGCTTCAAAATTCTTTAGTTTTGTACAATTTATGGGGCATAACATTAGCTTATATTCGACTGGAGGACGTAAACCAAAAGATCAAAACCAAGAAACTTTGCAGAAAAATCATTAAGTGATACAGAAATGTAAGCAGACACCTACTCACGTTGCAGGCTTCTACAGATGAACATCTGAAGCCTCCACGACTACAAGGTTCGGAGAAAGAAATATTCACAGAAACGTTTAAAGCATTCGTAAATGTCATCGAGGCCATAATAGATGCTGTGGGAGGAACTGTATCTGCAGCACAATAATTGATAGTAAAGAGTTTAGCGCAGTTCTTGGTAGAATACTAACATTTTTTTTTTCTTGCAGTTTGTGTGAATGTTATATGTGCCTGAGGGTGCAAAGAATATAAAACTAATAGAATTTACATTCCTTCAACCTATGCTACTGATTATAGGTGCTGATTGAAAACATTATGCAACCACTTCCTATTTCCTCAGTGAGAGTTTTTGACCAAACTCTATCATCTCTGTGAAGCGAAGTGGCTGATGTTCCAAGTACAATATGGACTAAAAACAATAAGAGAGATTTGATTTAAAAAAAAAAAAACAATAAGAGAGATTCTTATATTCTTACCAACAGTCCAGTTATAGCTACAACAACCAACTCCCTTGGAAAAATTAGTGCAGACCTTGAGTTTATGCTCTCCATCATCCAATTCAGAATAGAAAATCTTTCTGTCATTACAGTATGAAAGGTGGCTGTTATCCAGCTACAGAAGAAAAGCAGAGATACTCTTGAGTTCACTATCAATTTAAGTACACTGGAAAGTGAACATAAACCTAAGAAGCCACATTTGCCAATCTAGACCAGAATGTTCTTTTTTTTTTTTAATATCCATTAGTGTTCGGACGAGCATATGCGCTCCTTGACTATTCTTATGGGCTTGACCATACAACATTAGGAAATTAATTCTTAACTAGGTGGTCACCCTAGATTGAACTCATAATCTCTTAGATACTCGAAGTTGTCTTTGACCAATAGGTCAATCCATGATGGTTAGTCAGAATGTTTGGTTTCGAAGTTCAAATACTCTAGTAGCTAATTCTCAGTAGTTGGGAGTCAAATTCTGAAATTTCCCATCTATTCTCAAGCAGCTAGAGGGTTCCATAATCATTCAAAGGGGTCCATTACAAAAATTCAACAGACAAATAGGATTTAAGAACCATGGCTTACCAAATCAACCAACTAAACTGAAGGACTATATTGCACAAGAAGAAGAAAAAATAAAAAGCTAGCCAAATTTATATTCCACTGAGAGAAAGAGAGATAGAGAGAGAAAATGGAGACAACAACAAAGAAAACAAACAAGCTCAAAGAACAGATAAGAGTTGAAGGTACCGAGCAACTGATGTTGCAGTTCTTGCAATTATCACTGTGGCCGTTCACTAAAATCTCAAACACAAATGTGGCTGACTTTAAGCGAGAGAAAGCATAAGGGGCCTCCAAGAACTTCACAGTGACCTCAGATGAACCATGGCAGCGAGTTCCAAAGCACAAAAGACAAAAAACCCAACAAAGATAAACCAAAAGTGCAACTTTAAACAGACCCATCTCAGAAAAGTACCAAGTTTGCAGCCTGAGATGTGAGACCAGGAATCAATTGGCACAAGGATGATGACATTATGGAGTGATGAGGATCATGAAAGTGGAAATGGAAATGGAAATGGGAAGAGCTTAGGCAAGGAAACAATAAATGATGTTAGAAAAAAGTGACGGAAATATTGAAGAGGCTAATTTAGTGGTTCATGAAGGCTCAGTAGAAGAGAATGACATGCAGCCTACGAGATAAGTAATCTCGCTGTCTAGTTTAGAGAAAAAGAGAGAAGTTTTTGAAATGAAAAATGGACAGAAATCAAGACAGAGAAAGAAGCACCATTGTTTGTTTGTTAGCTTAAATAGTCGTTCAGTGGCTTCATATCCAGGTCCTCCCATTTCATTTTCTTGATCAAATATATTCACGGAAGTAATTCGAAACAATACAAGGATTATTAAACAGTTCAAACATTTTAAAAAGTGCTCCTTTTTTTTTTAGTTAATCAATTCTCTGCCGATCTTTTGCTCGTGTGAAAGAGCCTACAAAGAAAGTAAACTAAACAAGAGTAGTTAATAGTTAAATTGATAATTTCAAAATCACTTATTTCTTACCACTCATTATTTCTAACTACTCATTACTGTAATCCCTTTACAAAATTTATCAAAGAATTATTAGCTGCAATTCTTCTACAAAAATCTACATTAAAATGAACTATTACTACAACTCAATTTCTAATCACTCAAATTAACTTTTCATACAATTACTCATCCAAACACCCTTATTGGCTATAAATATTATGAAGTAACTTAGTAATGGTCAAAAGTGCAATAATTAATTAAGAGGTAATGAATTTAATTTATAGTATTGGTAGCTATCATTTAGAAAATAATTTCCGACGAATTTTCTTGATATTCAAATATTGTAAGTCAGGTGATATATTTCGTGAGAATAATCGATTATGAGATTAGCTAATTAGCTAATTCAAAGTTCTACACTGTGGTTTGAATTTTGAAAGGATGATGAGATTTGTAATGTATGGGCTCCCCTTCATTTATTCTCAGACCCCTTTTGAAACAAACGGCAAATTTGGAGTGTGTGTGGCCCATTTAGAACTGGTAGCAGAGACATGACATCGCCATTAATGGAAAAATAGGAGCACAAGCATTGAATAAGCAGAGAGAGATTTAAAATTCAGGCCCCATTTTTCAGGTACATGAAAACCCTAATTGTGTTTGATGAATTTTCCTTGCAATTTGGCATTGTCCTGCCTTGGAAACCAAAGGACAACCCCTGTTTCATTATCTTCTCCCACAGCCTCTGATTCATTATCTCTTCAGTGTTTTTCACTTTCGGATAGAAAATGGAAGCACAGCCTCATGTGTCATTGTTGGAGGAGAAATGGGAGAATATTGACATCTTGCCAATAGAAAGCGACAAAAAAGATGAGAATGTTGACATTAGACAATTTTGAAAACAAAATAGCCTTTTTCTGAAGAAAAAATATATATGTTAAAGTTGCAAAGTAGAATAAGGGAAAAAATCAACTGACACTGTAGAGAATAAGGAATTTGAATGTCTTGAATTATCAGGAATTTGAGTAACTAATGAAGCCTGTTGAATTTTATGTTGCACCACAAATACTTAATTACCGAATGAGTTAGTGGCGCGATGATTTCATTGTTCGGTTGTAAATCAGCTCAACACCAGCGTCATAGGTTCGATCCCGAGAATCGATATTTTCCCCCTTCTCCCGATATGTACTAAAAAAAACACACAAACACTTAATTGGTATTATTTTTTTATATTTTTTAAAAATATAATTCAAGTCAAATGATGTATTCGAATTTTATGAGATACTCTCTTAAAACACTAGCCTCCTTTACTTAGCATTTTATATTCTTTCGACCTTTTTAAATAAAATTATGGATGAGCTAATGCAACACAACGTTAGTAAAACACCTAAATACATGTGTTTTTGCCCGAGTTCTATAAGTTCTTGATTGTTGTCTTACTATTTGTGGGGTTAGTTGTTGAAAAAAAAAAAAAAAGAAGAAGCCACAGCTTGGAGGTCAAACCAAATACAGAATGAGGGCTTTAGAATCAGAAACATTAATGTCATTCATGCGAGTAAGTGTCGATTGTCCTATATAAATGTCAGAATGTATGGTCAATAAAAGAAAATAAATGGCATTCATTGGTTTTGCAGTGGGATTTGTCAAACTAGGCTTTTCTGCTGCCTTCTTGTCTTGGTTGGTGCTTCTGTATGCTTCTTCATGAAGGTATCAATGAAAAACAAAGGTCAGATTCAAGTCAAAGTATATGCCAACCACAAAATTTGTTGAATGTGTTTTAGAATAATCATCTGCTTTGACCTTGTTCTGTTGGATTTTTTTTTCTTTTTTTTTTTGGTTAGGAAAGCAAATCAATGAAAAGTACAATAAAAAAAGAAAAATACAAAATATTGGACAGGCCATACACAAGGCCAGAAAGATGAGCAAGAGAAACATAGACAAGGAAGAAACCTTAAGGTCAATACATGCCAATAAAGACCTAGGGGATCTTGGGTATATCAGTTCATTGAGAACTTAAGTAGGATCAAGGCCAGAAAGTTGGAATGTCCTTTTAATCTGTGAGCCAAGTCCTGCCTGAGGGGAGCTTGCTTCAGTTCATCAGAAAGACTATGAAACAATATGAAAGACATTGGTAAAGTTCAAGTTGTCAATGCTTACAGTTACACATACATCACTCTAACAAGCAATATGCAGATTAAAATGTTGAACCTCCTCCAATGAAAAGGACAGAAACAAAGAATTACATGCTCATCACAAAAATCAGACAACTCAAGTTGTTCTGATTCTTGATTTAAACACCAAGAAACCCACATGAAAAGTGGAAGGCCAGCCATGCTTTAATGACAAATCAAGCTGAGAAAGAAACAGGATCCGGCCTTTGCTCTTGGTAAAGATTTGCCTCAAAATACAACAAACCATAGTCTAAATCAGATTAGCTCTCTTTAAAAACCTGATTGTTCTGCAGTAGTGTGGCCAAATTGATTCCACAAAATCGAGGTACTTCCCAACAATCCACTCTCTTAACTCTATAAGCTTTCCTTGTGACAGTTCTTTGTAGTCGAGATTCTTGACGTTAGGTTGCAAGAAACGAGATATGAGCTCTTCTTTAAGTTTCCCTTGTATGATATAGTGATGCACTGTCTGGTAGTAAGAGGGGGAGTTCCTTAATAATTTAGCAGTCTGCTTAAAACTGAAGGTATATAGTGCACACAACCAGTGAAACGTCTTAATGTAGAAAGCAGTCATCAAGGGTCCCAAAATCCACAGAGGAGTCAATTCTCTGGAAACTTTAGTCCCGTAAAACACGTTGACCGCCAGATACAGAGGAACACTGAAAACGGAAAGGCATTTAGAATAGCAAATATAAAAAGTTTCGAGACAAGTGGTACCTAGATTATGTGATATGCAATGTATAAATATGGATGATTCAGAAGTATTAAATATACCATGGTAATCACAGTTACAAGAAGAATTCATATGTGACACTAGAGATGGAAGAGATGATTGTATTGTCAAGCATCTACATTCTCGTCATAATTCAGGTCCTTTTCCCCTTCAAAATGGAAAAACATCTCCACTACATTATCATTTTCATACAACTGACACTAGCATGTTTGTCCTTAATACTCATACTTTAACAAAGTTGCAATGCAGATAAGAGATAACTACATAAACCTAGCTTTAATCCCTTCTAAGTTAACCAAAGACTACCACTTACTAAGAAGCAGGGAAGGGGTGGGTAAGAATTCCTAAATCGTAAGTTCAATGAAATATAAAGGGTCTGACCAAAAAGAGAATGTGATCATATTATAATGAGAAACAGCAATAAGATAAAGTTGTCTTCTCTTTCATACTCTTAACTCTTTTAGTACTATCTCAACCTTAAATTCAGGTGCCTTTTTGTAAACTTTTATTGGGGGATTTAACCATTTTATAGTTGCTTATAACTAATTCCCTTACTAATAATAGAATGTGTTTCCCTTTTCGAAATCAAGTCCTGTTTGCTTTATTTATTGGGTTACAGTCTTCAAGAAGGGCAAATTCTTTGTCCAGTAGGTCTTACATGGGAGGCTTACCATTATTGATTTTCATTCAAATGTCTTCTTCTATGCTGCTAAGGCCTTAAACAGGCTTCTTTTGCAAGCGCCTTGAGGATTTAGATCATGCATTATGAGGGTGCCATCTCACGAATTTAATAAGTCAGGTCTTTTTTCCTTATATTTTTGGTGCGCTTGCGGCTTGTAATAGATCATGGGAGGTGTCGTTTCATCTTCCATATCGGTACAAGGATGGCATGGCGTCCTTGTGCATACAACCTTTCAAGCCGTTTTGTGGAATATTTGGTGGGAGAGAAATAGAAGTGTTCTAAGTTTAGTTGAAAGCCTCTGAGGGAGATGTAGTCTACAACTAGGTTCAATGCCCTTGGTTGTCTTTAACCATAGAGTTCCATAAGTGCCTCTTATCTTTAAACATAAAAAATTGGAAATCTTTTTGCAACTCATTATTTACTATCTTGTTCGGGCTGCTTCTTTTTTTGTATTGGCCGTCAAAATTTTTTCCCTTGTTGATAACTCTCCAAATTCTGAGTTTTTTCCTATTTTTAATAAAAGCTTGGTTTCCCATTTTAATAAAAAAAATGAAACACCTATAATCTACAGCTTAAATAGGATAAAACAATGAGATAACATCAAAACCATGTTACAGGACGAAGCGTTAAACAAGTAAATAGCTACTTACAATATTAGCAAAGGTATCTTCACTGCTGCATTAAGTCCCAGAAAGTGGAACCAAATCCCTCGAAAAATCCCACTGCTTTCCTTTATCTTGGACTCTAGCTGAGTATCTGAAATCTCTGCCAAGGGCAGATCCTTCAGAATTCCATTCACATGTTGACTTATAGGTTGTCTGCACAACAATTCCAACCATTTCTTGAACAAATTTTGAACTGCAGGCGATGGAGCGATATCTTCATTCGCTCCAGAGGCATAGCAAAGTGGAACATTGCTTGCCTTTGGAGTTTCTGTACAGTAATCACCATCTTTAGCCTTTACAGAGTAGTTGGGAATCGTAGGTCCGTTTGCTACCCCACCTGTCTCATCATCTATGCGAGCATTGTTTTTGAAGGCTAAAACTCTCAAGAGATTAGGTCTTGGTCCACATAATTGAGGAGACCCTACACTGAAAATAAGTTCCCTGAATTTGTGGTTCTATGATACACAAAACCGTTTTAATATGACATAATGATACTCATCCACATCAGAGGAAATTCTGGAGCAAGCATAACACCATAGTTTATAATGATACAAGGATCCCCATGTACCTAAGAAAAACTTGAAGGGAAGGCAAGCTATATGGCTGGATTAAATCCATTAAACACTTCGGAAGTTAAAATCATCTCAATATTACAAGAATAGGTCTACTTTCAGCATGAACGTATCCCAAAGTATATTAGCAACACGATAAGTAACTAAACCGATAAAATATGACAGAGAGAAAGTTAATAAAACGGAAATGTCTACTTGAGTCACAATTTTTTTTTTTTTTTTTTTTAATATCCTAGTATCGAGGGCCCTACATTCACTAATTCTGAGGCACCCACCCCTTGGCCTGTACTTCAGAAATAAGGGTTTTTATTTCTTATTAAGCTCACCCAAAGGTTCAAAACATGACTGTTGGGAAGTGTAATTCAAAGAATCCAAGTTGAGCTACCCCTAGGGGACCACTTTAGTCACAAAAATCTTTCTTTCCCTTTGAGTCGATCTAGTGGTAAAGAGGGCGTTGAAGAACTAAAGGTTGATGGATTCAATCCATGGTGACTACCTACCAATAAATTAATTTCAAACGAATTTTCTTCACATCCAATGTTGTAGGATCGGGTGATTTGTCCTATGGCCGTGAGCATAGTCAGGTGCGGTTAAGCTAACCCATGCACTCATGGATATTTAAAAAAAAAAAACCTTACCTTGAACAAATATTGCTCCTTGATGGTGTACGATGTTCAGCTCTCTTTACTGTTTGAAAAGATGTTACATGCTGTTTTAACTTCAAAGAGCCATTCCAGGATGACAACCTTGATGAAAATTCTACACAAGAACCCTACAACACGAGCAAGATTGTAAACAATGAGGATTGCAAAGACAAAGGAACAGTGAAATTTGGGAAAATCAGCTGTCTATGGAAGACAATATCAAGATGGCAATTGATGTCGAAAACTTCAAATTTTCTTCATGATTCTCTAAAACCTCATTCGTAGACTTTTTTTTTAGTTCAACAACAATTAAAGGTGGGGGATTCAAACCCATAACCTCTTGATCATGAGCACACACTTATGCTGGTTAAAAACTTGAACAAAATGGTCGTTTTCTTTTTACCTATAAATACCAATTTCTTTAGATATATTGAAATATAGTTCCCTTTATTTCTTTTACTTAAGTTTAGTTTTACTAATAAATGAAAACAGTTACATACACTAAAGAAGAAAATGAAAGGTTCTCTCTTTTCTAAAAATTATGATCTGAAAGATCCAGACAAACATCGCATGGAAAGGGAGAATTTACTAAGATGAAATATTAAACATAATGATTTCTCAAATACCTGAGGATGATGGATAATTAAGGTCATCTTCTAGACCTTAACGACCAAATCATTTAATCAATGCACCTGATTCAAACAAAGAGAAAACAGACCTATTGTTATTTTAACACAAAACTATCGAAATACACAGAATTGCTAAAACTAAAACATGGATAAACTGTTTCTGCTCGTATAAACTCATACTATGTTATAAATCATGTCAATGATTTCACTTGAGTACTACTTTTGGCAATTATGACTATCATTATTAGACACTGTCTGCTGATAACTTTGATAGTGCATAAACCCAACCATCCATCCCATTGCGCATCTAACAAAAAATTATCAAGCATTATTAAGCAAAATCTTTATGCATTGTCAGAAAACAAAAAAGAAACACAAAGGCGAACTGTCAGGTCGAATGAACAGAGTCGAAATTTAGAGGCAGAGGCTAGGGATTTCAGTATCCAAAGGGTAAATAAAATAAAAGAAACCAACGTTATCCTCCATTGAAAGGATAACTACCTAATTTCCAGCAAGCACCAGGAAAAACAAATACAATTTCTGATAAAGAGAACATGAAACAAGACGGCATATGACTTCAATATGCTACAATCTTGGCTTCCTCGTCACATTATTCCTACAACCAACCCCAAGAGTCTCTCAAGGTCACAAGTTTGAGACTATGACATTAATTTGTAGACACTTCCAATATCTCCACATGTCTAGTTACTCGAGGTATAGTGGAGCTAAGCTCCGATTTCCCAATTTACAAAAAATAAAAATAAAAATAACCAACCCCAACAGCAATTAACTAAATGACCAACAACCAACCCCCAACTCAAGAACAAAACCGAAACGAGAGTGGCATTCTCTAATTAAATTAACGAATTGAAACATATACAACAGCAAGTAATTCAAGTCCAAAACTAACCTGGAATTCATGCGCCGTTCTTGTCCGGCAGCGATAGATAGAGGATCAAAACGAAATCAATAGCTTTGGCGTCGAAAAATCAAAATTCTGGAAATCGAAAACGAATATGAAGAGAAGAAGAACAAATGGAGGGTTTGGGGGAGAAGGAACCTGCAATGGGGATTGAAGGTTTTTGAGGGAGATGAGCTGTAGACGATAAGGAAGACGGAGGGTAAGGTAGCGTTAATGGCTATTCCGAAAGGGAAATGAACGACCCGTTGAGGAAATTGGGTTGACCGAACTGAGTCTCAAGTCCAAACTCGGGTGTTCCACCGAGTGAAGAAAAGGGTTCCCAATTTGGGCTTTTCGAGGTCCTTCTATTTATTATAAGTAGAAATTTTATCTTTTCTTACTTATATGGTTCAATTTTACTACATTTTACTTTTTTTTTTTTTTGTTTTTTGGTTAGATCCAATTCATGTTACCTATGAAGTTATAAAAAGATAAGTGGTTTCTTGATATGACCTAAATTACTTTTAGTAGAAGATGATTGGTCAATCACTACTTTTCAAGTACTCTATTTTGTATTTGCTAATAAATCCTCTAGCGATTTCAAAAAAAAGAAAAAAAAAAGTTAATAAATCGTTTGAGACTAGTTAAATTCCATCAAACTTATCACTTAATCGTTACTAACATTAATTTTCAAATAAGTAATTAATTACTCAATTATTATCAATATTAATCTTCAAACGAATAATTAATTACTCTAATCACGGTTAATACCTATCTTCAAATGAATCATTAATTTCTTTAATTACCATTAATTTTTTCACTTTTTTCTTTTTAATTTATTTTTACAAAATAATAAACACACGGAATAACTCAAAAGTCAAGTATTTGGCTTTTGAGAGTAAACTCTCCTAAAATCTCAAATATGAAGTGATTCTAAATATTAATTTTCTAAGTGCTTCCATCTTTAGAAAAACCAAGACTCCAACTTCTCGAATCTCAAAAAAAAAAAAAAAGACTCCAAGTTCTCGAATCCTAAAAAAAAGTTAATAGAAAAATATTAAACATTTTTCCGGACACTATAAATCGACGGAGGCGCGGCTGAGTGAGTGATTCGGGCAATGACCAAAGCCACTCTCTCTGCGATCACTCGCTTTGGCGCAAGAGAAAGAGAGACGCAGTGGTGGAGTGTTGACGATCTTTCGAAATCTTGTCTCAGTAAGTTCCATCTCTCTAAAATTTCAGATGATTTCAATTTAACGATTTCTTCAGATTTGCGAGATCTTCATTGAATTTAGCGATTCGCCATTAGTAATTTGATGAAGAATGTGCAAGTGCCGCGGTTTGATTTGATCTCATTTAGGGTTTCAGAAACAGTGTTCCCCAACGCGATTTATCTCCATAACTTTTAGTGGTTATGCTTGATTTCTTGATCTCTCAGGTTCTTTTGTCCTCATAAGGTTCTGTTATTGGACGAGCCCCATTCAGGGATTTGATGTATATAGGAATTAGCTGCTATTCTTTTCTATGACAATCTTGGATCTAATAATTCATTCATCTGGGAGTTATATTTTAGCTACTATTAAGTATTAAGTTCGTTGATGTTTTTCATCCAAAAGGGATTTTTTTATAGAAGAATTTCAAGGAAAATGGATATCTGGGAACTGTAGATCTTTAGTCACATCTTGATGTTTAACCATGGATCTCAAGTCGCCTTCGAAACTTAAGATGTCGCCAGCAAGATTCTCTAAGCATAAATGGATAGTTAATATAGCTGTTATTGTCGTTGTAACATTTGTGATTTCACGTGGTGCAATTTTAGCATTTAAATCTCGAGTTTCGAATGCACCAACAGAGCTTTATTATACTGTGGTTGTAGACTGTGGAAGCACGGGCACGCGAATAGATGTATATGAATGGACATCAGGGGTGAGACGTGGTAGTAACTTGCCTGTTTTGTTACAATCGTATCCTAATAATGCAACTAAAAGTCCGCTTCGGAAGAAATCTTGTAGTTATCACTGTATGCAAACGCAACTGGGATTAGATAAACTTGTTGGGAATATTTCAGGTGTAAGGGCATCTTTGAAACCATTGATTAAGTGGGCAGAACAGGAGATACCGGTCGAAAGACATGCAGTTACGCCTATTTTTGTTTTGTCTACTGCTGGAATAAGGAGGTTGGCAAATGAGGATGCCGAGCAGGTTTTGGAAGATATTGAGGCTGTTTTGAAGGAACATTCGTTCTTGTATAGAAAAAGTTGGATAAGAGTGCTGAGTGGTACAGAGGAAGCTTATTATGGTTGGGTTGCTTTAAATTACAAAATGGGGAGCTTTAGAAACAGTTCAAGGTCAGGCACGTTGGGAATTCTTGATTTGGGAGGCTCTTCATTGCAGGTTGTGATGGAATCAGACAGTAAAAGGGAAGAAAGGGAGGAAATGCACTTCATGAGGTCAAAAGTTGGGTCCATGGAGCATCAGGTTTTGGCTTTTTCATGGGCAGCTTTTGGTTTGAATGAGGCATTTGACAGGACTCTTCTTTTGCTCAATCAAACACAGCTACTTGGAAAGAGTAACATGACTAATGTGGAACTTAGACATCCTTGTCTTAGTTCTAGTTTTATGCAAAACTATACTTGCTACAATTGTGTCAGTCATAACCTATTCAAGGAAAAATTAAGTCATGAAATCCGCAAAACTGGATTTCCTTTTTATATGGTAGGGAACCCCGATTGGGAGCAATGCAAACGAATTGCAAGGGCTGCTGCAATAAATTCCAGCAGTTTAGCTTGGTCAGAGCCGTTAGACGCTACAAAATGTCTTGCTAGCTTGTCATCTTCAAATGGTACGTATCACAGTGCATTTTACCTGCCGACAATCCTCTTAACACAATCCTGTTTTGTTTTCCTAATCTCAGGAGTACGGTAAAATTTCGTATCATATATTTATAAATTAGTCGCATTAATTACCTGACGTTGTCAATTTCGTATCATATATTCATAACTTACTTACCTATCTGTTGTGTGGATTACTGTATATATCCTATTTAGGACTACTTTTTTTTTTTAGTTCAACAACTATAGAGGGAGATTTGAACCCATGATCTCTTAGCATGGACATACACAGATGTCGCTGAGTTATTGCTCTTGTTGGCATTTAGGACCACTTGTTAGTCTCTAGGATATTTACAATTCTAACAGCCCAACTTTCACACTAAAAGGGCTTTTTTTATCATTCGAAATGTGTTATCGGCCATTTTTGTTAGGTTTTTCTTTTGTGATTTTACACCTTATAACTAATCTTTTCTGAATGGAGATTCGTGAGATTATGGTTCATTCTCATTTGCTTCCATTTGTGTAATTGCAGGAGGTAATAATACAGTTATGGCGATTCCCACCACACGTTTTCATGCTTTATCAGGATTCTCTGCAGTCTATCAATCATTAAATTTGCCTACAAGAGCCAATTGGACAAACATATGGGAAAGAGGTCTGGAGTTGTGCTCCTCTTCTCAAGCTGATATGCTGGGAAGTATTTCGGGAAACCAAAGTAGCTTGTGGCAATATTGTTTCCACTTACCTTATGTGGCTTCACTCATTGAAGATGCTCTTTGTCTCGGCGATAAAGAAGTGATATTTGGTCCTCCAGATGTCTCCTGGACTCTAGGAGCCGCATTGATCGAGGGAGAGTACTTATGGTCAAGCTCAAGTACAACAGCTACAGCTGAGAACCACAATTCAACTTTGGGAAACATTGAGCCTGTATATGTATTTTTGTTACTTCTGTGTCTTCTATTGGTTGTTTATTTTAACCAAATCAAGCTACCTATGTTAGGCAGAAAGGCAGCTGCGGCCGGGGCTGCTTTACCATCTTATGTCCTTCCAAAACACAGACCGAACTGATCGAGAGGTGGTCTAGACTATAGTTAGTGTCATATACATTTGATTCTTTCTTTAAGATTGTTGAAGCATCAAAATATATCAACGGTATATTAAAAGGATGTTGTTTTTGACAGATGTTATAGTGATTAATATAGACAAAGTTCAATTCTTATTGAAGTTTTCACGATCCACTATCGCAGAGTTTCCATTTAACTTTGTCGACTTGTTTACAGGAATAATCTGTTAGACATGGAGTAATAAGTCATGGGACATAACATTCAGGACCTTATGGAAAGGAAACATGTACTTAGGCAGATACACAAAGCAGCTTGTTAACCGAAAGTGAAATATATGTACTGCAAACTTTATACGCCCATTGCTGGAAAATGATTCTTTCCCCCCACCACTTAGAACTTAGAATGCAGCAATGGCACTGGATTTGCATCCATCCAAATCAGCTGCATCAACATCGACCCAGACTTCATTAACTCGTCCAATCAACCGAAAAGGAGAGTCATACTGGGCAATGGCATACGCATAACCCTTTTCGGAGGTAGGCTTTGCCGAGGGGAACCTACTCAAGCTGCTAGCAAGTTTCTCTGCTTCCTTTACGACCTTCTCATCCCTTGCAAATCCAGAGAACTTTCTAACAGCAACACAGTGAGCTTCCCAACCATAGGGCTTCAGTTTCAGTTCAGGAAGGGGAAGAGGTGGGTTAGCTTGAAAATTCAGTGGCAGATAGAATTGAACAAGATAAGAGGATGAGTGAAGGGGGCCAGCCCCAGGCACAATGCTTGTCAACACAGGGGCAGTCATGGCAATCCTTGACCAATTCAGATTGGCACCTTGGATGTACTGGAACAGTCTGTGCAACATGATCAATATATAGGTTAAACGACTGGCTTCATATCAACCAAATGAATTGCAGTTTGGAGAAAGTGGCACCAAACACTTTTTTTTTTTTTGATATCCTAGAGTGATGGGTCCACTTACATACACTTTAATGTTGAGCTTGACTTAACAATATTTGAATGTCAAGAAAATTTAGAGACACTTATTTTTAGATGAACATTATAGATTAAACCCATAATCTTAGATCTCTCTTTGACTAAGGTGTGTTTGGTTTTGGTAGAAAGGAGTGGAGAGGAATAGAAGGGTTAACTACTCGTTTGACAATAAGTGTTAGCAATGATTGGAGTAATTAAGGACTCTGATTGACAATTGTGTTAGTAGTGGTTTATTGATAAGTTTGATTTGAAATTTGATGGACGATATGAGGTGGGATTTGATGAAAGAAATTGATGGAAGAATTGATACAAGACTGTTTGTTTATCATTGTTATTCTACTAAAAACAAACACAGCCTAAGCGTAACTTTTAGATAAGCTTTCTTGTTTCCTAAGTTTTGATCTAGATGACATTTATGAAGAACTAATCGACTAGGAAAAGTAAATTGGGGGGGGTTGATGGAATTGAAGCAAGTGGTGGAATCGAATTTACCTGTGGAAACCCATTTTTGTAGCTTTCTCGAAAGATGGATCATCGACGGGAGCGGACATCCAGGTGGACTTTCTGTAAAATCTGATTTCGAAATCTGATTCTGAATGAACTACGCCGTATTGCGGTGATTCAATGGCGATGCAAAGACTGAGAAAACATAAGAGGTTGACCAGAAAGATTGACAATTTCGGATCCTCCATTCCAATTCGATTCGTCCCTGGCTCTGTGATCTTACCTCTTTTCTTTCTCCCCTTTCGACCCGAAATTGGAAGTTGCAGTTCTGTCTCCATTCAGAGTAGTAATCAGTCAAAACCACTGATTGGGCCGTATGGAAGTCTAACAATGTTGCTGGCCCATTAACCATTGACCATCTTGAGGCCCATTTCAAATAAGCCCAAGTTCTCTCTCTCCCCCCATCATCTCAATCTCTGAGTAGATGGTGAAAATTCTTCAAATGAAATCCCACTGAAACTGTCATCAAGACCATTGCTCAATTATGGACTTAGGATCAAAATGTCATTAGTTTGAAATTCTTCATCCTAGTGGAGTGTTTGGGAGTCTGGGACAAGGGGATCAAAGCGGAAATGAGAAATAATTTTCTTACCTACATTTGGGTCATCGACATCAATCTCCCATCAATCACTATTCATCTCCCTCATCATCACTATTCATTTCCCCATAATTTCATTCTCCGCTCTTCATTCCCTACATTATTAATATTTATTCTCCTATAATCGGTATTTTGTTCTTCCTTGATCATTTTCGGTATCCCAGGCACAAAATACAGGTAATGATTCTTCCCATAATCATTTCATGCACTTTAACCACATGTAAGGGTTCTCTTCAAAATCTTTTCATTCTCCAAACTTCAAACACAAATAATCATTCTCTCATTAATTATTCTACTATGCGTTCTCATACCTTTCGTAAGGAGATCTTTTGGTATAGATTTTATGTTTAATTATATCAACCAACACTCTTCTCATAGGCTTAGAAATTTGAGAAATACCCTACAAGTAGAATTTAATTTTAATTGGGGAGGAAACGACAAGGTATGGAATCGAACTCAATAACTCCTACTCTGATACCATATTAAATTATGTTAAACCACCAATCAATCCAAAAACCTAAACTTATGGATTGGGATAAATTTAATTATATCAACCAACAAATATTACTTCCCAATTTTGAGCGTTGTGAAGTTAAACACAAAATCTAGCATTGTGAAATTAAACACAAAATCTATACCATCTGGCTTCTTTATGCTACAGGATGTTTTCTATAACAGACAAGCACAAGAAATCTTCTAGATTTGTCAAAAGTAACAAGTTACTTTTGTTAAAAGTGGGAAATTTTACATTCATGTTTAGTTTGTTAGAAGATTACAAATGGAAATGTGGTTTGCTTATTCTTTGCAAGCTCTTTCTTTTTCTTTTTTTTTTTCTTTTTTTCTTTTCTGATCGACAAGAAATTAATTCTTTGCCTACCACTATGGAGAATCCAATTCATATTCCTACCACTTTTTTTTTAATCATTTCATAACCTGGAATTTATGTTCTTTGCAGAAAAAACATGCTTATCCAACAAGGAAACATTTTTGCAGTTTCAGAGCTAGGTCTTCATGATTCTACACCTTGCAAACTTAAGCAAAATTCAAAGATAGTTGTCTTATGTTCAAATGGGTACTTAGCCAGAGGCTCAGGCAAGAAGGATGAAGGGAATAATTCTCTTAATTATGTTTCGGTTACCGACAATCATTCTCTCCATAATTAATATTTATTCTCTTTATAATCACTATTCATTTTCCTCATAATCGTATTCCTTTCGTAACTACTTTTTATTTTTCCAATTATTACTTTTCATTTCTTTCATACTTACTATTTTATTCTCTTCATAATCATTCTATGCATCTCAAATCTTGATCATAATTCTGTGGATTCAAACACAATTAATCATTTTTCCACACTCCAAATAGAGATAATCTTTCTCCTCGCTAATCATTTTTTTCTATATTCATTTCATAGTTTTCATCATCCCCATAACTAATATCATTCTCCTTGCTCCAAACACCCTCTTAGATTTCTTGTTTGTTTTTCTTTTTAAAGTTTTGGAAAATTTTCCTTCAGGTCATGATTGTTGGTGTTGCATTTTTTGGTTTGTCAATCTGGGCGGCCAGAGTAAAACCATAGTGCTCTGAGCACTAGAATGGATTAAGAGACTGAATTCAGATTATAGTTTAAGTTTGTATTTGAAATCATTTTTAAATACAATATTAACCCGTCTCTGGTCATCTATTTTCTTGTTCATATATGCTGCGAAAAAAAAAGGTGTGCTAATAACAAAGTATTTACAGCCAAGTGCTTTTTTGACCTGCTTTTGAAATATATAGAAGAACAAAACAGGGTATATTACCTTATCATAGCACTTTAAAAACAAAAAAGGATTATGCCCAAGAGCATGGCTAGAAAGATTTTAAATTTACTTGAGTTCTTCAATGCATTTATTTGTTTAAACTCTTTATAGATAAATGTCTAATGATACTTTTGAAAAGTCACAGAAATTTCTGCTTTTTTTCTTTCATAAAGTTTGTAAAAAGAGCTGCAGGTTTTGTATTGCAAAGTTGGCATCATGTGGTCTCCACATTCAGATGATGAACAGAGCTCACATCACAATCTTCTTCATCTCTTCTTCAAGGTTTAGTGGCATTGTCACCACCAATCACAGTCCAACATTATTCTCTGTAAGTGGTCACTTTTTTTTTCAAACAAGTTTCATTCCATGCTTTAGAAACAAGTATCTCATTTTGCTACCATGTACATATGTCTTTGTATTGTTGCCTCATAAATAGACTCTTCATAAATGAATATGAACAGTGCACAAGATTTCACTTTGCAAGTTAGGTGAACTTCCTATTTTTGCCCTTTTTCTTTCTTTATTTTTTCTATTCATTATCCAAAAGAAATAACTTAATCTGATGGTTCAAGGAGTCTTAGAAAACTAAGAGGTCATGGATTCAATTTATGATAATAACTTAGGTAGAAATTAGTTTCCTACAAGTTTTTTTGACAACCAAATATTTTAAGGTTAGATGGTTTGTTCTAAAAAAAATTTCGAAGTGCTCATAAGCACGTCCTCACAAATATTTAAAAAATATATATACAAAAAGAATATGTGAAGATCAGATAAGAGAAACACGCCAAGAAAGAAATATACCTACCCTACTTCTAGAACAAAACATTTATCACCATCCATTTTTTTTAAAAGCCAATTACATTTACTAGCAAATGATACTTTGATTATTTAAATTAGATGGTGAAAGAGAATTATTCTGTTCTAAAAAATATCATTAAAATAACAAGTAAATTTGAACTCATGGGTCTCACATGAGAGTAACTTGTAGCCACTGGTTTTCTAGACTCACACGTGTAATTCTATTCCACATTATCTCTTTCAGGTTAATTCTTCCATATATTAGAATAATTTAAAAGAAAAGTTGAGTTGCCTTCTACTAACCAAAGTCAGATTATTTTAATTGTGTTGTATAATTATTACACAAAACTGACTTATCTTATTGTAAACTGGCATACTATTTTTTTTATTCTTTTTATATTTGTTAGTGATAGGTGCATTTAACTATTTTTTCAGAATGACCCATTTGATCTTACAATATTTGAGTATCAAAAAAATTCGAAAGAAATTAATTCTTAGGTAAATTATTATTATAGATTGAATTTATAATTTTTTGAATTCCCTAAAATTCTGTTGACCACGTCTTTTACTTTAAATTAGAAGAACAAATAGTGAAATAATCTAAATAGAGTCTATGGACTAAGACCAACTTTAGGAACAAGGCATGATTTCACAGTGCAAGAACTTGACAAAGCTGTTTTATGTGTTGGTTATAATGAGAATGACCCACTGTGAAAGATGGACCAATATTCCTCCACTTTGTCCTTTATAATTTCTTTTGGTGTTGCTGAGGTGTTTTGAAGTAGTATCTTGTAAGTGGGGCTGCCTGAAAAGAAGAGAGAATTTTTATTTAAATAACTATATAAATAATAAAAAAAATCCTAGCTAGCAAATAAAGGAGAGTTCTTGAAAGTGGCAAGCATGAAGCACCACTTCCCAGAGCCTCAAAAAGAAAAAAATGAGTAATGTCAATTCCCTTTTGTTCCTATCCTAGTGCCAAGCCACTCTCTTCATGGGGTATCATTACTTTTTATAACAAATGGTACTTGGATTTAAACATTAGATGGATTTAGCCCCTTTTCTTTTCAAAGTTTATGTCACTAAATGCATGCCTAATGAGTGCATTTTTGTCACAATCATTTTAAATCAAGATGATGAGTTTGGTAAATAGTTTAACTTAAGCCAAGTTAACTAAATATCATATCGTTTGTTTCTCGTCTTTAACAAGGACAATTTGACTCCTTTAATGTTTATATTTGTATGATGTTTGTTCACTAAATTTCATGTTGATTTAGATCTCTACTAGATAAAGTAGAACTAGACTTGAAAAGTGTAGGCCATCAAATTTTATTGCCTTTGAAACGTTTAGATTTTAAACTATCGTGCAGGTTGGCTTAGAGAGTCTTGAGAACTAAGATGTCATTAGTTTAATTTATGGTAGTTACATTTTTAATAATAAATTTTCTTGACAACCAAATATATAGTAGGATCGTATGGTTGTTCTACAAAATAGTCGAGGTGTATAAATTGGCCCGAACAATTATAGATATTGAAGAAAAAAATGGTTGACTTTAATTGTGTTCTTAGCCATGTCTACCTACTCGGAATGTAGAATTGAAGGAAAAAATGGAAATAGAGTTCATAGTTGTACAGGAATGGACAATATGAATGGCAGAAAATGAAGGTCCAAAAGTGAAAATGCTGTTTGTATCATCACAATGCATAAACATATGGGCACTCACATATGTCTATGGTAAAGATTGGATTCTTTTTCCTCATGGAGTTGAAAGGTCCATGAGATTAAAAAGCAAAAATCCACTAGTCACTGGTGCCATTCCTAAAGTGAGTTTTTGCTTTGAATAAAATCTCCTTCTCTTCCAATTTACTGATCTAGATAGTGGAATTTTTAGCTGTAAATATTCCTTTATGCAGTTCTCTTGGTTTGCAACTCTTACAAGCTAAGTAAAAACCTTTGTGAAGTTTTGCAAGCTTCAGCTTTACTCTTTGACCTTTTTGTTCAAATTGCATTTGACCCATCAATTTCATTGTCTTGATTCATGGATCATATTTATATAGAATCATGTAGTTATTGTTTGAATGAAGATGTGACAGTAACAGCAAAGGGAATTATTCAATTTGAGTTTATTTAGGAGTGACATATTAGCTCATATTTCAATCCGACATAGTTCAACAGATAAGATATCAATTATCATTTTAAAGTTCGACGATTAGATCTCTACGAAAAAATTATTAACTAAAATAGTGTTTTGATAATTTTCAATCAACTAATGGCCAACCATGATGAGAAAACTGCAGGTGGACCAACATAATCATTTCTGTTTGGTAGCTACAAACAAACAGTTTACTCAATGCTCTGTGAAAATTGGGCAAATGGAAGACATGATTTAGCATATATTTAGGATGATGATCACTTTCCATTTTATAAGAAACAGTATCTTCTACTGATTTTTTGATGGAAATTAACAAATGGGTCATATGGATTTGGGACATTAAAGATTTACTTTGATGGTAAATGAACTGATTACACCAAAAAAGTAAAATCTCTAATCTTTGATTGAGTTATTAATGGAAGTGAGCAAATGAGTGACATGATTTTGCTTAATCAAAAACAAAAGATCTATTTTTGATGGTCAAAAAGGAATCCCCCCACCTCTCTTCTTGGTGTGGAAATAATCATTGAAAATGACCCACCACAAAAATTGAGTTATTTTCTACATCAATCACCACTTAATTTTTGGCAAAAAAAGCAACCTGAATTTTTTTGCCTCAAAAGATTTTTACCCTCCAAAATTTTACATCTGTTTTTTAAACCAATATTTTTACAGTCGCCCATGAGAGAGAAGTACACAACATTAATGTACTGAAAAAAATGCAGAAAAAAGCTTGAATGGAAATGGAGTGGGTTTGGCCATTTGGTGTAGGTGTGTGTCTTAAAAGCACAATCATTTTCAGGCATAACTGTGATTGAAATTGAAGCAATAATAACCTCAATGGAGGTTAATTTTCTGATATTTCAGGAAAAATCATTCCAGTTACACAATTTTGGGATGTTGATTAATCATACTCATTTGACAAACCCAGAAACCATCAGTATATATAAAGAATTTTTCTGGGAAATGTGAAGAAACCAGAATTTCCAATTTAAGATTTGAATGTGGTTTTTCCTTTTTTAGTTTGCTTTGGAATTCAAAAGATTGTTCCAATTTCAACAGTGGTTGGCCATTCCATTCCACCAAAATCTTAACTGTCTGCTGCATAGTACAGTTAAAGTTTGAATTCCTCTTTTTCTCTCTCTTCCTCTTTTTCTCTCTCTTCCTCTTTATCTCTCATCTTTGGTAAGAAATGAAATTTGAAACACTGTTCTTTTTGAAGTTTTGACTGCTTGATATGAAAAAGTGCATGTCAAGTTAAAATGGGTCTAGTTTAAAACCCTCATGCCTGAAATTTTTTAGAAAGCCAAACCATTTGAGTGTGAGAGAAAAAAAAAAGAAAGAGAGAAAGAGAGAGAAATTGTTTTATATCATATATTATCTTTTATATTCGTGTGTGTCGAGACTAGTTTATGTATACTCAACTATTTTTAAACTATTAAAGTTTACAACATTCGGTTGTCAAAGAAGTTTATAGAAAATCCATTTCTAAGTAGTTGGTTTGAATTGAACCCATAATCTTTCGAGTAGCTTTAATTATTCGAGACTTTTTTTAATTCCCATGCTGGATTTTTATATTATATTTTAGGGAATGGTGAAGCAGAGAAGAAGAAAACAAAACCAAAGTTTGTGGTTTTGTTAGAAAGAATAGTTATTTCTGTTTTGTAAGGATTTGAACTGAGATTAGAGAGAAATGAACTATCCTATGTGACTTGTTTTCTATTTTCTTTTATATTCTTTCTTCATCAAACTCACAACCAGACAACCTCAATACTTACAAATCACAAATCATTACAGTAAAACAAACGACTTCGCCGAAACATTCCAACCAAATGGCTTCTTCTTGTTCATCTTCTTCTAGTTTTGTTGTTTTTCTTCTGGTTTTTACTTCCTTGGTCTCTGTTTTCTCAACTTGCAAATCCCATCAAATGCCACCAAAAAACCAAACTTTCTTCCACCCTACCAAAGAGCTGAAGAAACTAAGGCACATCAGAGCTTATTTACACAAAATCAACAAGCCTCCAGTCAAAACAATTCAGGTAAAAAAGATCCTATTTTTCTCAAAATCTTGATTGTTCTGCAAATTTAACAATCTGGGTTTTTTTTTTTTTTTTTATTTGTTCTGTTTCTGTTGCAGAGCTCAGATGGTGATGTCATTGACTGTGTTCATTCTCATCTTCAACCTGCTTTTGATCATCCTAAGCTCAAAGGACACTCCCCATTGGTAATCTATTCAAATTAAGAATCTTGTTATTGTTTTGGTGTTCATTTGATTAAAAGAATTAGAACTTTGTGATGAATAGGAGCCGCCGGAGAGGCCGAGAGGGAACAAATCCATGGAAGAATTTGCAGAGAATTTGCAGTTATGGTCTGCTTCTGGCGAATTTTGCCCTGAAGGGACAATTCCGATTAGAAGAACAACAGAAAGAGACATTTTTAGAGCAAGTTCTTTTAGAAGATTTGGAAGAAAACCCATTAAGCGTGTGAGAAGAGATTCTTCTGGCAATGGCCATGAGGTAATTGAAATTCTTAATCAAATCATACATTTTGATTACTCAAAACTTAAACCCATTTCGTAATCGTGTTTATGCTCTTATTCAGATTCCATAAACATTAACAAAATTCTAAAAATTACTTTTTTAGTTTGAATTTTATAACATTTCAAAAAGTAGATAGTAAAAAAAAAATGTCAAAGGAATCGAACCATGAAAGATATTTTATCATAATTCACAAATTTTCTTCCTCTTCACTTTATTTTTTGTTCTTAGTGGATGAACCAGGTTAAATCATAAATCAAACTCTAATTTATTTATTATTACTTTTTTTCTTATAGAAAAACTTAAGTTTATAGATTTTAGTAATTAATTATAACGATCAACACTCACATCATTTATAGATTTAAAAAAGTTCAAAATTTTGGCAAATGCCCAGAAATGACTCAAAAGTAAAAATCAATTTAATTGAAATAAATCTACTTAATTTGAACGCACTATCCATATGACATCATGTTGAATTGTATTAAATCATTTATCCTCGATAAGTTTAGATAAATTTAATTATATCAACGACATATTTTCAATCGAAAAGTCAATTCAAAAAAAAAAAAAAAGGGTGTCGTTTTTAGGTAATTAAGGGTGTTGAATTGGTTGCAGCATGCCGTGGTGTTCGTGAATGGAGAACAATATTATGGAGCAAAGGCGAGCTTAAACATATGGGCGCCACGTGTAAGTGATCAATACGAGTTCAGCTTATCACAAATATGGGTAATTTCAGGCTCATTTGGCAATGATTTGAACACCATTGAAGCTGGATGGCAGGCAAGTTTCTGAATCTTCTTAATTTGGACTTCATTAATCAATAACTTTCGAAAAACTAAAAAATTATGGATTAAATCCTTGATATCTACCTACTTAATATTTAATATTTTAATAAAAAAATTTCATAAGAATAGTCGAGTTGAATGTAATCTTCTTCTTTCTATTTTGTTTTTGTTCAGGTTAGTCCAGAACTTTATGGCGACAACAATCCTAGGTTCTTTACGTACTGGACGGTGAGTTTCATCATGTTTTTGTTCTGAACTTGATTATGTTAAGGTTTTGAACAAGCTAATTAAGTAGAAGAAAATTCTTCAAAAAAAAAAAAAAAATTAAGTGGAAGAACAGAGACAATTTTAATTTTTTTTTTTTTTTTTTTTTTTTTTTTTTTTGTAACTTTGTAGACTGATGCTTATCAAGCAACTGGGTGTTATAATTTACTTTGCTCGGGCTTCGTTCAAACCAATAATAGGATCGCCATTGGAGCAGCTATTTCGCCTATTTCCGCTTACACCGGCAAACAATTTGATATTGGTTTAATGGTTTGGAAGGTATATTTTTTTCTTTTTTTTTTTTTAATTGACTTTGAATTTAAGGAATGTGAGGTGGAGAAGTCAAATGTTTAAGTATATACAAGTACAAGTGTCTTTAACTATGTTATTTTTGTTATTTATCTTTTAGTTTTTTAAAAAATAAATCTTTTTATGGGATTTTTCATGAATAACAAAAAAAAAAAAGGAAAATAAATTATGCGGGTGTCAAAATTTTAGAAAAAAAATTAAATATAGTAAAAATTGATTCAATTACGTTAAACTGATAGTTACATACTTGATAAGTTTCAATCGAATAAGTTTCAATTTAATTGAATATTTCATATTTGATTAGATATGAAATCTATATTTTTTAAATCTCTATAATTAAAATAGAGATGGTAGATTTGTTATGTTCAATAATTTTTTTTATTTGTATTAGAAAACTGTTCTTTTTATTGAACTTTAGAAATAGGTTTATTTTAGATTTGATTATTTATTTAACTTTATATATCCATTAATTCTATGAGCTTTATGAAATCTTCAAATATAAAATGAACGTACTAAGTTGAAGGACTGATCAAATACTTTTTAAAGCTAGGTGAAGTTTAAGGATTCAAATTTGTAATTTAACCTCTTTAAAAATTATGAAATTGTATTTAATTTTTAAGTATTTACGTTACATACATTGTATAAGTAAAATAATCAAAATAAAAACATTTTTATATCATCAAAAAAATAAAAACCCGAAACAAAACTCCACTATTTTAAAATGTGCAAGTACCATCTTAAAACTCAACTTAAAAGACTAGAGAAACAAAAAAAAACTGAGTACCAAAACGTGACTCCAAAATTTTCACTTGTTCTAACAAAGCAATGTTGTAAATTATGGACACACACACAGGATCCAAAGCACGGGCACTGGTGGCTCGAGTACGGGTCGGGTCTACTAGTCGGGTACTGGCCAGCATTTCTGTTCAGTCATTTAAGGAACCATGCAAGCATGGTACAATTTGGAGGGGAAATAGTGAACAGCAGATCTTCAGGGTTCCACACAGCCACAGAAATGGGGAGTGGACATTTTGCAGATGAAGGATTTGGCAAAGCTTCTTATTTCAGAAACTTGCAAGTGGTTGATTGGGACAACAATTTGCTTCCTCTCACAAATCTTCATGTCTTGGCTGACCATTCTGAGTGCTATGATATTAGACAAGGCAACAATAATGTTTGGGGCACTTATTTTTACTATGGAGGTCCTGGTAGAAATGTTAAATGTCCTTGAAAAATTTAACCACTATTGATCTTGTTATTAGATAATTAATGTTGTTGAAAAGGTTTATTGTAGAATAGAATGTAATTTATAGCTTTTTTTGGGTTTGGTTTTTTGGTTATTGTCCTTGGCCTTCAGGTATGGTTTGGATTTGTTTTTGGCTTTTTTTTGTTTTTATTCCCTAATATTAATTATAGAGGATGGAATTTTTGTAATTATGGATTAATACAAAGAATTAGAAAAGTTGTGCTTTCTTCTCTGCTTCCCTTTCCCAATTCCTAGTAGGTGTTTTGGTTTTAGAAAAAGTGCTGTCCAATGGAATATTTATTGTTGCAAGAAAAACAGTTAAAAGAATTTCTCAAACAACTTGTCAAACACTGGTTGTGCAAATTATCTACTCCAAATGCATATAAAAATTGCAGAGTATCAATAATAATTACATTACTACAATTATTGGAAAGTAATAATTAAGTTATTCTAAATATAGATATGATACTCAAACTAGTTAGAAAAGTAGAAATACCTCAACCACAAAATTAAACTAAACTGTGTAAAATTATTTTTAATTGTTAAGAGTAGAAACCAAAGATTATAGGTTTCATCTATAATGACCACTTATTTAGAAAATTTTCTTGACATCAAAATATTATGGAATCAAATATATGTTCTGTAAAAATAGTCAAGATGCATGCAAGTTGACCCTAACATTAACATATATCAAATGGTGTATAGACTGAAATCATTCATATTGGTCTCAATCAAACCATACGTTGGGTTGGGAGCGATTTTGAATGAACAATATTGTTAATATTACAATGCCCAAAATCACTTACAGAGATCGATTTGGTTGAGCCTTGATTTGCGATAAGCTTGAGAGTTATCTTTTGACATATAAATTTGCATGAATGGTTTTAAAAATGATAATAAGCATGCACATGGGAGGCTGGTTCAAAAGCAACAAGGCCAAGCAATTTGTAACCAAATTAAAATAATCATATATTACAGGTGTGAGAATATTCCAGTGCTGTTTTTCAATGCAGAAGATTAAAAAAGTTTTATGGGAAATAGAATTATTAGAGGCCCTTTAGGCTTAAACTACACATTATACAAAGATTAAAAATGTTAAAAGAAGGCATATTAAATTTTGAGTCATAAGAATATGGGTGCAAAAAGGAAGTACAAAGTAGATTCTGATAGTGGAAAAAAGAATAGAAAGATATTGAAATTTGAAATGGAGAAGCATCAAAAGCTGTAAAAGTAGGGCATATAAAATTGATATTGCCTCTCGCGTGCTGCTGCTCCAATTACTTACTCTTTTTTTTTTGTATTCTAAATATTGTGCATGTGCTAGATGTTACAATATGGAATCTTTTCGTATCTTTATAATTATATTTTGAGACTATGTCCACATAGTAGGAATGTTGATTTTTTTGTCGATGTGATATATCATTTCATACGCATTCTTAATAGTATTATAAGATTAAATCCACATAAATTAATAAAGGATATCAAATTTTGTTGAGGCCAGCTCTTTTCAGACATACATTTCTCATTTTAAAGGAATATAAGTTTTTTTTTTTTAATAGTTATAGTTAACTACAAATATAAATTTTCTCAAAAAAAAAAAAAAAAAACTACAAATATAAATTAAAGAAATGAAATTTTATTGTAGTGTGAATTTGATCACCTACAAATTTTTTCATAGGAAATCGCCCCCATTGATTTGTGACCAATTGAATAGAGATTTTTTGGAATAATAGGGAGAGTCAAAGTGAATATTAATTCAATTAGCATATTCAATCTCTTAATGTCTTATTATCCAAGTGGCCTATAATTTAAATCTTCTACATATTACTATACAAAAAAAGAACATAACAATAAAATATCATTAATGTAAATATAATATAAATAATAAGAATTTTAAATTATCTAAAAAATGTTAAGATGTTCATCTTTTTTTTTTTTTTTTGGTTAAAATAAGGTTAGCAAATTGATACCAAACTTATGTACTCCAAACTAAAGGTTCAATTCCTAACCCCATCCACTATAAAAAAAAATTAAAAAATTAAAAAAAAAATTAAAAGATAAATAAAAAAATTAAAAGTTTATTTATTGATTTGAATATTCTTTTTTTAAATTTTCTATTTTATTAGGGAATACTCCTAGAGGCCTTTTGTTATGTTATTTATTTGAAGAAAGAGTCCTTTGGTTGATATTTCATCAACACTTCCGACATTGACATTTTTTTTTTAATTTAAATTAGAGAATCACAAATCTGAATAGAATTACATTGAATTACAACATACCTAGCTAATACCAATACGTCACCATTCCACTATTAAATATCGATGAAAACCTAATTAACTATCCTTTAGGAAAAAAAAAAAAAAGAAAAAAGACCATTCTAATTTGTTATTACAAAAGAACCATTAGCATATTTTCCAAAAAAAAAGAAGTTATAGTATTAGTAACTCGTTCTGTTTTCGGTTTCAAAAAAAAAAAAAAAAAAAAAAAAAAAAAAACTCATTCTGTTTTCTAAAAATTCAAAAGCAACATATTATAATATTATCATTTAAACAAAACCATTTTAAGGCGCGAAGCTCTGCAATTAGGTCACGGAGTGATGAAGATCATCGGAAGAAGACGACTAAGCAAAAGAGCAGAGACTGAGAGTTCTCACGTTGAAGATGACAAATACGACTGAATTTCGAATCTCTTCAACCTATTACCAGGTTTGTTTCCCTTGATCGTCATCATCGTTGATTTGGTTCGAATTCCTCTCAATAACGCGGCGACGTCCTTCATGGTCGGCCGATCATCGGCGCGATTACAGGTGCACAGAAGAGCGATTTCGAGGACCTGAAACATTTCTTGAATTTCGGTTTCGGGATGGATTTCAAGCTTTGGATCCAAAAGCTCGATTGGATCGTTCTTGCTGTATAGATGATGTTGAATCCATTGGATTATGTGTTGGCCATCTGCGAATGAAGGATCGGCTGGCTTCTTACCGGTAATCATCTCTAAAACTACGATTCCGTAGCTATATACGTCGCTCTTTTCTGTTACTTTTAGCATACGACCGTACTCTGTCAATTAGATCATCATTAGCCGAGAGTTTAATTTGATTGAAAAATTAGGTTTGCCAAACTTGAATTAGTTCTCACCTGGTGCAATGTAGCCGTAAGATCCTACGAATAGTGGATTAGCCGATGACGAGTCGATTGGATTGTCTTCTGTAAACCTAGCGAATCCAAAATCTGTTAGGCAAGCATCGTATTCGTCACTCAACAGTATATTTTGGATCTTCACGTCTCGATGTGTAATCGCCGGCACGCAGTCGTGATGCAAGTAAGCCAATCCGTCGGCCACTCCGATTGCGATCTTGAACCGAGCATTCCAGCTGATAACATAACTGCTGGCACATTGCTCGTGTAACAAATCGCCGAGGCTTCCGTGTGGCCAGTAGTCATAGAACAGCAATTTTGTTTTTCGATTGGCCGCCCAACCGAGCAACCGGATGATATTCCGGTGCCGGATACTGGCTAGAATGGAGATTTCGGAGGAAAAAGCAGCAGCGGCGAACTTTTCCGATGTCTTGAACCGTTTCACGGCGATTGTTAAACCGGGAGAGATGCTGACCTGGTAAACGACGCCGGATCGTCCACGCCCAAGGATGTTGCCTGCGGTCAGTCTCTTTGCGACATCAGAAATTGAAAGGCCGAGCTTCTGATAGAGCGTCATTTCCCATTCGACTTCATTGCCAATCTCCAAATCGCCATCAATGTTGTCGCTGTCGTGGTCACCGTAGAAGCGTTTTTGGGCTCTATTTTTCGATCCAAAGGCCATATAAAGTGCCGCCATGAGAAGCGTCCAAGCTATGCACAGTAGCACCGCCACTGCCACGCGAGACGATGATTCACCTCTTGTGTTTTTCCCTCGGTTTTTGTCGGCGCATTGGCTTCCGAAGCAGAGGTCTGGATTGCCGGAGAGGACGCTGGGAGGGAGTTTTTGAAAGAAGGAAGTCATTGGCACTTGGCCTGAGAAATTGTTGTCGGAGATATTGAGTACCACGAGATTCTGCATTACGGCGATTGTTTGGAGGCCACCGCTGAAGTGATTGTGTGAGAGATCCAAGATTCCAAGTCTGTCTAAAAAGGCAAACTCCTTTGGTATCTCGCCGTCAAGTTGGTTCCAACTAAGGTTTAGAGCGATCTCCAGCGCTGGAATTTCTCCCAGCTTTGCCGGAAGATTACCGGAGAGTTGGTTAACACTGAGGTCCAGTAACTGTAACTTCAAGCAGGAACCAAGCTCACTAGGGATTGGGCCGGAGAATCGATTGTTATACAGAATGAGTTTTGTGAGTGAGCTTAACAGCCCGAGACCAGGATCTAAATTCCCTTCAATTAAATTATTCGAGAAGTCAATGATCTGAAGGGAAATAAGATGGTTGAGACCTGAGGGTAAAGCTCCATTAATGGAGTTGGAGTGGATATCTATGAATGTTAGGTTCTTGCAGCCAGAAATCTCATCAGGTATTACTCCAGTGAACTGGTTCTCTCCAAGGTCCAAAAAACTCAGATTCTTCAAATTCCCAATTTGGGGTGGGAGAGCACCGAAGAGAAGGTTGTTCTTAACTCTGAAACGAATTAGCGATGAGCAATTTTCAATCTCTGGAGGTATAACGCCCGAAAGATTGTTGGACAGGAGCATGAGGCTGTTTAGCTTCTTGAGGTTGAAAATTTCTCCAGGAATGTGACCTGTTAAGCCGTTTACTGATAAATCCATCTCTTCAAGCATCTCACAGTTTGAAATTGAAGTCGGAATATTTCCCTCGAGCTTGTTATGCCACAAGAATAACATTCTTAATTTTGTCAAGTTCCCTAGTTTTGAAGGTATCAAACCCGTGATTTGATTGTTGTCAAGCATCAAATTAGTTAGTTCCCTACAATTTTCAATCTCTGCTGGTATCTCGCCTGAAATATTATTCATTCCCAAGTTCAATTCTTGTAGCGAAGTTAAGTTACCAAATGTGGTTGGAATGCTTCCAGTCACAGAGTTCATTGAAATGTCAATATCCAATATTTGATAACAGTTTCCAAGCTCCTTTGGCAACGTGCCTGTCAATCTGTTCCTATATAAAAAAAGATTTAACAGGTTCTGAAGATTCCCAAAACTTGTTGGAATCGTACCTGTGAGCAACGTCTCATAGAGGAACATGTATTGGAGCACACTGCAGTTTCCAATTTCAGGGGGAATTTGGCCAGAGAGTAAGGTTGTGTACAATGCGAGTGTTTTGAGCTTCTTGAGAAGACCTAAACTTGGCGGCAGAGAGCCTGAAATTCTGGTTTCAGCAAAGCCTACATACACCAAATTGGTAGAGTTCCCAATTTCTGGAGGGATATTGCCTTTGATGTCTCTGTTCCCACCAGCTCTAATCACCGTAAGCTGCTTCAAGTTTCCTATGCTTCTGGGAATTTGACCGCTAAGTTGATTATCATGAAGGCCAAGCTCTTTAAGGATCGTAAGATTCCCAATCCCAGCTGGGATGGAGCCCACGAGTATATTCGAGCTGAGGTCGAGTTTTTCCAGGTTGAGCAAACCACATATCTCAATTGGGATTTCTCCTGTCAAGCCATTGCCACTCAGGTCCAAAGTATTCACTTCCCTTAGCTCGCCAATCTCTTTAGGAATTGAACCAGTGAGGTTTGTTCCCACCAAGATGAGCTTCTTCAGGGTCAATAATGAGCTACAATTACTGGGAATTTGACCCCACAATTCCACGTACCTGAATTCCATTTCCACCACTTCCTGTTTGAAGTTGCAGGTGATTCCAAACCACTCACATGGAGTTTCATCATTAGAATCCCAATTATTCAACTCTTGGGCCGGTAATTTCAGAGATTGTTTCCATGATAGGAGAGCTTCACCTTGATGGTTGACGGCAAACACGATTAAAGAGAAGGAGAAAAACAGGAATAGTATGAAGAAGAATGCCAATGATTTTGCATGCATTTCTACAGTGTGCTTGGAACTCAAATGGGAAAAGCAGAAAGTGTGTCAGAATCTAGGCAACGGGCGAGGACAAATCATGTCCTTTTTCGCTTATCGTTTTGCTGAAGAGCTCTGAACATAACCATTTTCTCTGGATCCAGCAGACCTTCCAGTCTTTGTTGCTCGAGCAAAAGAAATTATACTACAATTGGCTTCCGTTCATTTTATGAACAAGGTGAGTTCTGTTCTTATAGTTCAAAAATCAGAGAAAGAGTGAGAGAGAGAGACAGCGGAAGGGTACTAGGGAGAGATTGAGAGATAACTCATTCAAAGTTAAGTGATCCTATCTTAGTCTGGACAAATTGATGTCCAAACAAAAACTTACATGCATTCATTTTGTTTATGAATTATGTAGAAAGAATGCCTGAAACTTCATATAAATCTTTGAAATGTAGAAAAAGTGTTGGTGGAATTTGGATAGATGGGTAGGTATATATATTAGCTGTTTGAAAAGTTCACTTGTGCATTATTTGGATGCGTAATCATATTCTATGCAGAACCTTAAAGATCGATTATCGTAAGATCTCTAGAGAAATCTGTTTCTGTTGAAGAAATTGTAGCAGTCACAAAATCAGTGGTAATGGTAGTTCATAGACTCAGCCTATTCTACACATCTTTTGCCCTCCATTCTTGTACTCTGCAACTTTTCATTATTCGTTAAAGTTTCCTAAGTTTATGCATACAAAGAGAACTTTAATTTATACCCTTTCTTTACTTAATGTTGTGTTTTGTTAAACATTGAGATTTGTATGACTCTAATTTATATTTTTCTATTATTAAGCAGGACCATACATCCAAATGCAAGCTTAAAACAAGAATTTAATTCAGAAAAGTAGAGATTGAGCTCTCAAGCAGTGAGCACTACGGAAATTAATTTCCGCGATGGTAACACAAACTTCAAAACATTCTTTCTGTCACATCATATATATTTGTTGTGGATTGATATGAACAAATATTGTGATATATACTCAACAATAATACGTGTTACATCTAACTTTTTTAAAAGAGAGATAACACTATTGAAACAAAAGGCTTTAAGACAAAAATAAACTAAATTGAAATGTTGAAGGAATATGTAATTCAGATTCCTTTTCATGCTAAGCTATCAACTAAAGGATGAATAGGTTGGTGCTGATACTATTTCTGGAACTATATGCTTAGAAACTTGACATCCAAAAAGGAAGTGAAACCTAGTCATTAACCCATATCTTCTTTGAAAGGCCTTCAGAAATTCTCTTAATTTTCTCATGCTAGATATTCTAAGGGTCTATAGAAACTACTCCTAATTTCATACAATCGATGAAATTATTTCTCTTCCTCCATAATTAGACGACAAGATCATTTATGCACTATGACTCCAAAAAAATCACCCGACAGATTATGGGCGATAGATAAATTGATCATCAAAGCCTACAATAGTATCCATTTTTTAAATATCCGTGAGTGTCTCAACCAATATACACGCACTTTGATTATTTTCACAGAACATACTATCTGACCCTGCAACATTTGGATGTCAAGAAAATTTTTAAGAAATGAACTCTTAGACAGGTGATTACCATGGAATGAACTCATTCCAAAGCTCTAGATAAATAGGTTATGAAAGATACATGTGATATTCCGTTTTTACCACAAGACTAAACCAAGTAGGAGAATCCGCATGCGTTTGAAACTAGGTAGCCAAGTAGCTTAGAGAATGCCATAAACTTTTATCTTAAAACATAGTCTTTGTGATCATCATCTTCCTACCAATCATAGTAAATATGTACTCATCATTCTACATTTCATCCCATTTAACATTTTTTCTTGCAATCTTCACCTCACATCATTAAATATATAAATTCATCTTATACAGCTGCTATTATTTTTAATGGGAAATGTTGAGTGTAGATATAATGTTGAATTGGTGAGAGGAAAGTTGTTTGTCCCTTCTTTCGTTGCCGGGTTCTAAATATTTCTTCAACATTTGTGACAATAAGTATGATAGAGATAACACAAAAATAAGAAGCAAGCTTTCTTTCTAAAATCATATAAGAGGTTGCATTTTTTTGATTAGTGTCAAGAAAAATTCTAGTTCTTATACTATTTTAAAGAGAGCAATTTAGATATATCTTAACATGACTTATCTTTTCATGCCTACATATGTAATTAAATTTAGGTCACATTTTATTTTATTTATTTTTTATTCTTTTAGTTAAAGATAAATAAAATGTGGCACAAATTAAACTTCGAGTGTGAACATGAAAATATATGTCATGTCAAGATGTGACTTAAACCTTTCTTTTAAAAGTTTCTTTTATACATTTTAACAATTTTTAATTACATCATTTCTGTTAGTGAATATTAAATGGCTTATGATAGACTTACAAAATTAGGAATCCATAGAAAATTAGATGAGAATTTAAGTTATCTAAACTCTCTCTTAGGTATTCATCTTTTGAGTTTCTACTAACTCTTTCGGTAAATTTATCATCAATTCTTTCTTAATTTCTAAGACTTAATAAGTAAGATTTTAATCATTATTATTAATTTTTTTTAAAAAAAATAGCAATAATTTCAATGGCTTAATAGTCATCGTTTTATTAAAAAATATATATATATTATAGGTCTTTTAGATATAAAATAAACAAAAACTTTTTAATTCCAATAACCTACTAAAACACTCAATTATACATGTTAAACCAGTTGAAACATCTATCTACATATATTTTAAAGAAGAAACACTCAATTTTTGTTAAAAAAAGCACTCAATTTCAAAACCACTCAAAGTGCCAAAAGACAATATGACATTGGGCCCTTAAAACAATGGGACAGGAGAGAGTGTAAAAGCTAAAAGAAGAGCATAAAGTAAAAAAAAAGTGAATTATTGGATGGGACAGACCCTGGGATGCAGCAATAGCTCAATTTTGGATAGAGAGTTTTGAAAGAATTAGGCACTAAGTCGATCCAATTCATGTTTAGATGGAGCAGTTTCAAATAATTCATAATTTCTATATAGTTTTTAATAAATTTAGGGAAAAGTTTAATAATAGGCCAAAATAGAAAACTAATTGCAAATATGTCCATGTTAAGATTAATTAACAAAAGTAATTTTTGTTTTTAATTAAAGAAACTTGTTTTAATAATAAAAAGACAAAAGTACCCCCTTCCTTTATGTGGAAGAAAGAAACCCACTTCATCATCACCTTCTTCCCCAAATCTCTCCCCTCCATTCACCGTGTGCAAGAAACACCTATGCCACATCATCGACTTCTTCACAAAATTTTGAAGCAGACCCCTCGTTATATTCTTGCCGGAACTCCATTTGCACCGCCGTCGAGCTTAACCCATTGGATTTTTGCCGAAACTCCATTCGCGCCGCCGTCGAGCTTAACCCGTTGGTTTTTTTACCAAAACTCCATTTGCGCCGCTGTCAAGCTTAACCCGTTGGATTTTTGCTAGAACTAGTACCTAAACCCAAACCTGCTCGTCGTCGTCGTCGCCACAGCTTCCTCCTTTGTCGCGGCCTCTGGGAAGAATTCCGTTGAAAGAAGCGGATGTGGTATTAATGGTTAAATACAATATTATTATTTTAAAACAGTATTACCGAATATTTATAAATACAATAATATTATTTTTAAAACAGTATTGTCATATATTGAAAATTGCACTTTTTGTCCAAAAAATGTTTTCTTTTTTTAAAACAACCCTGATATTTTGAAAAATATTATAATTTATTATATATTCAAAATGTTTTCATTAAATATTTCTTGGCAAATGTGTGCACACTGCCCAATAAACTTTCATTTTCAAGAAAAAATCATAATATATTTAAAATAATATATTTTATTTTCAAACTTTCTCTTTCCATCTTTTCTATTTATTTTTTTTCATTTCTCAAACTTTTCTCTCTTTTAAGTAATTTTTCCTTCTCCATTCTTCATCTTCTTCTTCTCTTTCTCTTCTCATTGTACAGTATCACTCACTTTCTCATATTTCTTTTCTTTCATTATTCTTCCTCTTTTGTTCTCTGCATGTGGTATTAATGGTTAAATATCATATTATTGTTTGAAAGGAGTATTACTAGATGTTGATAAATACAGTATTGATGTTTATAAAACAGTATTAAGGTTAAA
>JBBMKA010000005.1:9053213-9079855 GCA_037833695.1 Sechiopsis laciniata | reverse complement strand
TAGTTCCTAAAATTTTAAGAGTTAGAATTTAGATAAAAATTAATAAAAGTACCTATTATTATTATTATTATTATTATCATCATTATTATTATTTTCTCAAATTGAGAAGGGGACTATAAACCCTAAGGAGTCGTTTATTTTTAGGTAATCTGAGATTCCCATGAAGTGAGCATCTGGATTACTTCATTCGTTTTGCAGGAATGTGAGATACCCAAGCATTTCAAGATGTCCGAGTATTTTAGGATATCCATCTGGAGGGCATTTGATCTCTTTTGGATGTTTTTTTAAAACATGAGTTTCTAGATTCCCATGTAGAAGACATCCGTTAAAGATATTTTTGCCCATTACTTATTTAGTATATTACAACATTTTGTCCGTAATATATTTCAATTAATGTGCTTGGTTAAACTTATTATATATATATATATTAAAACATATAAAATATATACAAATATTGAATATGCCATCTCAACTAGAGTTAAATATATAAATTTTATTTTCAAAAAACATTCATATTTAAATTGAAGTTAAGAATCTTAAATATGAATGAATTGATTGAACAAAATAACATAAGTAAGAATACAATAAACTACTTTTCAAAATAATAAAATAAATTTTATTTAAATACATAATAATTAAGTTTATATAGATAAGTATGTTATATAAATTAAAATATTATTAAATTAATGTAAAACATTATATGAATATTGTAAGGGTATTCTTGGAACTGAAGGTTAATTTATATAATCTCATGTTCGATTTCTGACAAAGAAATACAATTATCTAAATATCACTAAGTATTCAAAAATAAATTCATACAAAACAAACATAGTGATCTTGGGATGTCAGACATTCTTAATTCCAGACATCTGAGATTTTAGGTACCAGAAAATTTCAATTATTCTGATTACGTTAAAGCAAACGGCCGAGTACTACAAATTTCAAATAAGATGAAAATAAATACCAATTTTCAAAGTTAGAACCTATGACTGTAGAGTTAATAAAACTTCTTATTGTTTGCATGCTAGCAAATTAATTAATTATTAATGTAAACATGAGATAATCTTTTGTACTTTGTTAACTCCATGGGTTAAGATAGTTGATTAAATAAAAATTGAGCAGTTAATTTCCAAAAATCTAATTAAATTTCTAATTTTAACATCTTATTTTTTTATATTTAATAAGCTATTATTGACCCATGAATAATTAATTGACATGTATTTATTAATTCATTGAGTATCACTTTATCAAACTATAAAGACTACCATCTAATTTTAAAATTATAGGATTAAAAATCCACCTTCCATCAAATTTTATTTTTGAAGGCAAATTGGCAACTTTACCCAAACGGAAATCAGCTGTTACAAGTGAGTGCCTCAACTTTTCTATTTGAATCTATTTTGCATATCTTTAAAAAATATAATTTGAAAAATAAGACAACAAATTCTATATAAAAAAATGAGAGTCAAATAACAATGTTCAAGATCAAACTCGTAACCGTAGTGTTGCACTACGATATTTAAAAACAATAAATCTATTGTGTATTTGAACTTTTAAAAATAAGTGTCCAATAGACTCTCTATCTTAAAAAATATCTCATAAATTTCAAGAACTTTGAGTTTTATATTTAATAGAATTTTAACACGTATCAAATAGATTGATCCATGAGTTATAAAATAGCTAAATTATTTCTCCAAAAAAAAGATTTAAAAATATAGAATATACTTTTCAACATTCTACCCATTTAATAATACCCTTCAACTATAAATTTTAGATGATATATTTATTTATTTATTATTATTATTTTAATTTAGATGAATTTTTTTTTTCTATTTTTGTTGATTATTAAGCCAACTCAAGATCTTTTAAAAAAGAGAAGAATTTGGGTGTAGTGCGGGTTGTACCCCACATGATGTCATCCATATGACACCTTTGGTGCTACACATCACCTTATATTCATGAGAAAAATTTAGGTGTAGCCTGAGATGTACTCCCACGACGATGTCACTCATGTGGCATCTTTGGTGCCACATATCTCATCTCATTTTTTTTTAACTTTATATTTATTATAAAAAAATTAAAAGAAAAAAAAAGATGTGTGGCTCAACATGAATGACATCATAGTGGGGTGTAGCCCAAACTTCACCCAAATTCTTCTCTCTAAGAAATACAAAGTTAATGAATCAAAATTCTTTAACAAATTCCCTTCTATCTTCTTTGTTTAGACTTAGCGAATCCTTTGCTTATTTTTTTTATTTTTAAATATTCATAAATGTTCCTTTTTTACGATTCTTTAACAAATTCTCTTCTATCTTTCCTATTGGATTTAGTGAGTCGTTTGCTTATTTATTTATTTATTTTTGATATTCATAAATGTTTAAATTAGATTATGCATACTTCCACTATTACGATAAAACTTAAAGAACACAAGTGAGAAAGAAAAGGTTAGTTCATTTGTATAAATCCCCATTAACTTGAGGGCCTCTCCATGGGATTGTTTATTTGTGACATCAATTAGCTATAGCTTAAAGAACACAAGTGAGAGAAAAAAAAGTTTTAAAATGGAGGGTTTTGTGAAGTTTCTTAGATTGTCAAAACCATATGTTATAGTTATCTTTCTCCAGATTGGTTCTGCTGGAATGGCAATTCTTGCAAAGTATGCTTTGGACAAGGGGATGAGCCCACATGTTTTCGTGGTTTATCGTCATGTTATCGCAACTCTTGTCATTGCACCTCTTGCCATTGTCGTTGACAGGTTTTTTCTATTACAATGTGACTGATAGTTTTGTATTGTTACATTAATAATGCTTCTTTTAAATTTAATTTCTTAGCTAAAATATACTTTTCTTTTTTTTTTAATCACTAAATAATCTTTGCAAAATAATGGGTTTTAGTTTGTACTTCAAGTAGTTCCTCTGATGTCATCATTTCACCGGTTAAAGTATTAAATAATCTTTGCAAAATAATAATTATAATAAATCTTATCTTTCATAGGGCAAAACAGGATCTATATTTATATATATAAACTGTTCACGGGCATTTTTACAATTACACACTTTTACTTTTTATCATTCATCTTTTTGAAAAATTGCTTAACTATATTATTTCAGTTGATTTTTATTTTATTTGTTTCCTTAGCATATTTTTCTCCCTTCTCTACATTTTTTCTTTTCTTTTCTTAGTTTTTCTCTTTCCTTTCCTCCCTTTCATTTCCTTTTCTTCTTCTTCTGTTTTTTTTTTTTTTTTTTTTTTTTTTGGGTGTTTTTTTAGTTCAGTAAGATTGGAATGGAAGGTTCGGAATTTTAAACTTTTGATTAAAAAATTATACAACATAACATTAAAATTATTAAATTAATTATAGAATTTCGAACTTTTTACTAATTTTGAAAATACACATTTATTTTTAATTATTTACAAAACAAAGACAGCTGCTAGTTAGTTGGGTTGACATGTCGTGGAACCGTGGCGAAGAGTTAGCTCAACATTTTGACACAAAGACACTTTAGCGTAAACAGCTGGATGCAAATAGTGTACGCTTTACCAACTAGATTACATTATGATTGTTTCAAAAAAAAAAAAAAAAGATTACATTATGAATTTAATTTTGAATATGTTATAAACGAATTTCTTTTTTAGATGATTTGGGATTTGAAGCTTCACTCCATCCTAATACTCCGAAATATCTCATTCATTCCTAAATAGTAATACTGTGATACATTGAAAGAGTTGAAATACAATAAAAATAGATTTTACAAATTAATATTACAAATAAATTTTCAAATTTGAACCTTAAAGAAAGCATATTTTTAAAGTTCAAATCTTCACTTAATTGCACCACTCTTTTAAGAAAATTAACTTCACATGATTTACTAACATTCTATGCTCAATAACTTATTTAAAATCATAAAAGTTTACTTTTTTTGACATAATATATAATATGATAACTAAGGCCGTGTAAATTTGAATGTGGTTTTAATGCTCATTTAATTTAACACAAATCGATAACCCTTGACTTTATCTTTATTTGGAACCAGCTTGGTAAATTCAAACTGTGTTTCTGTCTCATCTCTATTTTACCTTTATTTTAAGTTATAGCTTTTTTCATAAATAGAACCTATTTGAAAAGTATTTGCAAATATAGATATCTGAAAAAATATTAGCAAAACTAGAATTTGTTTTAATACCTAATAAATTCCGAAAATAACTAATTATAACAATACCCTTAAATTATTGATTTTTCATTTGGGAAGGAAAACTTTAAAAAAGGAAATTCGTCTCAAATTCCAAATCATAAACTGCCAATTTATGGTGCATTAATTGTGGAAAACCAGAAACCGTCAATTTATGGTGCATTAATTGTTGGACGAAAGTGGCGACAATACATTGTTAGAAGTACAGTTGTGATTTACATACAGTATAGTTAGTAATGTACATGTTATTTGATTCTGGTAATTTTGTTCATAAATAGACCGTATGAGGTTGTTGAACGTTCAATTTCGTTGATTAAAATCATAGCACGTTTGATAACCATACAGTACTGAAATAATTTGGTATATACGGTACACCCATAATATATCATGTATCATACTGTATTTTAAACTTTGTGTTTTTTTAAAAGTGTTTAATTTGCTGATGTGGATACTTGTAGTGTGATTTAATATGTTTGCGACAATGAACAAGTAATTTTGAATGTACAATACCGTATAGTAAAACATTGGAAAATGACATACGTAATATTTGTGAATTGATAGAAACTCGTACTGTTGGAGCAACTTCACACAAAATTACTATTCAAAGTGAGATCAGTAATAAATAAAAAAGGACTCATGGGTTACAAAATTGAAACTGAAAGTGTTCGGCATAAAAAAAGACGGTAATGTAAAACCATCATTGGGTGAATGCGTTCCTCAATATGCGACGCTCTTAGGAAACTTCATGATTATGGTACATCTTCATTATCATCCCATTGACCACTATGTGCAACACGAATCGGGATGCTTGTTGAACCTATAAGGAAAAGTTGTATAGTATTACAAAAATGTCTAAACAGTATTGTCCTATATTATAAGTCATATAATATACATGTATAAACAATACCGTATTGTGGAATGAAAATGTAATGAATAGTAATATGAGTACGAAAAATGTACTAGACATGAATAAAATGAATAATAAACCATAAATGTACCGTGTAAGTTATACAGTATGTAGAATAAAATAATGAAACATATAGAGTTTTGTAATTTATACAGTAATTTAACAGTACATGGCAAACTACAGTATTAATGATATTATACAAATGAAATGATTGATGAACCTATAAGGAGAAGATGTACAATATAACTAATCTAAAAACACAGTATAAACATACAATATATACTCAATTATACAGTTTTGTAGATGTGTATACAGTCAATTATATCAGAATATGGAAATCAAAGTACGAAGAAACTATTGTTCTACATATGATTTTACTGTAATTCTAAACATGATTTTTGACATTTTAAAGACTGTAATATAAATGAATTAAATGTACATAAATGGTAGAATAGGAGTAAAACATACCATACTGAACCATCTGAAACATATCAGAACACGATTATACTAGAATGAACAGTAACCTGCTAATGGTGATGAATAAGGAAAAAAAACGTAATACAAATACTGTGAAAAACAAAGATTATTGAGAGGAGATGACTGAAGTCGTATGATTATACCGTCCGGTCGGAACTTTGTGGTCGACGACAATGTACGTAGTGGCCGGAATGTGAAAAGAGAGAATGAATGGAACTGAAGAAACGAAAATGGAGGAATAGAAAATGGAGGAAGAAAATAGAAAACAAAATAAAATAAAGTAAAAATAAAGATGAGAGATAAATGAAAAAAGGAATTAAAATCTCTTTACATTAAAACGGTTGACAATTAAATATGGTATGTTTTTAAATAATGGAAAGTATGCAAAATGAGAGTTTTAATTCGAAAATTCAGTATTAAATGTGAGAAAGGGCAAAATGGTATTAAGGAAAAATTAACAATTACGATTTAAAAAAAAATTAACTTTGCAAAAAAAAACTTGGACGTATATATTTACAAATATTTACTACAATTTTTCTTTTAAGTTATTAATAAACTGTAAAGTATTCCTAGCAATGGCAATAATCAATAAAATAAGTATAATAATGAATGGAGATATTATAAATTTGAATCACATACTTCAATTATTATTGAACTGTAAAAATAAAATAAAATATTAAAGTATCCATATTTATTACCTTCATTATAATATTTTTATTCTAATTTTCTTTTTCTTTTTCTTTTTTTTATAAATTCAATACAAAGTTAGAATAAGAAGATTTGACCCTCAACTTCTTAAATACTCGTTTATAAATGATGCCACTAAACTTAAATTTTTTTTTTTTTAACCAAATTATCTCAATTTTCTTTAAGATGGGAATTTTGAATTTCCATATTTAAAAAAAAAAAAAATACAAGAATTTTAATTAAAAGCTTAAATTTAAAGCCATTAAGTTTAATGAACCTATCATTGAATTTCAAAGTGTTTTTTTTTTTTTTTTTTGTAGTTTAAAATTTTGTTAGAAACTTACCATACATAATAGTGAAAACTTGAAGGCTCGTTACTATTTTTTCAATATAATTTTGAACAAAAAAAAAGTAATTAACTTTAAAAAAGAAAAAAAAAAAAAAGTGACGAGATTGAAAAAAAGGAGCCGGATTCGGTTCTAATTGTTGGTGCCCAAAAATCATGGGAGCTTTTCTAGAATAAGACAAAATCTAGATTTGTTTGTCTCAATTAGAACCAGAATTGTTGGGAGTCAAATTCATAAATGATATCTCTTAGACAATATAGAGTTTCATATCAAAATAAAATTGTAATGAAAAGACAAATTATTTATCTTATTAAGTAGTTGATTTTATTATGTTTACAATAAAAAATCTTTAACAATATTTGTATTGATTAAATTAGTGTTCTTATTGGCTTTTCGTACAATATTTTAAATATCTGATCATACTTTCTTATTCAATGTTTATTAAAACAAACATTATCCAACCGAAGATTGAGGCATTCATTCAAAGCTAGAAGCTTCCCACCCCTTTACACCTCTTTTGTCACACTACTCTTTACTCTTTACACTCCACTTGTAAATTTCATTTTCTATATAAACCCCTTCACCCAAACCCTTCCTTCTTCACCAAGTAAACTCTTCTTCATCTCTTTGCTCTGTAATTTCTAAACTCCCACATTCTTCCCTACCATGGCTCCACCAAGCTTAACCAAAAATGCCATAGACGACGACACGATGCCGTTTCTCGTCGAGGGCCCGTCCCCTGATCTCTCAATCTCCTTACAAGGCTCCACTTTTGTTGCCAATGGCCACCACCCATTTCTCACAAATGTCCCTCCAAACATCGTAGCCACTCCTTCCCTCTCCGGTGGCTGCTTTGTCGGTTTCGATGCCACCGAGTCGAAAAGCTGCCACGTGGTCCCCATCGGCAACCTCCGTGGCATCAGATTCTCAAGCATCTTCAGATTTAAGGTCTGGTGGACCACCCATTGGGCCGGGACCTGCGGTGGCGACCTCCAACACGAGACCCAGATGATCATTCTCGACACAAATGATCAGGGTCGTCCATTTGTCATCTTCCTTCCCATCATTGAAGGAGCATTTAGATCCTCGTTGCGTCCGGGTGGCAATGGCGGCGACAGCGTGGCGATGTGGGTCGAAAGTGGGTCCACCACCGTCCAAGCGTCACGGTTTAGAAGCTGCTTGTACATGCAAGTTGGTGAAGATCCGTACAGTCTGGTGAAAGAGGCGATGAAAGTGGTAAAACTCCATTTGGGGACTTTTAAGCTTCTAGAAGAGAAGACCCCACCAGCCATTGTAGATAAATTCGGTTGGTGTACATGGGATGCATTCTATCTTAAGGTGAACCCTCAGGGGATCAGGACAGGTGTCAAATGTTTAGTGGATGGTGGGTGCCCGCCGGGGATGATTCTGATCGATGATGGGTGGCAGTCTATTGCCCATGATGCTGATTCCATCGTCGATCATCATCAGGAAGCTATGGATCTAACGGCTGCTGGAGAGCAGATGCCTTGCAGGCTGATCAAGTTTGAAGAGAATTATAAGTTCAGGGGATATCAGAGTCCTAGAAAGGGAACTGGTTCAGGGCTGGGTGCCTTTGTGAAGGACCTAAAGGAGGAGTTTAGTAGCATAGAGTATGTATATGTGTGGCATGCACTTTGTGGGTATTGGGGTGGGGTTAGACCCAATGTTCCAGGAATGCCCTTATCAAGGATCATCAGTCCTAAGCTGTCAAAGGAGTTGGAAATGACAATGGAAGATTTGGCTGTGGACAAGATTGTCAATAGTGGCATTGGATTGGTCCCACCTGAGCTGGTTCATAAAATGTACGATGGTCTCCACTCCCACCTTCAGTCGGCCGGCATCGACGGCGTTAAGGTTGATGTTATACATGTAAGTTGTAAAAAACTCTTCTTTTCTCTCTGGTTGTATTAGTTGGAATGTGTCTAATTCCGAACATACAGTTGCTCGAAATGCTATCCGAGGAATTTGGAGGTCGAATCGAGCTAGCTAAAGCTTACTACAAGGCACTAACAGCATCTATCAAGAAACATTTACAAGGAAATGAAGTTATTGCTAGTATGCAGCATTGCAATGACTTCATGTACCTTGGAACCGAGGCCATAGCACTTGGTCGCGTTGGTATAGTCTCATGACACCCCACTTATCCAACAAGCCTTCAGCTAAGTTTTACAAATCAGCATCAAAATTTTTGTATCCTCACACCATTTCTCTATTTGCAGGAGATGATTTCTGGACGGTGGATCAATCTGGTGATCCATATTGGCTACAAGGGTGTCACATGGTGCACTGTGCCTACAACAGCTTGTGGATGGGCAATGTGATTCACCCAGATTGGGACATGTTCCAATCAAGCCACCCTTGTGCTGAATTCCACGCTGCTTCAAGAGCTATCTCTGGTGGACCAATCTATGTAAGTGACTCAGTCGGTAAGCACAACTTCAAGTTACTCAAAACCTTGGTTTTGCCTGATGGGTCAATACTGCGATGCCAACACTACGCCCTTCCAACCAGAGACTGCTTGTTTGAAGACCCACTTCACGATGGCAAAACCATGCTCAAAATTTGGAACCTCAATAAAGTAAGACAAAAACAATCCCTTCCCTCGATCATTCTTAGTATGATTTCTCATTTTAATGGGTAAATATAAATAGTCCCGAGGAGTCTCTTTTACAAACCAATTGTTAAAATGAGTTTGTTTCGAAACAATTTGCCAAAAAGGTTAAAGAGACGCCACAGTCGATGAAAATGGTCAAACGGCGTTGTCATATTCGGTCAAGAGACCCAACAAAACAGAATGGAATATAGAGACGCCACCGAATTACGACTATGTTGTTCGACCGTTTTCAACGACTCTAAAGATGCACAACCCTTGTTGACAAAATGTTTTGAAATAGACACATTTTGATGATTGGTTTGTAAAAGAGACCCCTTGTGACAATTTATCCCATTTTAATGCTTAACTTTTGGTTCCGGCATTTAATCAAACACCTTCTGGGCAACACCCAACAGTTTACAGGCGCATTGGGTTTGTTTAATTGCCAAGGAGGAGGGTGGTGTCCAAAGACAAGACAAAACAGAAGGACATCTGAATACGCACGCACATTAACCTGCAACGCAGGTCCAAAAGATATCGAATGGAAGAATGGAAAAACCCCCATTTCTGTAAAGGGAGTAAACTTGTTCGCCATATACATGAATCGGGAAAAGAAAGTGAAGCTGTTGAAGACATGGGAGAATTTGGAATTCTCAATCGCGCCATTAAATTACGAACTGGTTGTAATTTCCCCTGTCACAGTTTTATCGAAACCATACATGGAATTTGCTCCAATTGGGCTGGTGAACATGATGAATTGTGGGGGTGCGATACAGTCGCTAGAAATCGAGGAAGATGAAGGTTTGGTAAGAATTGGAGTAAGGGGATGTGGGGAGATGAGAGTTTTTGCTTCAAATAAGCCTAGAAGCTGCAGAATTGATGGAGAAGATGTACAGTTTGAATATGATGATGATGATGATGATAAAATGGTGAAGATTCAGGTTCCGTGGCCGAGCTCTTCGCGATTGTCCATAATTGAGTATCAATTTTAAGTTTCGGAAACTCAATGCCATTATGGAAACGAAGGATATGTCATGTAATGTGGGTTAGGTGTGTAACTTTTTCTTCTTCTTTTTTTTTTTTAATATAAAATTTAAGTAATATGACTAACTCTACACATCAAGTAATTGAATTTCAATTATTTTTCCACATAATTGGGTAGAGAAAAATGTGATTGATTTTTTTTTTTTTTTAATCATACGTGGATATTAATGTGATCGATGTGTCACTCAATATTTAGAGGACAATTTTCATATATGTGGCTCGTTTTAAATTCTACATGGGATATATAAGGCAGATTAAGTTCTTATAAGTCACACACGTAGGGGTGCAAGACAAAACCAAAAAATCAAACCGAACCGAACCAATCCAATTCAATGGATCGGATCAATTGTTTTTGGACATATCGGTTTGTAATTTGAAAAAATCGAAAATATTGGATCGGTTCCGGTTTTCGTTTTCCTAAACCAATAAAAATCGATCCAAACCAAAATATATATATTGTCAATAAATCATATAAAGTCATATTATTCCATTATTTAGAGGATTTTCTAAAGTCTTGAATATCAACCTAATATTTTTTTATCCTTTAAATGTTAATGTATTTTCTAAGTAACTTTCTCAAATTTTACTTTTTTTTCATATTATTTTGTGATTATTTGTTTAAAACTAATTTTATGAAAGAAAATTAGATGCAAGAACAAAACTTGTTAAAGAAAATTGAATAAGTTTTTTTTAGTTAGAAATGTTGTTTTTTATATATTAAAAAATATTGGACATTGGATCGGATCCAAAATCAAATCGAATCAATTGAAAATCGAACCATTGGTTCTATACTTTATTGGACATTGGATTGAATCCATTTTTTGAAAACCGAAGATATCGGTTCGGTTGTCGGTTTAACACAAAATCGACAAAAATCAAACCGAAATCACCCCTACTCACACATATAAATAAAGCTCCTTTAGCACAATTAATTGTGGCACCCACATGAAGCCTAGTAGGGCTTTTGTAGGTATTATTTTTTATGTGTTATAATCTTCACCCCCTCTTCCTTTCAACCCCTGGCATAAAAACTCTCTTTCATGTTCATATATTGGAAGATGATCCATATTTGGCAGAAGCTAGTTTGTTCATATTTTGCCTTCAGCTAAAACAAATAAAACTAGATAGTTGTATTCCAAATAATGAAACTAATATGAACTATGATAAACAAATGAATAGACACACTAATTTGAATATCTACTTTTATTTCTAGCTAAGCAGCAATTATATTATATTCCAAAATAATCTACTTCTCTCCTTACGCACACGTGTCACGTGAATTCCAAAATAATTAAATCATTTACATATGAAGTTCGAAACTCTGGATTTTGGAATTCAATGGGTTCACTTTCGTCATGTCCTTCCTTTACCTTTCCCTCGGAAATTGCCTCTTGTGTTGCTCATTACTTTGTCCTCCTACATTTTCTCTGCGTCCGAAATTTGAAATGCTTCTCAAATTTACATTAAATTATACGGTCCCTTTTGGTTTACGCCTTCAATTTCATCTACATCTTAAATAAACATCATTACATAATAATTTCATTTTTAATTTATCAAATTTCAGCTAATTATAATTTATTTTATTTTACTCTCCAAATTTTATTTTCATTTATGAACTTTTTTTAGCATCTAAAGAAGTTTTTTTTTTCTTTTTATTTGAGAGAAACCGAATTTAAATTTCAAATAAAAATAAAAATAAAATTGAAATGGTTATTAAAGGAGTATAATTTTTTGTTTGTATCTTTGAAAAATTTACCTTATTTTGTCTCAAGTTTATATCATGGCTTTTTTTTTTTTTTTTTAATTCTCAATCAAATTCTAAAAATAATAACGAAAATAAAATTGTTTAAATAATTATTTTTTAAAATTATACAACAATAAAAATTATAGGTGAAAATAAAACTTATAAGCTTAGTTTTTTTGGAAGTGAGTTTAAAAAAAATTTGTTTTACATTTTTTGAATTCAAATATATTCATCAAAAATCAAATCTTTAACTGAGTATTACACTCTTCAATCGATACAAGATCTATGGTAGAGCTTAACAAAAAGATTGAATTAATTCAGAGTTAAGCTTAACAAAAAAAAAATTAATAACTAAATAACTAGAATGAGAAAGAAATGCCTCTGTAGAGAGAGGCCAAACAACCAAAAATGGTTAATCTATCATATATGTGTGTGAGAGATTAATCTCTAACGTATGTGGTTAATATAATTGGCAAAATATTCTCAAAAAAAAAAACATCATTGGCAAAATGAGCCATAATTAAATAAATGTTTATTATTTTTTTTAGTCCAATAAGAAATTATGGAATTCAAACACCAAATTTTGTAGTTTTTTTATAGAACAATATTTAGGAAAGAGAGATTTAAACTTACAACCTCATAGTTATTAGATTGTAGATATCGATAGAGCTCTCTTTGGCCACAAATTTTATACGTGTGAATAAATTATGACACCAATCGAACTATAATTACTATAGTTAAATATTTATAACTTTAGTTTGATGCATGTAATAAAACCAATGGTAAGAAATAAATAGGTAGATAGTAAATAAACTATAGTGTAGGATTTCGTCGAAATACTAATTTAAATACTTTTCTTTTTTAAAAAATGCTTTAAGTACTTTTGGAGAAATTATTTTAATTTCATATACAAATAAAGTTGTTAAATGTTATTTCAAACATGATTATTTATTTATTTATTTGAGTTGAACGGAAGAAGAAAGATTCAAATTCATAATTTTTTAATTCATGAGTCAAATGTAAAAGTTTAATTATAATTCTTTAATGGTTTTAAAAGTTTTGATTTTAGTAAAAAAAAAAGTTGTTTTTTTAAGCAGGTTTTTAAAGTTATAATAGGTAGGCAAATGTTAAATACGCACACTTTAAAATATATCTAAGTCACACATTATAATTCATATTTATTTATTCAAGGAATAAAGTTTATCAATAAAAGCATTAAGGAAGATTTTCAAAAAAAAAAAAAAAAAAAAAGCATTAAGGAAGTCTAACAAATGACTTTTTTTTTTTTGCAGAATCATTGAACTCAAGCCTTCCTCAACCACTACAAAGCTTTGTATCATTAAAAATATATGGGCTATTTTAAAAAATATTGCCCTTTTACTTATATGGTTGAATACCAATTTTAAAACATCCAAATTTTGGGTTTATTTATCATTACTTTTTTGGTTATGGAGTGATTAAATAACAGATTTTAATCACTCAACAAATGATTGTACAAACTTCAAAGGTAGAATAGAAATATGAATCTTTAAAAAAAAAAAAAAAAAGAAAAAAAAAAAAGAAATGAATAGATGCCAAGGGAAAGGCAGTGTGCTGGATTTGGTAATAATGGTATGGTATGGTTGCAATCATCATACCCATCATTATTGGTAATAGTTTAACAAAGTATATTTCTTTTATTTTTTTATGCATAAAACCCTATACTAACAACCTCAAAGTTAGAAAGTTGATTCCACCCTTCTGATGCAAACAAATGCTTTTTTTTAGTTTACACTTAGAATACACTTAGAAAGAGGAATACTGATGCAAACAAATGCTTTTTTTTAGTATATGGGTAAACCCCAAATTGTATTTATATATTTTATAAATACTTATGAGTTTGAAAGAAAACCAAAATGTTATCATAAATCACATGATCATCGACAACCCTTTATTATATATCGAAAATGAAGTCATTTTTTAAAAAAAAAAAACCCCTCATAAATAGTTTCTATGATTTGATAGAATATTCAATGATAAGGGGTAATTTTTTAGAACTTTTATCAAACCATACCTTCCTAACTCTTAGAATTTGAAGCTTAGGTTTTTTAAATTCAACAACAATTGAAACTCTAACTCATCACTAATTGGTTATTAAGTGCTATATTATGTTTACTACTCCTTTTAACCACGGTTGAGTTTTAGCTTTCTCAAAAGAACCAAAATTATTATTCATATTTATTTTATTATTATTATTTTTAGAGATAAAAAAAATTCAAAAATCTAATCTCATAATTGTAAGATACGTTTGTCAATAGATGCCAAGTTTAATTGAGTATGATTTAATAATTAAGAAATTATGAATATGAAATCCTTCAACTTAAATATTTTTAATATTTAAAAAAAAAATCATCCTATTAGTTTCTCTTTTGGTCAAATAATTTCAATGGGTGGATTTTCTTTTATCTTCTTCCTTTTATTGTGGGTCATAGCAAAATTATTGGAAGTATATTTTAGATTTTTTTTTTTTAATTTGATGTAAATATTTTAGATTAATTAATGGATTAATTAAAGTGGGTCTAATTATTGAGACATGCCTTTATGGACCCCACTTTATTTATATGTATATTTAGTGGGTCTTTGATTAAGATAGTGTAATTTGTATTTAAACCTAGCTTTAAATGTATTTGGATTCTTTACTTATAAATAATAATTTTTTAGAAAAAATTTGTGCATTAACAGAAAAGAAGTCATAATAACAAGATTAAAAAAAAAAAAAAAAAAAAAAAGATTCCAACCAATACAACAAATACTTTGTCATGACTCTTCCCACCAAACTATTCTAAAAAAAAAAAGGTAATGGAGACAAATTTGAATTACTGATTAGTGTCAGATATATTCTTCAATCAATACAACAGAAATTTAGTTATGGATGAAATATTTCTAGAAGAATTGCTATAATTAAAATATACAAATAAAAAGTTGTTGCCTAGACCAAATTTTCTTTTAAAAAAATGAGATAACTCTTTTTTAAATTTTTTTTTTTTTTTTTTAATTTCTAAAATAATTTTTATTTTAAAGAATGTTTTTTTTTAAACTATATTGTTAAAGAATGTTACATTTTAGCGGGAGGGATGATTTGAATAATCTTACCGGATAAAATATGCCGTTGGGCTACTCTCAGCTAAAAGTACCAATTATAATGGGCATGTATGTCATATCAAATACAGTTTATTACTTTATATGTAGTTTTGTTATCTATTTATTGTAAATAATTATCATATAAAATAAAACTTAGCAGTTATAATTATTTAAATTGATCAATTATTTTTTATTTTTCAAAACATAATATAATTATAATTACGTTTTAGAACATAATCATAATCATATTTTAGAAGTTATTCTCTTTTTTTTATAAGAAAATTTTACAAGTATAAGTCAGAATTATTCACCCTTATCAATATCCATTAAAATAAACTTGAAAATCAATTTTCCGATTATAAATATAAACAAAAACAAATTGTGAAGCATGACCCCCTTTTTGTTTTTAATACAAATTCGAGGTGGAGACTTCAAAACTTATGGAAAAAAATAGTGTTATCTCTTTTCAATTAATGAGAATTAAATATTGATTACTAAAATCAAATTTGTAATTATGATATTGAACTCCATTACCATCAAATAATAAAATTACTTACCATTTCGCTTAAAGTACGCCTCCTTACTCACTAGGTTAGTTGACAATTACCTATTAATTTTTTATTAGTCAAAATTTATGGTTTCTCACAACCAAATATGAAATAGATAGTTATTTGATGGTTAATCAAAGCAGATGTATAATCTGGTGTGTTATAAATTTAAATTCATCTATTTTAATCATTGTTAAATAAAATAAATAGTTTTTTTAAAAAAATAAATAAAATAAATAGTTATTTCATGAGATTATAGCTGATTAAACCATATGCCTCGACTTTACCAAAAAAAACAAAGAAACTTTTGAATCATTTCATTCCACATGTTATCAAAATTACTAAAATAATAAAATAAATAAATAAATAAAATACTGACTGATGATTCGAGGAACAAGCTTCGAGGCTGTCTCTGTTCCTGACTTGGACTTCTCAGCCCAAAATGTGTAAGCCCAACAAGCTTCACGGCCCAGACATCGATTGGCCCAGTACAACACCCGCAGCCCATTTTTGTTATTATTTTTTATATTAATTTTTGTTAATATTAATTGCTATTATTATTTGAGAAATTTATGGTACGTAAAAGTTATGGGAAGTTTATATTTTAGTGTATATACGTGAATTTGAAGTTTAAAAAATATTGGGGGTGATGTATTTGACCATTTGATTGATAATATTTACAGATTTCTATTTAACGAAGCTTATGTTTTTTAAATCATGTTAATTAGCTTAAATTATTGATTAATAGTAATTGTTTGTTTGTTGTATTATGACCAACCAACAAGATAAGGGATAAAGAAATATATATAATTATGGATTATACTTTCATATCAAAGAAGGAAGACTGGTTTATCAGTGAGTATTCTTCTATTGGTTCATTTCTTAAAACACCATTTGCTAATTTGGGTTTATCTATACATGATTAAATTATTTTAATGCACGGGCCTCTCGATGACCTTTTCATAATTATTAAATTCATAATCTCAAATGAATGAATATCGATTTCATATGTTTGACGTTTTGCCAAAAACAATACAAATAATTAAAACTTCGTTTGATAATCATTTTGTTTTTTGTTTTTCGTTTTTGGTATTTGATTTTTATTTTTTGACTTTTTGTTTTAAAAAAATAAGAATCATATATGCTTGATATCTATTTTAAAAAAAAAAAAAAATTAAAAATTAAAAATATGTTTGATAACTGTTTTTTTGTTTTTTTTTAACTATTATTTTTAATATTTAATAAAATAAAATAAAACTATTTTAGAATATTATTGATCTAATAAACTTTAAATTTGCGGGTTCAAACTTTATATGTAGTATGTTTTATCACTTTCTAGTATTTTTCAAAAAAAAAAAAAAGATTTTTAAAAAACTTTGTTTTTTTTTTTAGTTTTTAGAATTCCTTTAATATTTTTAAAACGTTTTTAAAATTTTAAAAACAAAAATAAAAATTAATTATCAAACAAACTTATTTTTAAAAAGTTAAAAACAAAAAATGAAATGATTATGAAACAAGACCTAAACAAATTCATACAAATTTAAAAGAATTGCGAAGAAAGTAAACTATTTTTAAGGGAGAACTCGAATTACTGAATTCTTGGTTATTAAGATATTTAAAGAAACTAGATTCAATTCAACATACATTCCGTACAAATATGATTCTCGATTATTATATATCCAAAGTTTTTCTTACTTCTAAGCAATGTGATGCACATTCAATGGTTTTTTTGTTAAGATTTAAGAAGCAAACTAAAAAGAAATGAGTAGGTAATAATTATGACATCAATTGCTGATTGGTCCTTTAGCATAAGTAGCTAGTAATGATGTGAATGGAATAAGATTGATTAAGAGTGGATTAGGGGGGAAATTATAAAGCAATTATCAAGAAATGAAAAGAAAGTTAGAGAGCAAGGGTACCAAAAAAAAAAAAAAAACTTTAATTAAGAGTCAAATATTGGTGTCAAATCGGAAGATGTTACCAATTGGAGACATGGAAAAGTTTAGTCAAGAATTATCACATCAATTGCTAATTGGTCCTTTGGCACTGGTATTTTGACATATAAGCCCCTGTTTTTTATGTGAATTCCAAGGGCAATCTTATTGCTGCTTTTTTGACTTCCATGTAAGGTGGGACTTGCCCACAAGCAGAGATATGGGCTCGACCAGACCAGAGGAATCTTGAAATTTTCAGGGCATATTTTATAATTATTTTATTATATAAATATTTATTTATTTGTAATGGCCTCTAAATCAAGTTTTCTTTTATTATTATCCCCTCCGTTTTTATTTAACTTATTCACCTTTTTTCTAATGTTTTAAGAAAGAAAAATAGCCTATGAATTTGTTGAATATAATTGTCTATTTTATTTAATTTGAGTTAGTTTGGGATTTGGAATCGATTGGGTCTCTATATATTTTAGTAAAAAATAATTCTGAGGCAACTCTCTTAGGCATAATACTTCAATATTGATGCTTGCTTTTAACAATTCTACTTTGTACTTTTGCTATCTATTTCAATTATTTTAATGTTAAAAACAGTGTTCTTTTTTTTAAAAGCAAACTGTGTTCCTTATCCTTTGTCAAACTCTCTTCATTGATATAATTAATTGAGAGACAAGACTAAGTCTACGGATGTTACTATTCAAGAATTTTCAATTAAAAAAAAATTTATAAAAAAATATGCTTTATTAAAAAGAAAAAAAATCTACATGGTCCTTTTTTTTCTTTTTTCTTTTTTTTTTTTGAAATAAACATGGAAATTATATCTTCAACCTTAGCCACACTCATGTTCCGAAAACATGAAAAAAATAAAAATAAAAAAGCCAACAAATTTGGAGTCTACATCCATCTTCTGAACTACAATGTTGAAGTTCATTATTTAATTAATTATAAGCACGCACACTTTATGCACAATATCAATAGTCAAGGACACATGTTTAAGTCAATTAATTCAATTGACATCACATATCATTTGATAATTAAAAGATTATCAATATGAATTGACTATACTTAAACATTGTTTTTTTTTTTTTTTTTTTTAAAAAAGACTTATATTTATCTGTTTAAGAAATTGAATTTGTAATTTGTAATACCGCAAGATTTTAGGTAAACTAAATTCTTGAACTTTTAGCATTTGCCTAACATCTTTTTATACTAATATAATAGGTATCTAAACATTAAAAATAGTTGAAATTTTTTTAAATCGAGAGTTAGAGTCCATTAAGCCTTAGTTAGAATAAAATGTTGTTCCCTATTAATGATTAGGTTTATATGAGATGCGGCTCCATTCTTTTTCTATAATGCAATTCTCATTTTTCTTGATCTCTTCAACAATAGTTTTTCATCTCTTCCTGCTACAAAATCATGATAAATACAAAAAGAAGTGTCTATTACTTTCTTATCTAATGGGTGTCGTTCATATTTCATGTCTTTTATAGATACGGAATTTGAAAGAAAAAAAAGATTAAATTTAAGAATCTATTATACAATACATTTAGTGATTTTATATAAATTTTGAAAGAACAATATTTTAGGTTTAGATTTCTGTCAACTAAAAGATGAGGAATTATGAATTTTAAAATTTCCCTTAAATTTCCTAACAAAGAACATGACACTATCAAATTCATGTATGGAAGGAGGAATATCAGTGGGTGAATGCCTCACATAGCTTTTTTTTTTTTTGAAACAGCCTCACATAGCATATTTAAAACATTCATAACTCAGCGGTTGTTGGATCTTGAAAATTGGTATTTAGTAAAGAAGGAGAGTGATATCATGTATGACTCAATAAACGAGATATTAGAGGTTTGAATCCTTCCATGATAAATATTTTTATTTATTATATATATATATATGGTTTAATTGCCAGTTTTCTAATTAGAAATATTGTCCATTAATTTTATGTTTAAGTCCCAAAAATACAATGTCACCGTGTAATTTTTCAAATTTGAAGAATTTGGGATGGGTTTAATCATTTCAATGTTATATTTCATGGTTTTAGAAAGTCCTTAAAAACTTAAAACTATTATGGCAGATTAATTTTCTAAATAATTTATTATCTTGAATATAATGATCTATAACTCTACACTAAACTATTATTGTTCGGACAATCATGGACAAAAAAATAATAATAATAAATAAATAAATAAAAATAAGAAAAAAAAAAAGCACATTCCTAAACTGTACAATTGTTTATTTTAATTCTATACTAAATGCCTAAAAGAATTTCTAAAAGTATGATTGTTTAGGATTGTTTGGTGATCAAATTAGAGATAAAATTGTATAGATTAAAAGTCTTAGGGTGTGTTTGGGGCAAGGGAAATGATAATGATTAATAAGGGGGGAATGGTAATGGAGAGGAGAATAGAAAGTAAAATGATTATGAAGGGAATGGTTATTTGTGTTTGGGGTGAATGTAATGATTATGGGGAGAATAATTATTTGTATTTGAGATAAAAGTAATGATTATGGGAAAAATAAAATAATGAATATGATGTGAGTAAAAAATAGTGATATGATGTATGAAAAGTTGTTGGAGAGAGAATAAAAAGTAGTTAGGAGGAGAATGAAAAAAATGATTTTAAAAAAACGTGATTATGGGAGAATGATTCCTAGTGGCCTAAACACGAAGAATCATCCTCATTCCCATTTTCCTCTCTTATTGTTAGTGGCCTAAACACCTCGTTAACTTTTTTGGAGAGGAAACCAGATTCTTAACAGAAATATCGAATAAATATGTGTGTTTTTTGGTTGAAAAATGTTTTTTGGTTGAGAAATGTGTTTTGGGAAGGAAATGAAGGTGCCAAAAAACTAGGGCTTATATCAAAATTGACAAAGGCCTAATCATTTTTGTGATCATCATATCTTTTAAGGAAGCTTTATTGTTTCTCAAACCAATAAGGGGGTGTTTGGGCCTCAAAAAATAAGAGGGAGAATAAAAATGAAAATGAAGATGATTTCCGTATTTAGGCTACCGGAAATTATTCCCTCCATAATCACATTTTTTAAAAATCATTTTTTTCATTCTCCCTCTAACTACTATTTATTCTCTCTCCAACAACTTTTTATACATCGCATTACTATTTTTCACTCACATCATATTTATTATTTTATTTTTTCCATAATTATTACCTTTGTCTCAAACACAAATAATCATTCTCATCATAATCATTACCTTCACTCTAAACACAAATAACCATTACTCCATAATTATTCTTCTCTCTATTCTCATCCTCATTACCATCCCCCCTTAATCACTACCATTCCCCTTGCCCCAAACACACCCTAAAAGAAAAGGCTTTATTGATGGCCAGCCCTCTTGAAAAAATTGATCACTCATGATGTGAAAAAAAAGGTTTTTTTTTCTTTCCTTTTAATTCAATAAAATGATGGATTTAAATTCGCCACCTCACAATCATTAGACCATATATATATATAGTTTTATTTATCAAATATACTTGAAATTAATAATAACAATCTAAAAGGTTGATTACATATTATTCATTATTTGGTAATAAACCAGTTCAACACCACAATCACGATTTTGATCTTAAAAATCGATATTTGGTTTTCATTAATTTCGAATTCATGACCGTGAGTTTGAGTTGGATTACAAATTAACTCACCATCAACCCATTTGATAGTAACTGTAGGCTTGAATTTTTAAAACTAAAAAAATTAATTAATTAATTGGTTATCAAATATATAACCTAAATAATAATCACATCGGCTTTAGAGTGATTTTTTCTTTTGATATTAAGCGGTGCGGGATGGGGACAATGAACCATCAATATTTGAAATAGTATTCAATATCATTTGTAATAAAGTTATGTTCGAGATTATTGAGTGATTCGATTTATTAACTCATTTTTAAAGTTTAAGTTTTTTTTTTTTTAGAGAACTTTATCTTATATTAGAAAAATGAGAAATCTTCTATATATATGAGTTACTACAAATTAGGTTCGAGGTAGAACTACTTTATATTATTTAATATCGTATAGTCGGTGTTTGTTTTCAAAATTTAGACCCAGCTAAATTATGACACCAATTTGAAAATCATGTTGGACTAACTTGTAGAATTTTATGTTATCTAATATTTATCTTAAAATTTTATAATTAAATTGGAATTCACCATACCAAAAATCTAAAATATATAAATTAAATTGGCAACCATGTAGTATTATTGGAATTTTTCATTGTCAAACACGAGATATTAATTACTAGAATACTTTTCTTCTCAATAATAAGTTAAATTTGAAATATTATATACAATTTGTCAATTTTAAACGAACAACAAGTTATACTTTAAAAATTATGATGTAGGGCATATATATACAATAATTTTAGGGTGTCCTTCATATGATGATCTGTTTTAAAGAGTTTTTTTTTTTTTTTTTTTCCCCCCTCATATGGCACATACCCCACAATCTAAAACCTTCAACCTCGCGAAGCTAAATTCAAATGGTGGGTCTAGCTATTTCCCATTTTTTGATGTTACGTTAAATTAAATATTGTACTACTTTGTATTTTTTCCTATCAAAATTAAATTAATTCTTTGCTCAATTAATTGATTATTCCATCTCGACCATTTAATGCCGTATGTAATAATATACAACCACGATTTCTTTACTAACATGCTTTTTACATAAGATTTTTTTTTTTTTTTTTTCAATAAGAGCAATTGGCATTGGTGTACACCATTGTACTGAATGAATTGGTGGAGCGTTGTTTATCTAGATGAATAATAATCCATTTCAATTCCACAATCACGAATTCAATATTTGATTCGTTTGATTTGAGAAGTACATTGGTTTAACAAATTCGTGAGTCTCAAATTTAACTCCAATCACAAGTTCGATCAAATTCTAATCTTATTTGAGAGTAATAGTACTCTCTCTATATAGTGTTTGTAGTCTTCTTTCTTTCCAATGTGAATTTAAAAAAAAATAAAACAAAATAATTCATGAGTCTCAAGTAAGTGTTGTCGTCTCTTATATTTTCTTACATTTCTTTCACACAAATATTATTATTATTATATAGAAATTTGTTGTAAATAGTAAATTCTAAGTATATCTATTTAATTATAACCAAATTTTAAAAATATGAAATATTTAACTTGATTGAAATCTATCAATTTTAATTTTTACTCCAATTTTATAATTATCAATTTAATGTGATTGAACCATTTTTTATTATATTTAAATTTTTTTCCCTAAATCTGGACATTTGTATACTTTTTTATTTCATTTTTTAATGTTCATGAAAAATCCTCATATTATATTACAATTTCATTCTGAAGTAGAGTGTCAGTAAAATAAACTCTTTTGTTTTTTTTCATAGGATTTTAACGAACCAAGCACTATAATTAGCTCAATTATATTTCAGAATTTCAAAACCGCAAACCTGTCCCATTTGAGTGTTCAACATTTGTGGCTCGACATAAGTAATAGATTAAACTGCAATTTTTTATTCTAAAAAGTAGATACAGAAAGAAAAAAAGAAAGTTTAATGGGTTGTTTGACATATTTAGATAGATTTAATTTTAAAATTTATTAACTTTTCTTCGAAAACTTACGTTCAAACGAATTTTTATTAATTCCTCCTCATTTTTACTTTTAAAAATAATTTTCATTTCTAACCATTCATTTTTAATCATTTATTTATAACTATTTAATCATTTCTAACAACTCATTTTTAATCATTTATTTTTAATCAATCAAAATAACTTATTTTTAATCATTCATTTTTAATCTTTTTTTTAACAACTAAAAATAACTACTCATTTTAAATCTATATCCAAACAAGATTTTGATTCTAACTATTTTACCAAAATTTACGTTCAAACGAATTTTTAGCGCAATTCTCAATTTTTAATTATTCAATATAATTCTTTATATGACAAACAAACACCCCCAAAGTCAAAGGTGAGGCCGTGAGGGAGACAGAAATGTCGGCGACATCATGGTGACGTAACAATACGGTGAGAAAGTAACGGATCGGGTCGGGGCATAGTGCAAACCGGAAAACGTAGGAAGGGAAATGCTACACGAGTGCGTACACGTGGCAAATAATGTTTGGTGCGGTGACAGATTACACGATTGCAAGGTCACAGTCGGGGACGTCGTTTTCAATGTCCGTACTGTTTTAGGCTTTGAATGTATTGGGACCATTTCTGTACATTGAGAAATGTTCTCCAACTTTTTCCAATACCAATTATCCCTTTTTCTTTTTCTTTTTTCTTTTTTTTTTTCCTTTTCTTTTTTCAAATCTCTCACGTCCTTTTCTTTCTTTCTTTTTTTGTTGACTAAACTATTTCATTATTTTTTTCTTAACCAAAAAAAAAAAAAAAAATCCAAATAAGAATTTGGATTTCCTTTTTCTTTTCTTCATTGTCAATTTTTGCATCCAATACACGAGAATCTGCTCTGAATTTTAGGTACAAATTTGTGTTCTAAGCAATGGTCATTTCTCTCTCTCTAATATAACATAAATATAATTGTATTAAAGTATAATTTTGGGAATTTTGAATTGATTATGTAATGCATATTTTGTATTTTCCATCGGGAATACAATCGGTTTCACGCAATATCTAATTGAGTATTAATTTCTATAACCATTACTACTTTGATGTTGATAAATTTTGAATATTATTTACTATGAAAAATTTATATGTTTAGTTTTTTTTTTTTTTTACTAAATCATTAAATTTAATTCTTATGGTTTGAAAAAAGTTAGAATTTAGTTATCATGATTTAAAAAACTAGAGTTTGATCGGTATGATTCGAAGATATATAGAATTTAGTCATTTTGGTTTGAAAAAAAAAAGAATTTAATCCCTATAATTTTAAAAATTATAATTTATAGTCTTTATGCTTTTATAAAATCTAAAATATAGTTCTTCTCATGTTGGCGTAATAAGTATATGAAAACTCACTATTCATGCATCAATGATATAATTTTTGTTATTATATCAGTCACTTAACTCATAATGTAATTATTGACTCGCGAATAACTAACTTTTAAATGCTTAATCTTAGTTTTTTAAACCATAAAAATTAAATTCTATCTTTCTTCACATCATAGAGACTAATTATAGTTTTTAAAAATATGAGAATTAAACTCTGACTTTTTTTAAATTATAGAGACTAAATTTATATCTCACCTAAAATCAAATATCTTTTTGGTTCCTAAATATGAGATTTATTTGATTTGATTTGTGAACTTTTAAATTGTTGACTCTAATCACAATATTTAATTAGAGTAAATACAAAGGAAAAGATTTTAGCAAAGACTAAATCTTACATCAAATCTTATTCTGGTTTGCTACAAATTACTGTCAATAAATTTTAACATAAAAAATCAAATTTCACGTAACAAACAGAAAAACATAGAACTAGAAAGAAGGAGAAGAGTCTACAAGATCAATTTTAGTATTCAACATTGAAACGCTTTTGTTAATTACTCTTTCTTCCTCTTTGGCAAGTCCTAATAATTACAAATCCCTTAATTTTTTTACAAAATTGGTAGTGACAGCTGACCTCAAACAATAGGATTCATAAAAACCCTATTTTACAATTAAGGGACATGCTACAATCCACTCACACGTGCTGTGCAAAGATAATAAAAAATGCTTATTCATTACTCAAACTTGGGCTGCTCTCGTCAGATCTATAAAAACCTAATAACAACTGAAGAATATGCCCAAAATTGACTGTGGTTAATTTCTTGTAATGACAGAAAACTTAAAATATATTGTCAATCATAAAATACTAATGTCCTATTTTAATCCGTGAAATTGCAAGTATAATACTCGTCGTTAATAGGAGTTTAACTTTCAGTGAAAAATTGATGGAAAGAAAAGTCTCTACACCTTATTCTTTTCCTTTTTCTCAATAAAATTCAATTCATTTCCTCATCCTTGAAAAAGATAAATTTAAAAAGAAAATCTTTCTTGGAATTTCTTACTTGAAGAAAAAGAACAAGAATGATTAAATTTAATACCATATATGTAAAAAAGGAGGCAATGTAAGTGCATAATTAAGTCAAATTGGAAAAGAAGAACTAGGGTTCTTAATGACCATAATTCTCCAATGTGGTATTTTTCAATGACGATTCCATTGAATAACAAGAAAGGAAAAGAAAAGAAAAGAAAAGAAAGGAAGAATGGTTTTTTTTTTCTTTTTTTTTTCAAAAAAAATTGGAGAGGGAGACCACACACTCTACACAGAGGTTCTCTCAAACAAAACGAGCATCAATCAATATAACTAACTCGTCATCAACACATTTGGTTGAAAAGAAAGAAACAAATTAGATATGAAGAGAGATTTTTGTTTTCTTTTTCATTTCATCGAATTTTAATGAAAAGTTAAAACTTTTATCCATTGCAATAACCATTTAAATTTGTTTTTTTTTAAAGTTCAAAATTTAAAATGAAACAATATTAATAATTTAAGAATCATAATAATATTTTAACCAAATAAATTATTTGATAATTTAATCCTAATTTAATTTGTTTAAATATATAATTCTCTATATAGAGATCAATTATTCAAACTATTAAAGAAAAACACACACACACAATTATAACTGATGTATATTTCAAATTTTAAGTCTGTGATCTATCTTTGGTTTATTCACTTTCAACATGCCTACTTTAGTTCTTTTTTTCTGTTGAGTAAACCATCTTTTCGTAACAATTACTTTTGTTTATTTTAAATACTTTAACAGACACACACATATATATATACATACACACATACATATATATATACATACATACATACACACACACACACACATATATATATATATATATATTCGTAACAACTACTTTTGTTTATTTTAAATACTTTAACACACACACACATATATATATATTCGTAACAACTACTTTTGTTTATTTTAAATACTTTAACAGACACACACATATATATATACATACACACATACATATATATATACATA
>JBBMKA010000005.1:9030883-9053113 GCA_037833695.1 Sechiopsis laciniata | reverse complement strand
TTGAATATTATTTTTAAATAAATAAATAAATAAAAACCTATGATTTGACGTCGTATTCTTTCAATTCACTAATTACCCACTAATATAATATAATATCAAAAGATTAAAAAAAAAACTAAATTTTTTAGGCCAAAAAGAGAAATTTATCAAACTTGGTTTTAAGATTTTTAAATGTCTAAAATTGGTCTAGTCTCCATGGATACCTTTCTTTTTACAAAAAAATATTATTGTTTATTAACTTATCTTCTCTAAATTGTAAAAATATAGTAACCTTGCTCCATTTATGGTATTAAAATTCCAAATTCAACATACAAATTCAATAATTCTATAATTCTAAAAAAGGCCAGAGTATAATGGTATTTTCACAAGTAAGAATAATATTTTAACCATATTCAAAAGAGGGTTGGAAGGTAATTTACATTTAGATTATGATGATTTTGTTATTGTGCGACAGCTTTTGCATGGCTAAAATGCGAAGACGAAAAAGAGGATTGTGCAGAATTACTAAAACGCCATAAAATAATTGGTCGAAGTGGACTCAGCTTTGGATGCAGTAAGCAGTTCGTACGTGTGAGCATGATGGATCGAGACGACAACTTCGACTTGTTTGTTCAAAGATTATCCAAAATCACTCGCCCTACCAATTCCCACCACTGAAACGACATGTCGATAATATATCGATTCCTATTTTCCATTCAACGTCAGAGAATTAAAGGAATGACCGAGCCGGAAACATGGCGGTTCAACCTCAAATTATATATAAATAAAATCATTCTAGTTTTCTTTTTTCAACTTAATTTTGCGCGTCCTTGCGAGAAAAAAAAAAAAAGAAGAAGAAGAAGAAGAAACTGCTCGCAATCATTTATTTAAATTTATATTGCTTTTATTATTTTCTCAAAAGAAAAAAATACAAATAATATAAAAGCTAAATCTAGAAATAACGATTCTGCAAACCGTGTTTACCAATTAAGATAACTAATTCAGTACTAAATTTCTGTAATTTATCAGAAATGTCTTTAACCAATATCATCCACCTAAAGACTCATATGGACATCCTAAAATACAGTCTCATAATGAAAACCGAAAACAGACAAAATCGAACCAGACCAAATCGATTTATTGGATCTGTTCAGATTTTTCACATAATATTAGACATATTAGTTTTTATTTTTATTTAGAAAAAACCAAAAATTATTGCATCCGATTTGTAAAAATCAATAAAAATCGAACCGATTTATTTACTTTCATTAATTTGATTTGATTTAATTATAAATTATGAAATTTTTTAGAAAAAAATATTAAAATATAAATTTGATGTAAAATAGTAAAAAAGAATTAAACTTTTGAAGTAAAAAGAATTAAACCTTGAGCATCAAAGAGAACCGAATCAACAATTTTGCTTTTTTGTTTAACATTTATTCGGTTTCTTTTTTGTCAAATTGATTAGATCAATATCATCCCTAAGACTCTCTAATCCTGTTTCAAAAAACAAAAAAAAAACTAAAACCATCCATTTATTTTTTTCTCCTCTCAATTTCAATTTTGTGAAACCACCTTTATTAATAAAAATAAATAAACATTTGTTCATAGCAAATAGATAAACTTTTATATTTGAAGCAAGGAAATAGAAAATAGATTAACTTAAAGAAACGATATTTGGAAGAAAAAATTACCATTTATTTAAAGTAGAGAACTTATATTTCATACCCCACTCTTCTTTTTTTGTCTTTTTTTTATTAATTCGTAAAGAAAAAACAAAATGCACCGTAGACTCTCCAGCTCAAAGGACTCATAATTTCAAAATTATTAAATTATTTACATATAAAGCACAATAACATCATCGGATTTTGGCTCTCTTCATCATTTCTTTCCTCCTCGAGCCTTCCCCTTTTGGGCCTTCTCACTTTCCTGGGCCTTCACCAGTTCTTGGGCCGGTTCATCTTTAGTGGTACCTTTCTCCTGGGCCGTTTCAACTTCCACGTTCCGAGTGTCTTCCTGGGCCGAGCCTACATCTCCAGCCTTCTCTCCCTCCTGGGCCGGGCCGACATCTTCACTCTTCACCAACTCCTGGGTCTTGCTCTGAATCGACTGGCCCAAATCCTGGGCAGTTTGGGCCGCGTGGGCCGCAGTTTCACGGACCCAATCCTTAGCCTGGTCAAGCTGAAGAGGAACACGGGAGGTTCGTAAATTGTTAGCCATCCAAGACAGAGACGACAAAGCCGTGACCCCAAACGCCCCTGACGTCAGAAACCCGGCGACAGCGACGGCGATGACGGCGGCGGTGGGGACCAAAACGGGGCTGCAAATGACGAAAAGCGGCGAGGAAATGGCCAGGGCGATGACGGCGCCGATGAAGGAGATTCCGGCGAGGAAGAGGAGGAAGACGGCGATGGGAAGCAGAGTAAGAAGGGGCAGGATTTGTGAGGGCTGCTTATCGGAAGGGAGAGTTCCGGTGCGGCGGCGGCCATAGTTAGGGTTATAATCGTCCATTGGAATGGAAAATTGAGGAATTGAAAGGGAAAGTGGAATTAGTGGGGGGTTTTAAGGGGAATAGTGAAGAGGACACGTGGAGGAAATTGACAGATGTATGAGATTTAAGGATTCAAGGTTTTGCATGACTAACATGTCGATGGATTTGGATGTTAGTTGTCATCTTCATCATTTTGGATTTTGGATTTTGGATTTTGATTTCTGGTTTTTTTTTTTTTTTTTTTTTTTTTTGTTTCTTTCGTCGATCTGATCTTTATTGTCTATTTGGCATATGTGGTTTTATGGGTATTTTGTTTGATTTCTATCGGTGAATTTGGTCTAATTAAGGTACTTCTATTCATTCTTAACTATGGTTGAATTAAATAATAATAATGAAGATAATAAAAATGAAAATTGATATCAACATAATTCAATAACTTCACAATCAAAATGAAACCTTTCAAAATTGAGGTATTCAACTTGTAACATCAAACTTGAATTACTCAGCTCTGTCTTATAATTACTTTATTTTTTATTTTTTATTTATGAAATTTAAGCCTACAACTATTATTTTATTATATGTATTTTCTTACATGGATAAATAAAAGTAGCTTTTAAAAACTTGTTTTATTTTTAAAATTTAGTTAGTATTTACCTATTTTCTTAAGTAGAAATAGATATATTGTAGGAAAGATGAAACCTAAAAAATTTGAATAAAAATAAGTTTAAATTTCAAAAATAAAAAACAAAAAAATGGAGCCTAAAATTTTGTACTAAAGGGTAGAATTTTTTTTGTGACATTACAAAATTTCAATTGTTGGTGTGTTTGGGTAATGAAACTATCATGGTAGGAAATGGAGCAAGATTTTTCACGCAACTTATTTGGAATCAAATGGTTTCAAACTTATCCTACAAGATGTATTATAGTATGTCCCTCCTATGCACAATAATATTTTTAGTATACTTAAATTAATCAAGAATAATGAGATTGTCGTTGAATTTCACAATTTGTTCTTTGTTGTTAAGAAGTCTAAAGAGGTGTGATTAATAAATTTCAATGCCAAAGCCTCTTCCCAACTTCGTACATGAAATGATTAGAATTATGTTTTTATTAAAGATGTTCACTGGACCGGGACAAGGCATGATTTACTATCTCGATCTCTGTCCCTCTTTTTATTTTACATCTCTCTGAAATTCATCGTTAAATTTCAAGGGGTGGAGATCAGGTTTATACAGAATCATCATTTAAGTTTTTTTTGTTCTTCTTTCAAATTTCAATTCAATCCTTTTTTTTTATTTATATATAATGGTTAAATGGTTAAACTGTTAATTTTTAATCATTCTTAAAATAATATTCAACATTTAATCTTAAATATTTATTAATTTTGAACTAGATATTAATTTGGTAAAAAAAAAATAGTCGTACTTTTTATTTATTTATATATAATGGTTAAATTGTTAATTTTTAATCATTCTTAAAACAATATTCAACATTTAATCTTAAATATTTATTAATTTTGAACTAGATATTAAATTTAGTAAAAAAAAGATAGTCGTACTTTTATTCTCATCCTCATCTTAACTGCTGAAATTTTTTTCTGTTCGCTCACTACCTAAACGAAAAATGCACAACTCTTAACTTTTATTGGTATATATTAATATTAAAATTTAAATAATCAAATTAACAACGATATTAATATTCTGATCATAAAGAAAATATTAATATTCTGATAACGTAAGTGACTGGAAGACAGAAATTTGCACATTGATGTAGTGCTATAAACTTCAACACTCGAGTATTAAAATTTTCTACAATTAGAAAAATGAGAACTTCTGACATTTATAAAATACACAAGTTAATTCATTCATGCTAAAATCTCAAATTCTCTGATATCAAATTAGAAAACTTACTTTCTTTTAACTAAGACTTGTTTATGTACCGAATGGATCAATGACGCAATGATTTCATTGTTTGATTGTAAATCAGTTCAACACTAGCGTTACAAGTTCGATCCTAAAAATCTATACTTATCCCCCTCCCCGAATATGTACTCAAAAAAAAAAAAAAAAAAAAAAAGAAAGAAAGACTTGCTGTTTATTTCAACTTTGATTTTGTAAGTTTAGCTCCTAATTGCATTCCATAATGTCGATTTAAACATTTAAGATAATAACACTATTTTTTTCAAACCATTAACTATATGGGTTTATGATCACTTCCTTAATTTAATGATCTGACACTAGATTATATTGTCAAGTACTCCTCTATACTAAACAACAATACAATAATTGAATGGGTAGGCGACGCAGTTGATTATCTTATTTAGTGTTAATCTATTTCAACTTCACGGTCACGAGTTTCGTTGTCCCCCTTCCCCTAATTTTTACTCAAAAAAAAACCAAAAGGAACACTACAATATTCTATATTGAAATAACAAGATAGTTAAATAGCTTAAGTGAAAGATGAGTCTTTGTCTATAGACAAAATATGCTTTTAATACTTTTAGAGAAATTATTTTATTAATAGTTTCATGAAAATGTTTTACTTTAAACTATTTATTTTTGGTGAAAGTTATAATAAAATATTGTGCTAGTTAAATGATAATCAAGTTGAAGCATGCTCTAAATAGTTAGGTTGGTGAAGTTGTTTTTAATATGCAATATTTTATATGTTTGCTGATCCAAAAACACTTTATATCTATACACATTTTAAAATATATACCTAAGTGAATTTCCCACACTAGCTTATTTTTATAAATATTCGAGGAATAAAGTTATCGATAAGGGAATTCATTTTTTTAATCTACAATCATCACGCCTATCATTATTGGTGGTCTTGACTCATGAGTTAGTACCTAGTTTCTTCAGCTTAAAATATAGCAAAGTCTTGGAAATATACTATAGTTTCTTGTATATGAATCTAGACACTTGCATGTGAAATCTTCTAAATTTAAATGGTTTTGTAGTCAAACTAAATCAATGAAGAAGATTATGCAATTATGTTTAATGTAACATCAAATTTATTGAATGGGATTTTTCATGTATAATAATAAAAAAACTAAAAAAACCTATGAATAGTAATTATTTAGAAGAAATTCATGTATAGCAGAAAATTAGGACGAACCTAGTAAAAAAATGAAAAAGTTCATGCGCCTAAAGACTTTAATTTGTGCAAAAGATAGTTTTCAATAAGTGGACATATAGTCTTCAATCAATACCATATCTCACGCTCTTGATCCTACAAAATTAGGATGTCAAGAAAATTTCATAGAAAATTAATTTGTAGGTAAGGTTGTTAACCTTCATAGATTAAATTCATCTTTTTTTTTTTTAATTTTCAAAAATCCTTTTGACCACTGATCACTCACATGTAATGGTTGTCTCTAGTCTATCAAAGATTGAAATATACCAAAAAGAAAAATACTTTTAGCATTTCATATTTTGATGGTCTATCAAAGATTTTGATATATTAGGTTATATGTTTAGTTTAGGACCGTTTAGATTTGACTGAAAGAGTTAATGGTTTAGTGATTTAATCATTTGGTGGTAATTCAGTTCGATACTACGGTCACGGGCTTGATCTTGAAAATCAGTATTTGACTCTTATATTATTAGAGAGCAGTAGTGTGAAGGGTTTATTGGTTCTCCTCCTCCAATTTGTGCTAAAACATAATCTTTTGGATTATGGCAAGCATCAACTTTAAAAAGTATCTACTATGTTTTTGAGCTTTTTAAACTTAATTAGTCCTTAAAATTTGATTTTTTTTTCTGAAATGGGAAATTGAATATGTGCTCCACTATATTCGGGGTAATCACGTCCATCCCTAGGTCAGACATCGAGAGATATCAAAAGAATTGAGACACGAAAGATGGCTACAAATTAATGTTACAAGTGAGTCTTGAACCTGAGATTTTGAATGAGAATATAAAACCTTGTTTGATATGTGAGGTAGGGAATAACCACCATTTGTGATCAAAAGAACATTAAGGAACCAAAATGTTGTAGATTCATGTTCATGGTTGACACCTATCTAATAATTAATTTCTTGCGCGTTTTACTAACATTGAAATACAGTAGAGCTATGCGGTATGTTTCGCGAGAACAGACGAGATGTATACAAATTGACTCAGACACAAATTGAATTGAAAAAAAGGTTGGGAGCGGTTGAGAGTGAATGTGACAAAAAAATTTGTTTGGTGTGAGAAATTGAGTTTGGTTACTCCTCTTACAAAAAAAATGAATATAATAATAAAAAAATAAAATAAAACTATCCCGAGATTCTTCCTTCAACTCATCCCCAACACCCGTCAAAAGTTTAGAAACCTGTCATAAGATATAGACATCAAATAATTTGGGACTAAAGTACTTGTAATTTAGACCCTTTTTTTTAATGTTGAAAACTTAACCAACAAATACATATGAAAAAGTAGATAAAAAGAGAGGTTGTAGTGTTGTAGTAAAGATTATATACACTACTTATATACTTATGAGACAATGAAAAAGAATTATTTCTTTTTCTGCTGCTGTTACATCTAGGGAGGTGACAAATGAATGAAAAGAATGGTTCTTCCAGAAAAAAGCTGCAAATAAATAAATAAATAGAATAAACCATTTTTTTCAAATGAGTAAACAGCCAAATGATGGCAGATAAATAGTTGCATCATAAGAGTTGAAGAAATAAATGAATCACCATTATATCCAAACCAAAAAGTTTCAATTAAAAATAAAGTGTGAGTAGATCTTTTCCCAAATCTTCAGTTTAAGAGGATTTTTTATGCCAAAAAGTTCAATTCAATGTTTATTAGTTACTAATTTTTTGTCAAAAGAAGTAATACTCAAGTAATATCATGTATAACATGGTAACTAGTTGGTTACGGGATTCAAGTCTCAAATGAGGTTGAATTCAAAAAAATTAGTTACCAATTTTCTGTAAAAAAAAAAGAGTTCCATTTCTACTCCTATTCATTTGAGAAGCCCTTTGCATCATTCTTCCAAGATTGGTATCTCTATTTTCACATTTTGTTAAACTCAAACATGAAATGTGAGTTCTATTCTGATAGAAAAAGAAAGGAAAAAAAAAACATGCTTGTCCAAAGAAACAAAGAAACATTAATGTTTTTTTTGTACTTTTGAATTCAACAACAGGAAAGAGGCCGGATTTTAAATTCTTAGTCGATAACATGTATCATAACCTGTCGAGTCTTTCTTAAGATTCTTTGAGATAAAATTATGCTTAAAACAAAGATAGAATGATATATATATATATATATATATATTTGACAATATATGAGGTAGGAGATTCGGAGAGAATCCAATCTCTAAACTACAAATCCTTAGTACAAAATACTGAATGAACTAAATTCATTTTTGCTATTACATATATAATTTAGTTAGGTTAAGAATCATAAGGCTATTATTACATTCCATAGATAGAAAGAATTATTTATAACAAATTCCACAAGCACATACTTAGAGAAAGAGTTGCCTATTATAATAATAATAATAATATGATACAAAATACAATAAAACCCTACAAACAACAATAACAACAATCATTTGTAACTACTACCCTTCAACAACAAAGAAATCTCAAGTCCTGAGTTCTTATCAAAATATCAAACCAAACACAATTCACCAACATCAAAACGAAACAGACACAGACATAGATATTACTTCAACTCTTACATAGAACCTAATTTCCTTTAAATTCTTCCATTAAAATACATAGCAGAAGAATTAGCAGAATTAACAACATCATAATTATTATTATTATTATTGTTCCAAATCAGAGGAGGGCTAATAATTTGAGGCTGAGATGAAAAAGAACCTGAAAAATCATTGCAATAGTGGAGAAAAAGGCGAGCTTTAGCTGCATCAAGCTCCTTTTGGAGCCCTTGGACCTGTTTTTGAAGGAAGGAGATTGCACCAACGCAGCCGTAAATGGGATCTCTGATTCTGGCCTCGGCCTCGTACGCGAGCGAAACGACGGCATCTGTTCGCTGATGAGGTAGAACTTCGTTGAGGAGCTTGGCGACGTTGCTGGCTCCAAAAACCTTGTGGACGTTGGCGAATTTTTGAGGTTCCTCTGGTGGGAAATATGGTGCAAAAATACACCCGGGTTTGCATTTTCTTCTTAGGAATTTGCAGGCTGCACAAGGGCTGCAATAGTGACTTGTTGTTTCTATGGTTGATGATGATGCCATTTTGATCTGCAAAAACACAAAAATTTTCGGAAATCGAACCTTTTGTAGATTTTGTTAAGTATGATTGTAGGCTTTGAATGACTTCTCGTATTTAAAAATAATATTTCGAAAGTCATTCCAAACAGATGCTCGATTAACTAGTCTATACAAAAACTTGAAAATTGAGTAGCGATTGAGATCATATATTTATCTTAAAACACACAAATGAGTTCATAAATATAAAGAAATTATCTCAAGAACAAGAGAAAGTACTATAAACGAAGAAAATTACTAACTAATACAAGGAATCTAAATTTCAATTAAATCTGACTCTTTAGTGACAAAATTATTAACTAAAATTAACTCAATTAAACTAAATCTCACTAGACTAGGATCTCACATAGAGAAAAACAAAAAAAAGACAACTTTGTAAGATTTCTTTTATGTATCTTGTAAATTCATTTGCTTCTTTAAAGAGAGATAGAAAAACCAGCCAAAATTAAGTTTTGTAAAGCTTCAAACTTGAGAACCCCCACACATAAACACACATCTAAAAATAGTTCTAATTTCCCTTTCTTTTTGTTCTTTCACTCTGTGTTCTTAATATGAACTCTGAACCCTTTAAATTCTTAAAGACCTTCTGTCAATTAACATAAGAGTTTTTTTTTTTTTTTTCTCAAATTGTCTAATGAAAAGTTCCAACTGTTTTAACTGGGTTTTTCAGTTGCAACATCAGCAACCTCTCAGAAAACATGGCAGTTAATCCTTTGAATTTGAGCAGAAAAAAAAAGATTAGATTTGACATGTGAATGTTTTTTTTAAAAAAATTAGTTCAATCAATTTCCACTTCAATTTTCCAATGACAAAATTGAGGCAGTATCTCAATCAACAATCACCAATACCCATCAAAGCCACATTAAAAAAACTCATCTCTAGAAATTAAGTTAATATATATACAAAAGATCTCTTTTTTATAGGTTTTCATAGATTTTTTTTTTTTTTTTTTTTTTTTTTAAGAAACTACCTTTTGGGTTGCTTGGAGGTGTCAATTTCTAGGCCCTTGCTTTGTGATTTGCTTCTTAGAAGAAATAGGCTGCCAACTTTATTTGAAAACAGCACCACCCCAATAAAGATGAAGTTAGATGAATCAACTCATAGGCTTCAATTCTGAAAAAATGAACACTCAAAAGAGAAACCCTAATTTAGAGAGAGAATGAAAAGGAGAGAGAGAAATATAGTGGAAAAATGGAAGAAAAAGATAAAGGGAAATTAATGGAAAGTACAGTAAAATAGGAAGGAAAGAATGTGACTCTGCATCAAATCAATTGATATTATTGCAGAGATTTGTCCCTCATCTTTGACATTCTGAATTCCATAATACATACACCTTAGAAGAAGTAAAAAAAAACAATAATAATACAAATGCAAATAAATGCTTTTTTTTTGTGGGGGGGGGGGGGGGGGGGGGGGGGGCCCATGAGCAACCCCCCCCCCCCCCCCCCCCCCCCCCCCCCCCCCCCCCCCCCCCCCCCCCTAACCAACAAATCCCAAAGTTGTATATAATTTATTTAAACACTAAGTTTGATTTGAATACTAAAAAGAAAAAAAACCAAAATCTAATCATAAATCATGAGACTCCTTTTTTATATATAAATGAGGTCTCTTTTTCATATATAGAAGATGCCATAAGTATAGATTTTTTCTTAATTGGGAGTTAGGGTTTAGGTTAGGGAAAGGTGCATGTTCCTAGCAACCCATAATTATGACATTACCTTAAACCATTATAGGACAAGGGGACCCATTATCAAATAGGGTTCTTACAACTTTTTTTTTTAATTTATATTTTTATTTTGTTCAATCCTAATTTTATTGCTAGAGTTCAAATTGATGGGATGATTTTTTTAAAAAAATTGTTTGTATGATTGACCATATTTGTAATATTTGAAGGGATATTGTTAATTACCTTTCCATAAATTTATATATAAACACAACAGACTTTAATCATCATATTAGTTTCCCTTTTGGTTAATTAATTTCAATGAATACTATTGATTTTCTTTATCTGCTTCCTTTTATATATTGTGGGCCATAGAAAAATTGAAAAGATATTTTAGATCGTTTTTAGATTAATAATGGATTGATTAAAATGGACCTAATTATTAGAGACATGCCTTTTATGGACCCAACTTTTTTTAGATGTGTATATTTAGTGGATCTTTGATTAGATTGGATTTTTTTTTTTTTTAGAAACAGGATTAGATTGTATTTAAACTTAGCTTTAAATGTGCTTAGATTTTTTTATATTAAAAAATGTATTTAAATTTTTTGGAATACTAGAATTTTCATGATAACGATCTCATAAACAAAAGAAAAAGAACGATAATTATTTTTAAATAGTTTATTTTAAGCATATTTTGATGCAAAGATTTCTTTTAAGGATATTAAATTATATAAATAGAAAGAGAAGTTCGAATAATGTACCAGAGTGAAATTGTTATCTGAAAAATAAAGTTTAACAGCATGTGAGCGTAGATATTCAAATTTTTGTGAAGATATATATCAACAAATTGTATGATTTTTTCTTGTAAAAAAAAATTGTATGATATTTATTTAGAGATAAATTAATACTAATTGACATATAAATGGGCATATAAGAAATTGATTACATCATATTTCTTGAATACTTCTGAAGGGTACCCGTGGATAATCAATGGTTTAAAAAGTTCATCTCCTTTTAACACTTCTTAACATTTTTAATATCACAAGTTCAATAAAAATGACAATAAAATCAATTATCTTGGACTAAACTTAGTGGTTTTAAAATATATATATATATATAAAATATAAAAAAAAAAAAAAAAAAAAAAAAAACAACCCTTCGTGGTTATGACTATGAGTTCACCTAAGGGTGAACATGGGTTGGGTTGGGTTGAAGTGATTTTCAACTCAGCCCAAAAATTTGGGTTGGTCAATTTTCCAATCCAACTCAACCTCTTATATTCAGGTTGGATTGTGTTGGGTTATTAAGTTCATAAATTTACAACTAACCTAAAATAAAAAAAGTTCACCATGATAAGTAATATACTCAATAAACAATCTCTAATGCTCTTTTTTTATTCCTAAAAACTTAGGACGAACATTAACATAAGTAGATTCTTATTATAAATGTGAAATTCAAGTTTACCTAACTTCAAAACCTCATCGGGTTTAAAATTAAAAAAATAAAAAGTCTAATAATAATAATTAAATAAAATAAATATGCATATAATATAATATAAATAATTAAATAACATAATAATTATGCTATAGATAAAAAATATATTTTTTAAACTAAATAATAAATTCGGGTTGGTCGGGTTGGATTAGGTAATCCTTGACACAACTCAACTCATGAAAATTTCATGATTTTGAATACAATCCAACCCATTTATGCATTTAACCCAACCCAAACCGTCAAATTGGGTTGGGTTGGTTCGGGTTTCTCGAGTTATCGAGTTATTCGTGTACCCCTAACTTCACCAACCTAAAAAAATAATTTTTTCGGTAAAGTGCCTCAAATACGGACTCATATATAAAATAACTAAATAAATAACTTTAGTGAAAATAAAAATATGTAAATATCGTCGATTATATACAATATTTTCTCTCTTGGCAAAAAGTAGTCAATTAAAATTTTATAAAATTATTAAAAATTAGAGAATTTACTCTTTGCCGCTTTTTAGTTGTCCATTTTAGTTATAACACTTTTTTTTAAATAAATATTTCATCATAGTAGAATTTTAGGAGGGTTTTTTTGCATATTATAATTCTGTCATTAATTATTTTTTGATTGAAGACTATTTATTACATTAGTTGAAAAATATTTGTGATAGTGATTCAAAGACTGTACTTATTGAAGTTTGTGGTTATATTGAACGAAGTCATCAAAATCGATCTCAATTTTCCAATATTAAAAGAGAGAAACTTGCTTATCTATGTATGACTATAGAATTAGAGTAGGCATTCCTAAGGTTTATGTGGCATTATGTGGCGTGACACATTTTTTTCAAACAAAGCATATAAAAAATAATAAAAACTAAATTAAATCATCAATTAGGGATAGGGATTATAGCGAAAAAAAAAAAAAAAAACCAAATTTAATTTCATGAATAGAAAATTTTTGAAAATATTTAGTGTATAGCCAAAAAGGAGACCGTTCCCTGTAAAATGTCTAAAATACCCATGCTAAAAATTAAGTGAATCGATTACCTTCGATCAATTTAGCTTATAGAAAGTAATCATAATAGAAACTAATAAAAACGCATCAATTAAATGATTGAAGATGAAAAAGAGAATGAAAAAAATATAAAACAAGAAAATGAATAAACTAAGATTTCAATCAATATCACAAATGGTTTTTAATCGGTCTCATAAATAGTCTTCAATCAATTCCATACATAATTTTCAATTAGTATCCTTTACTTTTTGGTCTCTAATCTTCAAGGGATGATACAGTGGTCGAAGACTTGAGATTTAAAGATATGCTCCCTTTAAAAGTCCTAGGTTTGAGATCTCCTGTATCTCCATTTCTTCGATGTCTCTCAGTACCTAATCTGGGGACGGGTGTGATTATCTTTGTTTCAAAAAAAGCATAACTCTTAACTGTATATACAACTCAAAACCCACATTTACTCATATTTCCACATGCCCCATTAGTAACTTCTCAAGTCATGTTTAGCAGCCACATCACTTTGTCATTCTTCTAAGGGTATCTTTTAAACAATTTGAAGGGCGGAGGGTAGAACTAAAACCTTCAAAATAATAGGCATTAGGCAAATATCAAATTGTATACCTTTTTTTGTACCCTAACTATTTTTATAAGAAATACCGTCTGATACCACGAGAAAACTCTATCAAATTCTTTCATAAATAAATGATTATGATATATTAAATTCATAACCTCTTAACTATTTATTACACTTTTGACCACCAAGTTAAATTGTATACTATTTTTTAAATCTTGACCATGAAATCAAACCTGGCTTTAACCATGAAATTCTGAATTCATTGTAAAAACAGAGAGATTGTTGCTTTGCTTATAACTTGCAAGTTGAGTAAAGCAAAAAACCCTTACCGAAAAATGGCACAGGAATAGCGAAAACTAAAAAGTTCCTACTTGAACCTTGCAATTTTACAACGAAATAACCCCCACATTTCATTTTCCAAAACTACAACATTTCATAGAACACAACCTTTTCGTAGATTCATACAAACAGAAGACATCACAAATACGTACAAACTAAACTACTCTTCCCTATTTCAACAAAACATACCTTGCAATCAATTCAAGATCAGATACAGTAACAAAAAAAATCTTTAAAATTCTTACGTACCACCATAGAGAGTCCACATATCAGTATAGAACTTCAAAGACTTTGGAAGCAATTTTTTCCAAGCACCAATGTCAGGCAAATCACCAGTGAGAGCCAAGGAACTGTCATCCTCACAATTCCCAAGTCTCAAAACCCACAATTTCTCTTCATAAACTTGATGCATTGCCTTCAAAGTTTCTTCCATTACAACTCTCCCATCTCTCCTAGAGTCCTCAGCCTCAACACAACTGCCCCCAACATTCACCATCACTCTCCCGCCTTTCATCAAACACCTTTCGAGCATTCTCCATGTGTTTGGATCTTGAAGTTCGGGAATCAAACTCCCTTCACTAAACAAATCCACCAAAATCCCTGCAAATCCCCCTTTCACATTGGCCTTCAGAGCATTCCCAATGTAGATAAAGAGCCTATCCGGGTACTCTTTTTCGAGCTTTGCAATGCCGAAAAACTCCCTCCCGACGGAGATTACAGATGGATCGAGCTCCCACCCATGAAGGGTTACCTCGGGATATAGCTTAAGAATCGATCTCGCGGCGGATCCGGCGCCGAATCCGAGGATTCCGATGGGTCCCGGCGGCAAAATCGGCGGCAATGTGGCGAAAACGTCGAAATAGGTGTTTGTGAGTGATTTGAAAAGGAATGAGATGCTGTGGATGTTACCTGGGTTGTCGAGAAGGAGCAATCGGGAACCTGCAAATGGGTGATCGGCTTTTCGCGAAATTTCGAGAACTCTGATGAAATTGTGCCGCGATTTGAACTTTGCGAGGATTTTGACGTCGTCGGATGGGATTCCGTCGTCTTGGGTTCGTTCTTTAGGGTTTGGAAATTTGGTTTCTTGGAATTTGACAATCAATCGATGGAATTGGGGGCTTTTGATTCGTTTTTGTTGAAAGGAAATGAGATTTGGAGATATGGGTTTGAAAGAATGGAGGGAATTTTGAATTGGGTAAAGGATCAAAGGGATTTCGCTGTACAATTGAAGTCGCATTTTTGCTTTGACTTAGATGATAAGCAAAAACTAAGGATAATTTGACGAATAAGCTTTAAGGCTGAGAGAGAAGAGAGATTTCATATTTGGGCTTTCCGGCCCTAAATGTCAACCCAACAGGTTTTGACAGCCCAAATATGAATGGGCCCAGCACAGCGTTCGTAGCCCATTGTTTTTATTTTTTTTATTAGTATTTTGGAAAAACTTCTTAGGTTTGGACAGTAGTATCTATTTGGTCGTTTTAAAATCAAATATATTTTATGTGATATTTCAATATGCTCGTGTGTTTTTTTAGTTTATGTTTTATTTTTTTCATAAATTTAATTTAAATTAATATCAAAATAATTATTTCATCAATATATTAAAATTTAAAATCATTCTAGTCATTACTCTAGTCAGTATTACGTTATATATTACGAATGATATCTTTATCTAAATGACTTAAATTAAGAATTATTGAAATGTAATCGAATAAAATTGAACTCTTTTTAAATGCAAGAGATAAAAGTGTTTGATTTTAAAATATATATATTAAATAGAAACTATATATTCAATGGCATTAAAAAGGTATTTTTTTCCTAGTAATTATTATTATTTAAGTAATTTGTGGTAGGTGGAGTTGTGGATAGTTTCTAAATTCTCTAATGTGATTTTTTTTTTCTTTTTTGCAGTTTTGATTAGTAAATTTTTTATTTTAATCAACTAGTAAATTATTGATTAATAATAGTTGCTTGATTACTGTATTAAGACCAACCAACAAGATAAGGGGCACAGATAATAAACAAATTATGAATTATATTGTTATATATCAAATCGGTACTTCTCCTAATATTTTATTTTCAAATTCTCTTCGCGAAATTGCATTATTAACTCATGAAGAAATTATTGTATATGTATGTCGATCATCTTCTCATAGCCATTACATGTATAGTCTGAAAGGAATAAAAATAACTTTTCAATAAAAAAAAAAGAGAAAGGAATGAAATAAAAATCGGTTTCATGTAGAAATTCAGTTCTATTTTCATAATAATACGAGTGAATTTAAATTAATTCATATCAATTTTAAGATCACGAATAAAACGCTATGTTATTCGACACGAATCTATACAAATATGATCCTCAATTATTTATGTACTTTATTTTTTTTTTTCTTTTAAGCAACGGGAGGCATATTGAATATTTTGTTTACTATAGTTATTAAAGGTGGGTTGAGATAAAGGGTTTTAAAAACGAGAGTACTAATTATGAGTGATTAGGAGTTTTGTAAAAATAAATCTTGTTTAGATAGAAAGATTATAAGTGGTTATGATAATCATCATGGAGTAGTTTAGTTATCAAAAAAGACTTAGAGAAGTACTTAAGGTGATGGGTTCGACATTATCTATTACCTTTTAGAAAAATGAGTAGGTAATAACTATGATAAGTCTCAATCTATATTGAAAAAATAATAATTAGCTAGTAATGATGCAATGGAATTAGATTGATTAAGAGAGGATTAGTGAGGAAATTATAAATAAAATATAAAAAATGAAAGAGAAAGTAAAGAGAAAAAGTGGGGGAAGAAAGGGGAGGGGTAGCCAAAAAAGAAACTTTAATTAGAGTCAAATATTGGTGTCTAATCTTAAGCTGTTAGAAATTGAAGAGATGGAAAACTTTAATGAGGATTATCAAATCAATTGCAAATTGGCCCCCTGGCATTAGTGATTTGATATTGAAGCCCCTGTTTTTTATGTGAATTCCAAGGGCACTCTTATTGCTGCTTTTGACTTCCTTGTAGGGTGGGTCTGCCCACCCCACAGACACAGAAGATGGGCTCGACCAGGGGAATCTTGAAACTTTCAGGCCTTATTTTATAATTTTTATTTTGTTTATTTATATTAATCTCTAAATCAAGCTAACTTAACCAGCACAATTATATCTTTTAATTTTTTATTCCACTGTTGCAATTATTCATTACACCATTTTTATTCTTTGGATAGAGAAGTTTGGCAGAGGTTTGCTCAACTCCAGAAACAACCTCAAAATCTCCTTAGAAAAACTTTCATAAAATTATGCATAAATTTTTTTATAAACATCTCAAAAATAGTTTTCTAACTTATAACTTTTCATATTAAATAAGATTTTATCTCATTCTTATAACTAATATACTCCTATTTGAACTCTTTTTTAGAACTATAAGGAATTTATTAATGATTCGAATAACAAATTCCATGAATGTTTGTTTGTGTTAAGATCCCACATTGAAAAGAAATGAGTCATGGCAATATATAAGAAAGGTGAGTGTCCTTATATCTAATTTACAACAATACCAATATAATAATAATATTGTTATCATTTTTTAAAACAAGAAAATTTAAGGTCCAGTTTGTTTATTTCAACAATATTTGAGAGTTGGGAGATCACTCAATTTACAAAATTTTAGTTATTAAGTTGTACATCATAGAAAGTTTAGGTGGCTAATCTATGAAAATTTGATTTTCTGAAATATTAAGCAAGCAAAATAGTCAAAGGAATCTATTTGTATAGATTTGTTCACTTTGTTTGATCCTATTTAGTTTGGATTTTTCTTAATTTTCTTTAATTGATATATAGATTGGTCCCGTATTGATTTTAGTAACATGATAGACTCGGGCTCATTCACTTAATCCTTCAATATCAATGTTTGATTTTAACATTTCTTCTCTGTACTTTTTGGTTTCAACTTCAATTATTTCAATAGTGGAAATAGTGTTTATTTTAAGGAAATAGTGTTTGTTTTGTCAAACTCTCTCTTGATTCATATGATTAATTGAGAGACAAGACATAACCTAACAATCTTACTATTCAAGAATATATTTTAAAATATATTTATATGCTTTATTAAAGAGAAAGAGTATCTTCATGGAAATTATCTTCAACCTTAGCAACATTAATTCATGTTCCAAAACCGCAATGCCAATCAATTTGAGAAATTCATCCAAATTTATGAACAACAATATTGAAGTCCCCCCTTGCATGCATGAATTTGATTGAGATCCAATGTTTTTTGTCAGGTTAAGTGAAAGTTGAATATATTAAACAAAAAAAATATTATTAAATTTAAAATTAAAGACAAACCTACGAGAGTAGTTAAATCTAGAATATAATTTACAAATATGATCACTTTCGAAAAAAAAAAAAAAAAGCAAATATAATCATTGATATTAATTAGTACTGTCACATATTTTTTTATAATACTAGTATTAATAAGTATTTATAATATATAATACTTATATTACTGAATATTTATAATACATAATACAGATATTAATGAGTAGTATTAAAACCTACTAATAATTATGAATGTAAATATTTTAACATTTGGCTATAATGATATTACAAATGTCTAAGTAAATGTAGTCATTCGTATTAATTTTGCTACAAACCTTACAAACTTATGTAACCTTCTCATACGATTTAATACTAATGCTTTGATTTGTCTAAAAAAAATCATTTTCAAATGATTGCTAAAAGTATGACTATGATCCTACAAAATTTGAATGTCAAGAAAAGTTATAGGGTAGGTGCCCACCATAGATTGAATTCATCATCTTATGCATCTCATGACTCTTTTTAATTAATTGAGTCATTCCATGATGGTTAATTATTTTTTTCTTTTTCAAATTATAGTAACTAATTTTATAATTTAACATAAAAATATCAACACGAAAGTTCAGAAAAGGAAATAAGATTTGAACCAAAATTAGTCTTCAAATTCAACAAAAGAATATGTGGCTATCTAAAGCAGGTCTCATTACTCTCACGAAAATTGTCGCTTGTGGATCTTTCTATTAACAAAGAGCCTAATCATTTCATTCAAAAGAAGAAATGAAAGGAATGGGTCGGTTGACGTAGTTAGTTATCTTATTTGGTGTTAATCATTTCAAATCTACAGTTATGAATTCGAACTTGGAGCAGTTATATCTTCTATATAAGATTTGTTGGTCCATTTTCACGTACTTTTAAAAATATATATGAAAGGAATACATATTAGAAAATAAAATTATATATATATATATATATGTATATATATATTTTAATGCAAAAATGGGGAAAAACAAGGCTTCCTAGGAAACACCCTACTTTTCCTCTACTTTCACCATTTTTTGTTAATGTCTTTAAAAGGAAGCTTCCTTTTTAATTCAAATGACACGTTATAAATGTTATCTCATCAATTATTAAGGAAATTTGTTCTTAATAGTAAATTCTAGCATTTAAATTTTTTAAAATATTTATACCTACTAAAATATAAAATATTTAATTTGATTAAAATTTATTCGTTTTAAGTTTAATTTGATGGAGGTTTATAATTTTATGGTTAAAATGTAATGTGATTGAATCTATTCTTACTATATTTGGTATTATTTTATAAAATTTTCGAAATTTCTTTTCTTTCCTTTTTGGTACTCATGAAAAATCACCTTTTTGTTAATTTAAATTCATCCTCATGTCACAAACCTATTTAAATTAAACTAAGATTTTTGTTAATATGATGTCATTACAAACTTCGATCCAAAAGAAATGATATTGTACTCTTGTGAAAATATGACGAGACTTGTTGTTTCGTAAGTATTAACAAAAAGAAAATTAAATAAAATTATGTCATCACATTTTTTAGGTTAGATTCAAAATCTTAAACTTTCATACGTGAATCAAATTAAATTTACATCTACTTTCCCTTGATATCTTTTAAAATCAATTCTTCTTTTTATATATATAGGATTATTTTTCTTTCTAAATCAAAGGTAATAATAAAATTTATGGTTGTAATTAGGGAAAAAAAAGCGAAGGAAAAAAGTCGTACAGTTGGGTAAGAATTATATAGTAGTGATTTTATAATGCAATATTTATAAATGTCTTCAACTGTTCACTTGCGAAATACCTAGATTTTAACTGATACATCTTATTAATTTAGAGTTTTTACCGAATAATCATTTGGTTTTTGAAACCTTATTTTCTTATAAATTTTCTATAATTCATTTCATTTTTCTCAATAAAACATTTTAAACATAAACTTTATCCAACTTTAAATAATAAATTTGATATTTCCGTAACAAATATCTCAAATATAATTTTTTTTTTTTTTTTTTTTTTTTTTTTTTTTTTTTTTTTGAAATCAATCTCAAATATAAATATAGATTTTGGAAATTTACATGTGAGATACTATAAGGTTTTTTCCCTATGAGAAATATGTTTTGATTTGAAATATAATGTATAATTAGTCAATTTAGCCAACCCCAAGTGGTACATTGAAATTTATGATATAGTAGGACACATGCAATAATTGTAGGGTGTCCTTATCTGTATATGAAGAGAGTTTTTTCATAGGGCACATACCCCACACTTCAAAAAAAAAAAAAAAAAAAACCAACGGGGTCTAGTTATTCCCCTTTTTTACATTTAAATATGGTACTTCTTTTTTGTTCTATCAAAATTAAATTAATTCTTTTAGAATGAATTATTTTATCTCAATCATTTAATGTTATATGCAATAATACATAGACTACCAAAATCTAATCTCCTTTATTTATTATTTTTTTTTTTACAGTAAAATCTAATCTCCTTTAATAATTACTACTTCCATACATAATTTTTTTTCTTTCTTCTGATAAATATATTTTTAAGATAAATTATGTACCATAAATTAAAATGCTCGTTTACATTCTTAAAACTATTGTTTGGTTAGGTAGCTATTTTGTTTCGGTCAATTTACCATTTTGTTGAAAGAAAACATAGTTATATTAACTAAAAAATTATTGTTTTTAGCCCCTAAATTTGTACTTAAAAAAATTATTACTTTTAACTTAATTTAGAAAATGGTTTTTATTTTTTCAAAAGCTTAAATATAAAATAGATATTTATGAGTTAAAATGAATATTTTGACAATCGAAAGACTAAAATAAAATGAAACTTAAAACTTATGAAAAAATAAAATTATTCATAGACAAGTACATGCAGTAACACGCTATTATTATGTCAAAAAAGCATAGCTACAATCGCATAAACTTGAAACACACTAGTTAAAAAAACATTCTATTATTACTATTAGTATTAAAAGTTAAAATTATTAGTGATGTATCTAACCTTTTTTTAAATTTAATAAAATTATTTCAAATTTAATAAAATTATTTCCAATTTTTTATAATAAAATTTTAGTGAATTAAAGCATACTTTAATAAATAAAGATATCACTTATTATTTTAAATATATTTTATTTTATGATACTCACATTCAGATCACTTATTATTTTTGTACGATGAATTTTTGAAATATCTTACATGCTAGACTAATAGTACATATCGGGAGAAGGGAGACAAATATCGATTCTCGATATTGAACCTGTAACACTGATGTTGAACTGGTTTACAACCAAATAATGAAATTATTGCGCCAGTGACTTGATTTTGATTTTCATTTACTAAATTAAAAAGAAAATAGGAAAAGGGAAAAAAAAAGTTTAGAAGGGATGGTAACGGAGGTAGAAAGAAATGTTTGGCAGCATCATGGTGACGCAACCAGACGGTGACAGTAAACAGAAAAAATAACGATTCAGGTCGGGTCGGGTCATAGTTAAAACCGGAATCGCAGAAAAGCCACACGTGTGGGTACACGTGGCGAAAAATGTTTGGAGAGATGACAGATTACACGCTTGCAGTGTCAGAGTCGCAGTCGGAACATCATTTTCGAATTCCGTACTGTTTTCTCATAAGTAGGCTTTGAATGTATTGGGACCATTTCTGCGGATTTAATGTTCTCGACTTTTCCAATACTAATTATCCTTTTTTTTTCTTTTTCTTTTTCTTTTTCTTTTTTCCAAATCTCTCGTGTCGTTTTCTTTCTTTTTCTTTTTCCTTTTTTTTGTTTACTATACTCTTTCATTTTTTTTCTCTCAAATTTTGTTTTTCTAAATCAGAGTTTGGATTCCCATTTTCCTCTTCCTTCCAACTTTTTGCATGCAATACAATAACACAAGATTGGCACTGACTTTTAGGTGCAATTTTGTGTTCTAAGCAATACTCAATTCCTCTTTTAATATAACGAATCCGTTCAAAATATGCTTGCTTTTCCAAAAAAAAAAAAAAAAACATTTTGTAATGCATCATTTGCTATAATTAAAGTTGTTAGGTTAAAATTTGCTACTTCTTGATTGATGATATTTGTCCATTACAACCAAGTTAAACACATTTTGGCTAACATTAATTA
>JBBMKA010000005.1:8982481-9029504 GCA_037833695.1 Sechiopsis laciniata | reverse complement strand
TATATACACATATATACATACATACATATATATATATATATATATATATATATATATATATATATATATATATATATATATATATCAAGGCATGTATACTCTACCACACTATTTATTCGTATCTAATACCATTTCAATCAATGCTCTATGTCGTACCCATACATGCTCTTGTCAGAGTACACATTAACACACATAAAAGTTTAGTAATAAATATATTATAAGAACCAAAAAAGTTCCTCTTTTTTATAGAAAGAAAACTAAAATAAATATTTTTTTATTAAAAAAAATGAATGAAATACAATAGAGACTTACATGAAATTTAATCAACTAATGATTAATATTACAAAAAGTACATTTTTATACAAATATAGAAATTTATCTGGCCCGGTTTCTAGAGTTTGCTAAATCACATGACGAGAAGTCTTAACATTTATTTTACACAGTGGCTGATCAATTAATAAGAAACTTAAATCTACATTTAATGTTAATGATGAGGATTATCAAAAAATAATAATAATAATAATATGATGATAAGGCTTCAATAATCATTTAGTTTTAAATTTTTAGTTTTTAAAATTTAATTATATAACAATTATTTTATCATATGTTTTTTCTTACTTGAATATCTACATTTTATCTATATTTTTCAAAAATCAAACCAAAATTTAGAAAAAAGAAAATAGCCTTTTAAAAACTTTTTGTTTTTTGAAGTTTTGTTAGTATTCAAAATTTAAAGAAAGAAGGATCACAATATGATATATTTGTAGATGATTTTTTGGTTGTATCTGGTAGTTTTGTTGTGGAGTTTTCAGATTTCTTAACTTGTTGCAGTATGAAGATTTCTTGATTTTTGAGTTTGATATGGAAGAGGTTTGTTTGTGTATTTGAAGTATCTGTTTTGTGCTTCTATTTCTTGCCATTTGATAGCAGAATTTGTGAGTTTATTTCAGCAGTTACATGGAAGTTTGACATATTTTGGTGCATCATTCTAAGCATTTAGATTTTTTATTCGGACTTTGTTTTTTAGGGTCATTTGGGTTCTGAATGCATTTGTTTTTGAAGAGTTGATTCGTTCCGGATATACTGACTCTAATTTGTGCTGCGTGTGTCATTTGAGAGGGTATTTCCTCATTTGTATTAATTCCATATTACTTGGAAACATTTGTTTTATGATTTGTCTGGTTTTAGAGATGTTCTTTTAAAGACAGGTTCAGGTTGCTGTTGGTGGATTCAGTTCACCGTCCTGCTGAAGTTCTGAATTATGAGGTCTTGAAGACCGTTCTGATTTGCTCGTGATGAGCAAAGTTATGATCCAGTTTTTCTTTGAATTTTGACATTCTGATGTCATTTTTTATATGTACTTCAAAAGGGTAATTTGTTAAATATGAATTACACATCAAATTGTAATAACCCATATGGTGAGTTTAATGAACTTGGGTTAGGCTTGGGGTTAGGTTAACTAACCATGAGGGTGTGTAAAATGAGCTAGTATATAAAGCTCATTTGGGTTGTCTTCTACCTTTGAGAGAAACCCTAGCTACCAAATTTGAGAACTCTTGATATTCATTAATGGCAATTATGAGTGAGCTCGATCTAGATTGATCGACTCACATTCTGAACAGTAAAGTAAACTACTCTGAACTACTTTACACCGGTGTGTTAATTTCTTGTTCCTATCCTTCTTTACTTATGATTTGATTTTCATCTATTTGGTTTGATTTTGATTAGATCTAGAATTGTTCTTGGATTATGATACATAGATCTGGAATTTTAGTTTAACAATATTCGAGTAAAAATAAGTTAAAATTTCAAAAATTAAAAACAAAAAATCAAATAGTCGAAGATATTCTTAAAAAAAATTAAATGGACATGTGAATAGTTCTATACAATATTACAGTGATTTATACAAGGAATTTCTATTATTTGATATTGATGGAAGTTCCCTCAATTTTGATCCAAATTACAGGTCTTGTAATGGTGGTTTGAGCAGATCAACTTTGTCCAAACAAAAAAAGAAATTACTAAAAAAATATAACTTGACACTTGATTGATAGAATTAAAAAAATATGCATATTCTTCGAGCTTAAATAATTCAATTATTCCCTAACGGGCGTAGTTTTATTTGTCATTTGAATAATTGATTATGGGGAAGGTAGAATCGTGAAATAATTACAACTTAATATGCCAACATGATTATCATTTAATCTTTCTAATAATTTATTTTATCTTGATGGGTTATTTTTTTAATATTGAATTTTTGGATTCTTGCCATCATAATAAAAATGGAAAACGTACAGATGACATAATAAAATAAACACTCAATTTAATTTTATGTTGATAAAAAATTGAAGAAGAAAAAGATAAGTCAATTAATAAATAATAATAAACATATTTATATATTGAAATTATTGAAAGACAGATAAGAATAAATATTTAATTTGAAATGTAACACCGACGGAGATACGAATACGTTGCTTCCTTTTAGATATCGACAAGTTTTAGATTTCATGTGTGATGGCGAGATCTTATGGCCCCCAAAATATAATGTTTCAATTAGAAAATAAACAAATACATAATTTTATTATTATTTGAAGGATTTATTTTTTTAGAAAAACGACCGTGGGATGAAATAATTATAAAAAGAAAATAGTTTAGATTGGAAGGAAAGACAAAAAGTGTGGGCCAATCAATGAGCCTATTCGGCGTATGATGGGAGTGCTGAGCTGGCTACGTATTTTCGAAGATAACGAAAAAACTGTATTTATGTCGTCCGACGTGGACGTGTCGGTTGTAACTCAAAATAAATATTTTGCAAATATAAATAACAGGGTTTTTTTTTTTTTTTTGAAAAACAATATATTTATCTTAGTTTTTTTTTAAGAAATATTTTGCCTTTAATGTCATGAGATGGGCGGGATGCAGTATAAGGTTCTGGATTTTTTTTTTAAAAAAATTCTTCAAGTTTTAACAATTAAAAATGTGCATCAAATTTACATTTTTTTTTGTTTATACATATAAAATTTACAATTACTTTGCTGTTTTCCTAATTTGTTCTTAAGAAAATTATTATCAAAATATTAAACCTCATTTTCAATTATTTATTGGTAGTAATCATTCAATTTATTTTTTGACTTTTTCTAACATTCGATTGTTTTTTTTTCACCACTCCTCTAGGTTTTATATTTCTTTAAGAATATGTTTATGATTATTAGCTAAATTTAAAAAAAACAAAAATTAATTTCTTTAAATCACTTCTTATTTTCAAAATTTGTCTTATGTTGTTTGTTTGGAAATATAAGTAAAGATAATAGGTAACAAAAAAAAAAAAAAAAAGTAAAAACAGTATTCGTAAACTTATTTTTCAAAAATTAAATAAAAATAAATGGACTTTATTCTTAGTTTTTACTATTGACAAATAACCTTTTTTCTCTCAAATAATATTCGCAAAAGTAAGAGATTATTTTAAAATAAATAAATAAAAAGTTAATAGTGAAATAATAGTGGAGAAAGAATATAAAAGAAAAGTCATGGAGCCCATGGTTGTGAATACAAAGGTGTCGGCTGGACTTTATGATGATTAGATTTCAAAAGGGGTAAACATCAAATTTATAAAAATATTTCTTTTTTCTTTCAATTTTTTTTTTATAAATGACTAACAGTAGATTGCACGCTGTTTAATTTTTGTAAACCTCCACTTTGAATTAAATAACTATTTTTAATTAATTTTTTAGCTGCTGCTTCTAACTTAAATTTCACTCAATAACTTGTATGAGTTCTTAATAAATTCCTTGTACTTTATCTATTTTTTAAACTAATTATTTTTAAATTACTTATTTTAAGTATTATAAGCATGAAAACCACATGCTTTCATCCCTTTTAATTGTTATCGATTTCATGATTTTAAATTGATGAAAACTTTAAACTAGATTATCCCTTTATTTATCATATAATATTTTTTTAATGTCCCTTTTTAGTTAAAGTTTTAAGCTCTATTTGGAATTTTTCCTTCTAAAATTAATTTAGATAAATATTCATATTTTAAATTAATAACCATCATGGAATGACTTAATAGTCAAGAAGACCTTAAATAATTAAGTGACGAGTTTAATCTATGGATATTATTTATTTAAGAATTAATTTTTAACAAATTTTCTTAATATAGAAATGAGGGTAACACATATTTTATATACTAAAATATTGTTTATATGTACAATAACATTAACATTTTTATCTTATAATTAGGGATTAGTCATATCATTAAAAACATATTAACAATCTAAGATATGAATTTAATTGATCACGACCGTACTTAGAAATTATTATTTTAAAAATTTTTTAGATATCTAAATATTTTAGCCTTAGACAATTTACTATGTGAAAGTAATCTTGATGCGCATAAACGTCCATATATTCACGAATATTAAAAAAAAAAAAGCAATAACATTTTCATTTCATCTAATATAATTAACGGAAACAATAATTGAAACTTATATTAATAAAATTATTGGAAAAAAAAAAAAAAAAAAAAAACTGTTTTGGAAACACTTCATATTATATCATTGCATCTAGAGCAAAAAATCAATACTATTATCATGATGATGAGACTTTTCCTATTATCATTTTAGAGGGGAAATGCAAATCATAATTGTTAGCTGAAAGTTTTGTCATGTAGACCAAAATACAACAAAAAGTTAAAAGGCTTTTTCTAAGTTATTGGAATTGGGTTAAAAAGAGGGATGGCAACAACACCACAGTCTGTTGAGATTTCAAAGTCTAAACTCTCTTTTATGCTTTATTTTCTTTGATAATTGCAATTGAGAAGATGACACGAAGGAAGGAAAAAAAAAAGGTTAAATTAAATTTTACTTTCCCTAGGACTCATTTCTGCCTCAATTTATTGTTTGTAATTTTAATGAATATTGTACGTTAGACAATTTGTTGTGTCAGAATAATCAAAGTGTGAATAGGTCGCGAACACTTATAAATAAATTTTTTTAAAAAAATTGATGGAATTTAATAAAACGTTAATTCAAATAGGAAAAAAAAAAGACTAAGGATCTATTTGAAAAAAGAAAAACATTTTGGAAATGAAGGTACGTGGTGGTTTTGACCAGTTTTGAATGTCTATGAGGAATTTGATGAAGATAAAACTTGTTTGGTTTGGAGAATTATGCATGGTTGTGGCATAAACCCTTATTTGGACAGAAAAGATATAAGATATTGAAAAAAAAAAAAAAAAAAAAAAACAAACTCTCGTTTGAATGAAAGAATTATAAGTAATTGAGTTAGAAATGATATTGCGCGAAAAGCATTTATGAACAAAGTTTGTAGAGTTTTATGAAGCTGCTCCGTCCAAACATAGAATTTAATCGGACCTTGATCACAAATCTTCCATCCAAACATAGGCTAATAGACAATTACTCTTATTTATTTTTATCGAAAATGCACCAGTAGCTGCCATTTTTTTAGTATTTGAAGTACACGTTTAAATTAGTTTACTTGCAAGTTCTTTGAACATGATACCAACTTCCCCCTTTTCTCATTTTTCTTTTCTTTTCTTTCTTTCTATATTTCCATACATAAGAGATTTCTTAAAAACCAATCTTCCACTGTGCAAAAGCAGCACCAAATTTGCGTAAAACCCACTAAATTGTTCGATCATCTCTCTCTCTCTCTATTTATAACTTCAATCTTAAGTATGATTTATCCTTCAATTCATTACATCATCACAAAACTTTTCTTGGGTTTTTCTTGTCAACTCTTCTGACAAACCACAAAAAAAAAAAAAAAAACACAAATATATATATATATATATACACACACACACACACTTCTCTGTCCTACACATTTGGAATCAGATAATTTTCTCTTTCAACATTATGGGACGCCATTCTTGCTGTCTGAAGCAGAAATTAAGGAAAGGACTTTGGTCGCCTGAAGAAGATGAGAAACTCTTCAATTACATTACTAGATTTGGCGTTGGCTGTTGGAGTTCTGTTCCTAAACTTGCTGGTATTTTTCTAATTTCAACATTTCTTTTCAAATTTTACCTTTTTTGTCTTCTGGGGTTGGCTTAAAAATTGGAACTTTACTCTGTTTTTGTTCTGTTTTGTTTTGTTTAAGGTTTGCAGAGATGTGGGAAAAGTTGTAGGCTTAGATGGATAAATTACTTGAGGCCTGATTTGAAACGAGGAATGTTCTCTCAACAAGAAGAGGATCTCATTATCAGTCTTCATGAAATTTTGGGCAATAGGTAAAAAACAAAATCCACATCTATTAATTGATTGAGCAATGTTCGAATTTAGAATTTGAAAAATGGGATTGTATTTGTTTTTTTTTGTAGGTGGGCTCAAATTGCGGCTCAATTACCGGGAAGAACGGATAATGAAATAAAGAATTTTTGGAATTCGAGTTTGAAAAAGAAGCTAATGAAGAAAGGAATTGACCCAAACACTCACAAGCCTATAATCAACATTCAAGAAATTAAAGAAACGAAGATCTTTGAAGACAAGGAATTAACACAAGTTCCACCTGTTCAAGGACTCTCGGCCTTAGCCTCTCAAGGTCCAGCATTTCTCGTCGGCGGCACCGATTACTATGACGGAGGATCGACGGTGGCGCCGATTCGAGACCATTTCTTAAACAAACAAGCCCTTGATTCCCTATGTTATTTCGAATTCCAATCCGGACTCGAATCTTATGCCTACAACAATAACAGCAACAATAACAACAACACGAATTTCGAAACTCAGCACCAGAATTTCTCCGACACGAATTCGAATTTCGGGTTCAGTTCAATGCCAAGTTTGACAAATTCCGACCATGGGAGCTTGTCGACCACAGAATTTTCAGACAATTCGGGGTCGAATATGAGTAACTATGGAGGATTTTACATGAACAACAATGGAGTGGATAATTCGACATTTTGTTCGTGGGAAAATGAGAATAAATTTGAGAGCTTATTCCAAATTCATAATAATGAAATAAAGTCCGAGGAAATACAGACAGTAACAACAAGTTCGGTGGTTGATGAGCAGCTAACTCAGAATCGAAGCTCAGTAGATTTCTGTAGCTATCCATTAACGTCGTTATCCCAAAACATCACTGGACGCAATTTTCATGCTTTCCACCATCTGTGAAAAAAACTGTATATTCAATCTTTTTTTTTTTTCTTTTTTCTTTTACTAAATACACACACAGTTGATAGTAATAGGGAATTTCCAAAAAAAAAAAAAAAAAAGGTTTGAGGTGGAATTTTTTTCTCTTTTTTTTTTGTGTTCTTGTAATTTCTCTTCTAGTTCCCCTTCTTTTGTAATATTTGTATTATGATGAGTTGAAATAATGTAAAGAGTGAATCTTGATTTCCATTTTTATTTTTCTCTATTAGTTTTGAATTCTTTGTATTTGGATAAGACCCACGTCCAAATTATGAGCATTCAATTTGAGTATAATTATTTTTAAAAAATAAAAATAAAAATGAGGATAATTAAATTGGTTTAATATATATAGTACTGCCATATGCCCAAGATTCTTAATTCTGACATTTTCTTGCCATACTACCTACTTAATTTAATTGGTTTTAAGAGTACATATCATCCTATATATTTTTTTTTTCAAAATATTTTGTCTTCACTTCCCTAAAAAAATATTCTCAAAGAGATAACTCAATATAAGATGGTTCCAAATCCAAACATGCTTAGTTTTGAAGTTTGAGTCATCGAAAAAATGTGCATTTTATTGATAGGAGTAATAACTATCAATTTAAGTAAGATTTTCTTATTCATAACTTGAATACTTTTAAAATCTCTCATTTGGATCATATTTGGATGTGATTATGATTCATTTATATGTACTTATCTTGAATTTGGGTGTTACATAATACACATAAATTTTTAATGGAAATGTTAATTATTTAAATATTCGTTAACCTACTCAAAATCAGTATATACTTGACTTTTGAGGTAAGACTAATATTTTATATATAAACAATTATTGATATAATAATAAAGAAGAGAATATGTGACATAACATGTTAAATTTATACGATTAGACGTTAAACTATTGAGAGAAATTGGTGAAATGAGATGGACGAATAATGCATTATTGGAGAGATGGAGAAAGGATTGAAAGGATGGGGACTGGGGTCTGTGTAATATTAGTGAAAATGAAAGATAAAAATTAGATTTTTTTTTTTTAATGGGTTTTATTGATTATTTTTATTTTTATTTTTCAATTTTCACTCAATTTATGAAGCGAAAAAAATAAGAGAAATTTGGGTTAATTTGGTTTTTTCTGCTAAGATAATGGCGGTGTGTTGAGAGACAAAGGGGGGCCTGATAAGCAGGTGGGGGGTTGGAAGAGAAATGCCAACCACATTTGTGTTCTCTATTTTATCTTTCTTTAACATAATCTTAATTTTTCAATCTTTAATTTTAATTAATTATTGTATAATCTAATTTTGTGTGATTGTTGTGAGGTTTTGTTCATTGCATTATTAATATCAAGATGAGATTCCTCTCTTCACTTTCATTTGGAGAGATGATGTTCATTGTATTAGGCTAAATAATTAATCAAGTGTTCTTTATAAATTATTCAATTATACATTGTTTATTGTCATAATATCTCTTTTTGTTTTTCTAAAAGAAAATTGATGACGACGTTTAAATTTTGATCAATGATGGAATCAGTGGCCTTTTAGAAAAGGAATTAAAAAAGTGGCTAAAACTTTACTCGAATCCCTTTAAAACTATACTTGTACCATGAACTCAAAAAAATAAAAAATAATGATAATAAATAAATAAATAAAAGAAAAAATCTATAGTTCAACCATGGTAGAGTAAATGATCAAACCATAACTTTTAACAAAGTAATCAGTATCTTATTGACTAACTTAATCCTCATAATTCAAACTTCAATGTTTGCTTTATTAAAAAAAATATCCCAATTAATTCTATGTTTAGAATAAAGAAAATGAAAATTATTATGAGGAATAATTCTTTATACAATCATATACTCTATAGTCAATATTCATTCCCTATAATTCATATTCATATTTATTTATAGTCATTTTCTACATCTCAAACTTAGATAATAGTTCATTATAATTATTTTTCGTACTATAAAAATCGATAATGGTTACTCTTATAATCAATTTTTCATTTTAAATATAGATAAACATCATAGGTTAATCAGAATAAAAATTTATAAATTTTCAATAAAATTTTAAATTGGTTCATATGATAAAATTTTAAGTTAATTCATATCAAAATTGATTCGATAATAATTGTTATTTATAGTATATATTTTTTAGTACAATTGTTTTTATACTGATTGAAAATGACACAACAAAAATATCTCTTAAATTTATAACAGAAACACTCATTTAGAGCCATTCTTTTAAATGGAATTTAACAAAAAAAATGATGATAGAGATTGAATTAAAGTTTTGTTCCAAGTATATGTACTAAAATCAAAATAGAATAGATGTACAAAATTAAAATGTTAATTTTAAACCCATAATTACTTACTCGAGTTTATTCAATTATTGAAGCAAATATTTCTGGTGACTACTTGATTAAGTACAGGGGGCGATAACCAAATTCGTCTTCCTACATCCATATTTATATTAAGATTTTTTTTTTTTGAAAATTATATTTATATTTAGAATTAATACCACATATACAAGTAAAATAAAATTGATGTTGCACTTTAGTTTATAGGGTATCAAAAAAATTATAAAAAAAAAAACAAAAAAAAACAAAAAAAGAAAAGAAAGAAAGCTTAGCTTAGAATGATCATCACTTTTCATTGTACAAAACTAAGCTATAGATTGACAAAAATATCTTTTTTGTTTGTTAGTTAATATGTTATTTTGAGCCACAAATCAACCACTCATCTACCTATGATATGGTATAATCTTGTTGTAAAATGGGAAAATTAAGTAACTTATATATAATGGCAGAGCAAATAAAATAACTACAAAATTAGCACACATATCTATATTAAGTACATGGATTATTAATATAGTTAACCACTGCTTTATAGAACTCAAAATTTCAACAGATTAACGTGTCTATATTATTCAATTTATATCTAGGATTCCATCTTTATATTTATTTTTTAATAACTAATTAGAGTTGTCTTAAAAAAAATCAGAGTTTTATCTTAATGAAAGTTTAAAGAAAATGTAAATTTTGACTTCTCGTCTATTTATATACCCAAAAACAACTTTTATGAATAGAAAGAAACTTACTACACATACAGTTAAAAGTTCATTTGGGACATCTCAAAAAAAAAAAAAAAAAAAAAAGTCAATTTGTGTTCTATTGATTTGAAATCTGATCAAACTAAATCATATTGTTTTTCAAATCTGTACATATTTTTTTTAACCTCATATTTTAACTTTCTAAGTTTATTTTAACATAAATATTAATATTGGAACTGTTAAGGAACCACAAACCTACCCAGATCTCTACAATGATATGATTTTGTCCACTTTGGGCCTAAGCCCTCATGAGGCTTTGTTTTTGGGCATTCCCTAAAATGCCTCATACCAATGGAGATAGTTGTCTTCTTTTATAAACTCAAGATCTACTCCTTATCCTCCCCTCGAACAAAGTACTGCATGTGAGCCATAGTCATTTCCGATTTATACTTGAGCACGCCTTTACTCAAACCTACCTCTCACCGAGGCAACTATTTTAGAAGTACTCCAACCGGAGCACACATAAGACGTCTCAACCACGAATTTTTCTCTTTGTTTCATACTCGAGGGTCTTCCGATCTGGCTAATTCATGAGCACAACTCTGATACCACTCTTGTTAAGAGGGACGACAAACCTACCCGGATCTCCACAATGATATGATATTGACCACTTTGGGCCTAGGCTCTCATGGCTTTGTTTTTTGGCTTCCCTCAAAAGGCCTCATACCAATGAAGATGTTTGTCTTCCTTTATAAACTCAAAGTCAACTTCTTATTTAACGAATGTTGGATTCTACAACACTTTGTTTGTATTCCCAGCAGGAACAATATTAAAATTTAATTATTATATTGAATTAGTTTAGTTCTATTATTATTATTTTTTTTGTAAAAATTGGGAGAAGCAGACCAACAAACTTTAAATAAAAGACAAACTCCTCTAAAAAAAGTCAAATACCAATTTTCGGACTTGAACTCGTAACCGTGAAATTGAAATTAATTTAGTTTAGTTCGATTATAAGCCCAATTAAATTGTAGCACAAACTATACATACATATTCAATCCAAATTAAATTCTTTTATCCGTAAAAAAATCCAATCCAATTAGACCTAAAACTATGGAGCCAAAAGAAAAAAAAAATTACGTAAGATATATTAAAATTTGTTATGAATTAATCCAATTCCTAATACTTTTTTCTTTTTAAAACTGGTGTTTTTTTCGATCACTACAACGTCATAACCTTTTTGTTTTTTATCTATATACAATAATATTGGGGGAACGAATACAACAATATTAAAGAAAAGAAAATTCGAACATATAATCTCATGATTATTAGATTGTACAAAATGTCGTAGAACTTTACTTTAGACAACATCGTAACCTGTTAAGATAATCATTAACGTCAATGGAAGATTTACTATAATTTAAATTGACAACAGTACTAGTTAAATGTACTAAATAAGTAGGGCTATTTACATCAACTATGAAATTTGAACCCTTACCTTACCCATGAGCAAAATTAATATTATTTTAATCAGTTAAATAAAAATTGGTGGGAATCATGACTTTAAGATATTAATTAAGGTATATACATTGATATATGCATTTTTAATTCAATAACATTTTATGACAAAGTTTCAAATCTATAATTTCTTAACTATTGGAAATAAAATTTTATATCATATCATTAGAGTTATACTTCTTTTAATTTTAATAAAAGGTTATGAATTCAATAAGTTTGATCTATGTATAAATTGCAATATGCTCATGTTTCTATTCTTTTAGAAATTTTCTTTTTTCTTGTTAATGATGATTCAATTAATAAAAGAAGAAATTAAAGAGGGAAAAGAAGATTAGAGTGGCTTTAATTACACTCATTTGTGATTGAAAGAGATGAGTTTTAACAGAAATTGATGATGGAAAGTTTGGTTGGGAAAAGAAAAGGCCCCAACTCCAAAAACACCATCTGAACAGCAGCTTAAACCCAAGTAGCTTTCTATTATCTGTTGTTTCCGTAATAAAACACAAATTAGTGTTATTATTTATTTATTAAATAAATAAAACAGCTCTAAAGCGTGAAATTCGGGTCAGCTTGGAAATGGATCCGACATAATTAAAAGCCAATTCACAAGTCAATCAGCTAATCAAATCCGCACTTAAGCCTCTGATCAAACTCTTATGTCATTTCCCCTTTTTCTCCCACTTCTCTTCAATACAACTTTATTATGTTTTTTTGGTCCGTTGAATTACAGGTAAATCTTTCACTTTATTTTGCGTCTAAATTTCATTATTTGATGAAAATTTTAGTTTAATATTAAAGTTATAAGTTTAATTTTAAAAATTAATATTTAATTATTATTTATTTGAGAACAGTAATGTTTTCTTTGTAAAGTTTATAGTCTCCTTCTCCTAACTTACTAAAAAATAATAATAATAATAAATTTTGTGTGTATTAATAGAAACAATTTTTTTTTTAAGGTATATATTACTCTTTGCGCTTTTCTCGTTTTCCTTGTATTTATTTTTTTAAATAACCACATGCAGATTATTTGTTTTAACCCACTAGTAGCCACTAATAATAAACAATTTTGTCTTTCTAATGTGAAAATCATTTCTTTACTATTGACTTGAAGAGATTGAACTAATTATATGCCTTAGATTTTGTTTTTATTCCTTTATTTTATTTATTTTGCCGACGTAGTTGATTTTAACTCCAAACATTTATAGTGGATTTGACTTTATTAATGAAAGTGTTTATAATCGAGGAATTATAAATACTTCGGCCAACATAAATTATACTTATAATAATTAGATTTCTTTTTCATTAAAAAAACATGGTATTATTAGAGTAAAAGATCATGTATTCCCAATTATTTATCTTTCTAGCATTAATTTCAAAGTTGAATGATATATTTAGAAAAAAAAGAAATTTAATTTAAAAGAAAAAGAAACATTTCAAATTGTAGAGCGTAACTGAAATTTACCACGAAGTTCAAAAAGAAACATTTCTACCATTAATCTCTGTTTTCTTGTTCTTCATAAGTTGTGTGAAAGATCAAAAAATGTGTTCTCTCAAGGATATTACTTTTTCAAGTAACCTAATTAAGAAGCTAAAGAAGAGAAGTGTGAACAAGTTCTCCATTACTGTATTTTGGTCAATCTGTGCATAGAAAATGTTGGGGAAAATTGAGATTTCATCAATCAATCATAGAATTCCCAAAATTTCAGCCAATAGAAAGATTAACAATAATGATTAGAACTTAAAAGTTACCAAAGAGTTGAATTCAACTAATATGATGTATGACCTAACAAAAAATTTACATGTTCAAGTCATGCACACCAAACGTTGTGTTGTATTATAAAAAAAAAATGATGATATGAAGCATCAAACCATAGAGAAAAAAAAGTTACCTGAATAAAAAAAAATCATATTAGTTCTCGACCAAGTTGAACATAGCTCAACTAGTTAAAGCACGTATTCTCGACCAAGATTTAAGTACAAATCTACCCCGAGCTATAACACACACACACACATATATACACACACACACTTCAAATATAACACAATTAAATTTAGGTGATGCAATATTCTTGTTTGTTCACTTCCTTTTACTAACCTCTGCACATACAAAACCCATTATCCTGTTCGTATCGATATAGGACGTCGAAGGAACTAATCATTCCAGGCTTAGTAATGTGGGACAGAGCCATGTGATTATCCTCTATTGGTTCAATAGATATACAGTGTAACAACTGAAGATACTTGAAAACATGTTTATAGCAATGACAAAAAATGCAACATCTTGTGTGATATGTTCATTTTCTTCTGAATTTCCAAGAAAGAATGCTAAAGTAGTGATGAGATGAAACAACCCAATTCAATCAATACCAGACAACTACAGTGTAATAACAGTAACTGAGAGAGACGAAACAAAAGCGTGATAATCGAAAGAAATAGCAGTCGAGCCTGCAATGTCATCCTATATTCCTCAAGTTCTAGTTTATCTCAAACAATACATTTCACAATACTATTGAGTCAAGATACACTGCATCTTAAATGTTGACAAAAGGTAAAATTGTGTTGCTCTTTCCTTCAAAACCTGAAAGGCTGTAAACAGTATCCGAGCGAGCGGACAAAAAACTTCATCCATCTAATACGAAGTCTCAATGGATGTAATGGCCCTGAGGGATAATCTCATCAAACTTCTTTATCAAGAAATTGAAACAGAAACTGGTGGCTCCATGTGTTTCTGAAATTTCTGTCTAGAGGTGATTGATGATGCAAGGGACTTCCTAATGGGTATAAACAGGTCAAGAAAAAACACTGAAAAACTGCACATATTTTGGACTACAAACAATAATTAAACCAACCTACCAGCTACCAATAAATAATTCTTTCACACCACCAGCCTACAATTTTATCAAGACAACAAAGCTACCAATACATTGAAGACAACAAATCTAAACAGTAATTTCAAAGCGGTTATCCGCTCCTCATAGACTTGAATATTTCCTTTTTGTTTCCTTGTTATTGTGTAACCAAACAAAAATCAGAATGGAAGAGACAGCAAGTTAAGAGCCCTACCGAGACCTTCATTGAGATGAAAGGCACCAGAGCCAGAAGCAATAGGCTGTTTCATCAAGGGAAAATTGTCCTTCAATGTCTTGTCTTGGTCGCTCGAGTCAGAGTTCTGCATGGACTATAACTTACTTATATCAGATTATGAAGAACATTGGGCACCATCCAATTTGTTCTGTTGCACGACAACATCACGTGTTAAGTTGCTAAAGATAAAAATAAGCTCAGGGTGAAAAATTGTATCTGTGGATATGATGAGCTCCAGCCTGATAAAGAGTAAGATGGTGTATGGCTTTGGCATACAAATCGTGCAAGTCGGGACGAGTGTAAACAAGACGAGCCATCCTCTTCATCTCATCTAAGGCACGAGCCTGCTCTAAAGCCTTACTATTGCCTGCACTAATTGCAAGATAACATAGTAGCATAAGACCAGCCACTTGAACACGATCATTTTGTCCTAAAAGTTTCATTAGAGGACGAACACCACCAAACTCGATAATCGAATTCGAATGTTCTTTGCAGTTATAATTCTCAGGGCAAGCAAACTTCCCTAATGCGAGGACAGCCTCTATGGCCACATCCATGTCCATACTCTTCATTTGCAAAACCAAGAGATTGATAATCCTTGATTCCTTGGCAGGAAATATCCTGGCAAGAGAACCGATCGATTTGATTGCAAGAACTTGCAATGCTGGATTACCATCCTTTTGAATCATTCTCGATAGTTGATTGAGAACCGCTTTCGGAGCCGGTGCAGTGATCTTTGCAGCATGTCTGAGGTCTGGGTTGGACTCTGCTACAGCCGTTACTTCCATCACTGTCATCAAGCAATTGTATTGCAAATCGCCTTCTTCATCCTCAATAATCTTCGCCAAACACAACAACCCTTTCGTCTCCGTAATCTTACGACTATTTGAAACACTCCCTTTCGAGAGTTTCCAAAGAGCTTCAGCACAATTCACCTTGAGCTGAAGCTTAACTTCAGAGCTCTCAACCTCTCTCTCCTTCCTCTGACCTCTGCTACTACCATCAGAATGCAAACTAATCGAAGCTTTCCTGGATAAATCCTTGTTAATCTCAATCAAAGAATGAAAACTAGTCTTCCCCAAATGAGCTTTAGGAACATCCAAAACCAAATCAATTGACAAACAAGTAACCAAAGGTTTAGTCACATTCTCTCTAGCAAATTCCTCCTGAGCAGAAGAGCTAAGTTCCGCCATTTTCGAAACCAAATTCGCCACAACAACCTGAACCCTCATGGGGGATTCATTAAGAACCTGAACAATAACCGAAACCCCATGAAGATCCACAATCGATTTAACCCTATCATGGACAGAAACAACATTGATAAGAACATTAGCAGCAGCGATTTGAGCTTCAGGGGAAGTAAAATCTTTCATCAATTTAAGCAACGGCGGAACCCCACATTCTTCCACAACGGTTTTCTGGTTCCTGTCGTTCCCACGAGTTAGCAACCCTAATTGATTCGCAGCTTTGACCCGATTCTCAACCGAACCCATTTGGATTGTGGCGATATTAGGCCAAATAAAAGCCAAAGTTGGGTCATTACTCGCAATTGGTGGCAGCCCAACAGTGCCATCGGAATCAAAAATCGAAAGAAGCCATTTCATGTCGCCAGTGGAAGATTCGAGAAGAGCTGAAACCTTGCGGAAATCGGCGATTGTGGTCATTGAAAAGACTTGCCAAAAAACCCCATTATGTCGGCACTTGCTTAAGATGTTCCAAGCACGATCCAGATTCTTCGACACGTCGGCGACAATCCGGCGAATTGGGCGTTCGTACAGAGGCTGTGCGGTGGTGGTGATCAGACGAACGGTGGCTTGAAGCATCCGGTGGATGTTGTCGACTTTTTGGGCTAAGTCAACGCATTCTTGTCTTGAAGAAACTGCTTCTTCGGCTAGTTTTAGAATCTTGTCGGCTAAGAGAATTGAAGGAGTAAATTCGTGAAGAATTGCTCCTTCTTCAGCAGCAGCAGCAGCAGCCATTACTCGAAGTTACAAGTATCTAAAATCTGTAGTTGCTCTGTAATTTCAGAGCTAAAGTAGCTAGCTATGTATGAAAGCTTTTTTGCAGGTATTTTTTGGAGAATTGAGATTAAAGTCATGAAAATTTGAGAAATTGATGAAGGGGGTCAGTGGAAATTTCTGAATTTGAAACTTTATTGTTTCGTGTAGAAGAAACGTAGTTTGGTTTGTCAACCGTCTTGTTGGCATTAAATGAGAAAAGACTTTGGTGCGAGGAAAGAAGTTTGGGAACAAATTGTCTGGAGTTGACTACTCAAATGGTTGTGGAGGAATGGAATTCAGAGTTGGTTGGCAGGAATCTGAGATTCTTTGAAATGAACATGATTAATAATCCAGACATTGTTATTGAGTAAATTAGGAAAGTGATAATAATATGGTGGGTGAGGATGACCAAAATTGGAGACCAAAATTAGACTTTGAAAGTCTTTGAAATCAAATTCATGCAGAGATTAATATAACTACATACATTTCATCATGTAATTAATGTTTTTGATATTTCAACAATATTCAGAACCCTAAAATGAGATTTGATTTAGATTCTTAAAATAAGGTTTTTTGGTTTTTCTGGTTGAAGTTTGGTTTCACAAAGGAAGGGATGAAATAGATCTGAAGTGTTTTAGGTTAAAACTTTTTCCATTTATTAGTCTAAAAATTTCATATTACAATGGACTGTGGGAAGGCTGGTCAATTTGCAGAGGAAGAAATGAGAGTCATTTGTCATCCGAGGAAGAATGGAAGAAGTAGAAGACGGTCAAACATGCTAGTAAGAAAAATCGAGAGGGCCCAACGAATTACAAGGAAAAAAAAAAAGAATTACAAGAAAGAAAAAAAAAATCAATATGTTGATAAAAACTTCATTTTCAAATATTAGTTTAAATACATTTTAAGCCAGTCTTTCTTTATACCGAGATTATATAGCGGTTAAAATACGGTGCATTGTTCAAAAATAATTTTATTCCACAAAAATATGAAATCAATTTTAAATGAATAAAGAGATGTAATTTTCAACTTTTTTTCAAATATTTCTTGTTGGTTGCAAATAAATTAAGAGATCCTGAAAATTTGTTATATTGATCAACAAAGCACCGATTAAAGAAGTGTAATTTTAAACTTATTTAAAAATTTAAATGAAAGTGCTTTAATTATTTCAAATCACTTCCAAACATGTTGATTGATAATAAATTATGAAACAGAGCTTCTGATTTCAACAGGCTGATAAAAACACCAACATGTAGACCTGATAAAATATAGTTCATAATATGTACATTTCTAAGGCTACGATGCATTCTCCTCCTCCAATGGCTGTTCGTCAATAAATGAAAGCACCTTAGTTATTTGGAGGGATCTTCCAGAAAACTAGAAAAGAACTTCGGATAAGGGTTTTGAGCTTGTAGCTGATAGACAGAAAACTTTTATTTTTGAAATCTGATTCATAGATAAATTATCACAAGGAAATCGAGTTCAGCAAATATTTTTTTAAGAAAAAAAAAGAAGCCTGAAAATGGAGCTGTCTTAAGAAGCATCTGTCTGCACACAAAACAGAGATCGCTCATCCTATACATAAGGTAAAACTTAATAAGTAATGGAGTTTTCCAAAGGAAAAAAAACATGCTGCAAGTTAAAAACATAAGTCTCTTTAGTCATACCAATTGAAAGACATTCATTTTAAGTTCTATGAAAAGATATTTACCAAAATAGACAGATATTTGAACACAGAGCAATATACCAAGGAACCACTACCATCAATAGATTTTAGAACTAAATCAGCTCTATCTATCTATTCAATTCCAGTATAATTGTGGTACTTTGAAGGTAAATAAGCCATAGATTTTAGAGCTAAATCAATCAGCAACCTTCTTACCAAGTGAATTAATATCTAGGACGTGATAACATACTTGGGGATAGAACGGTGAATCCACAACTCTGCAGCTATATTAGATAACAAATTAACATAGTGGAGGGTAGCAATCTAAAATAACCCAAACTATTTCCATAAAATTACACAAGTTAGAGAATGTAAACTAAGCATTATAAATAACAAAACAAAGAATCAAGCTGATGCAAGAAAGATAAGTTTTTCCAAAAGATCTCTTTGAGGATAAATTGCTCTGCTATCAAGGAGACAACGTTGGTTAATAAGTCGAACAAGAATCATAAGATCTAATAAGAATGCAAGTAGCATTCAAAACATTAAGAGACTTCAATAACGATAGCAAAATTAGCAATGTATAACACTTAAGAGTAAATGATAATTCAAGAAACACATTCAAAATCGAATGAGTTCACAGTAAGAAAAGAAAAATGAAACAGAGTTTGATATAACATTAATCCAATAGATCAAACAACGCCACAAAAAAACATCAAAACTAATGTTGAAACAAAACCATAACTAAACAATTACCCAACAAACCTAAGCCGTCAAAACAACCGAACCGCCATTCTCCTTGATCTTCTTCTCAGCAACTTTAGAGATAAGCTTAGCTTTCACAACGACAGGCTGATTCTCAGGCAAACCTCCCTTTCCCAAAACTTTAAAATACCCAAACTGGGTGACGTCAATCAAAGGGACGTTATCTTTAGAGGCCTTGTCCTTGACGTCCTGAGGGACGAGGGACCAGAGCTTGTCGACGTTAACAATGGGGCAATAGAATTTGTTACGGAGCTTGTGGAAATACCTCATTCCGACCTTCCCGAAATAACCAGGGTGGTATTTGTCGAAGAGGATTCTGTGGTGGTGCATACCTCCGGCGTTACCGCGACCGCCGGGATGCTTTCGGTGCTTACCGATACGACCATGGCCGGCACTCACGTGGCCGCGCTTCTTCCTGTTCTTCTTGAACCGGGTCGTCATTGAGTAGGCGAGTGGTGGAGATTTAGGGTTTCGAAGTTGCAGGCAGCGGCTGAGGGCGAGGAAATGGGAATTAGGGTTTGGATGGAGTTTATAGATCTCAGAATGGAGACGAAACCCTCTGAGTTTTGGGCTTTTTGCTTGTCTTCGCTGAAAGCCCATGAGATTATGACAACTCGGCCCATCTCATGAGTTCGTGAACTTTTTTATTATTGTTGTTATTTAGTTTAGTAAACAATATTTGTTCCTGGTATGATTTTATTAACACTAGTAAAGAGATTTCTCCAGATGATACAAATTCTATATAAATATTCTAAATTATTTCATAACCTTTTCGTTTTTTAAATATAGCATAAGTGTGACTTTTCTTTGAGTTGTCTAGCTTTACGTGACTTAATTATTGAGTAAGAGATTAGAAGTCGAAATACTTCACTTCCAAATGTTGTTGAGTTTGAAATAATGGAAAAAAAACATTGTTTTTTAGTAAATTTGGTACAACCAATGAGCAAGACTGCAATGACGTGATGTATAACCTAATTTTCAAGAGGCTAAGCATTTAAATTTGTCACTCCAATTATTGTTGAATTAAAAAAAGATAAAGTACTTGAATTTAAAGTTTAAATCGTAAAGGAATAAGTATGTAGTTATATATTAGAGTTTGTATAGGAACCATTTTCAAAATAGTCGCCTGTGATATTAATTTGTAGACACCTTCTGTGTCTTCATTTTTTCTATGTCTTTCGGTGCCTAGCCTAGAGATAGACATAGTTATTCCGGATATAGTAAAGCGAAACTCCCATTTTCTGATTTCCAAAAAGCAAAATAGTGACCTTCCTTTGTCATACAATTGCTCTCAAATTCCACATACAAATGCAGTGTGTATTGTTCTCAAAGAAAAGAATTTCAATTGGTTAAAAGAAAATAGGGGGCAAATACCATTGAAAACTATGTTCATCTATATCAAAGTAACGTCGTCCCAAGAGACTCCTGGCTTTCCAAAGTTACAGATTTACAATGAACAAAAAGAATAAAATGATTACTAAAGACGAGAAAGGAGACAAAGATGCAGAGTGGTTGTAATTTTTAACCAGTTTCCTGTTCAAATTCTTCCGCCTCAGATTCCTCAGCATTGTCAGCATCTTCGTCTTCAGCTTCTACATCCTCCTTGTTATTGTCACCGGTCATTTTGCCAATGACCACAAGGTTGCTGTTTGTCTTCCTAATTTCATTGCACTACCATCATAGTATACACACAAGTCAGAGAAGTATCTAAAACTTAGGAAATTGCAATAGTACACAAGGAGAATTATTTAGCTTATTAACTAATCCGACTTGACTTGAGGTTGAAGTCCAAATGAGTTAATGAAAGGGTGTTTTTTATCTGTGAGTTTTTAAGTCAGCTTACGCAACCTTCAATTATCCTCATGAGACATACAGTCAGACCCTACAACATTTGAATGTGGTAGGAAATTAATTTCTAAGTAGGTTGCAATCATGGATTGAACTCATCATCTCTTAATTCTTCAATGCCCTCTTGACCACTAGGCAACTCATGAGTCTTTGATAATCTAAGCACACATGGCCTAAATCAGGAGGTCAAAGTTAAAATTAAAAAAAAAAAAAAAAAAAAAGGTTTCAAAACCCATCCATATTAGGAAAAAATGGAAGCCTCTTCTCTTCTCCTCTCTTCTTCTTATGAGGCTTTAGGAGGGTAGAAGAATGAAAGCAGAATCACCACAACACTTTTTTTGAAGCTGAATCACCACCACACTTATCAAAGAGAATGTATATGCAAAATTTCAGAGTAACACATCCAAGAAATCACAACTGGAAAAAGAACAAGCTTAACATTTCTAGTAGATGAGCTCACGGTTTCTATAAACTTGTGTTTATGAAGTTTGGAGTCAAATAAGTGAATTTGTGATGTGTGTTGAATTGTAGAAAGGAATAGATTATAGAAACTTTAAGTTTGTTTCAACTGTGTTTGGTGTATGGAATATAAGAAGTAGCCATTGCACTGACAAAGCCATGGGCTGAGCACAGAAAAACTACTTTGCAATCCTAAGTAATGGAAGCCTCGCCCATGAAAAATACCATACTACACATTGGAACATCCCCTTTCTTTACAATTTTCTTTGTTTTGTTTTATATCCGTGAGTATTCGGGTCAAATTACGTGCACCTTGATTATTTTCATTAAACAAATTATCTGACCTTACAACATTTAATTGTTCTTTACGTTTGAAGTGCAAAATACAGGGTTAAGGATAAATTTCATATTCAAGCTAATTGTAGAGTGGTCACAGATCATGCACTGGAACAAACCCTTCAAGTAGGACATCAACAAGTTTTCTCTATGGCTCTAGTCTCAAATGAACAAGTATTGATGAAGAAGTGATTAGCAGAAACTCAGCCAACTTTCAATGATATAGCAGCGAATTCCTCAAAAACCAAGTATTCAAAGCAGACGACCAAGAGAAAACCGCTTAAGATGCAATTGAAAAATGATAAAAACCTTACCAGTTTCAACCATACACAGATCTTCCCACTAGTTAGGAAATGATACAATCTCCATTTTTTTTTTTTTTTTTTGAAGGGAAATAATATAATCTCCTAGAATAATTCAATGACATCAGTTTTTTGTGTTAATTTCAATTAAATTGAGCAAGTGCCCATTTCAATTAACTACACCACCTCGAACAATGCATTCGATGTGTATATGATCTTTGCACATCCATAGAATAGTTCAATTCTACCGCAAAATTACGTTTGGAAGAAAACAAGGATCAAAGCAAAAAATACTTGCAAACATCATTCAAAACGATCACAATCTCGAGAATTCACAAGATGCCGTAATTAAACCAAAATCTACATTCGAATCATTTCACTATCGATTACTTCGCATTTTCTAACTTCAATCAGGGGATTGTTGAAACAAAATAGCAGAGAGAGAAAAAGAGCAATAGGGTTTTCCAGAAAACCTAAGTACCTTTTCTTCGAAATCAGATTCTTCCATGGCGAGCAGTAGCTCTTCGTTTTGGGGTTGGGGCCATTGAGATGGAAGTAAAAAAGACGTCGGAATTTTCCCCGTTGACCAAGGGTACTGGCTCATGAATGCCGGAAACTGCAGCATTTCTATCGCCGGAGCTCGAAACTTGAGGGAGGTTAATGGCTCGCTCAGTTGCAGAATGCTAAAATCTTGAGCAACGTGTTTGGCAAGTGGTTTATTTCTGTCCCTACTGCGGTTCGGATTTTGCCCCTGCACTGTTTTTCTTGGCATCCGCTCCATTAAATCAAATACATAAGAGTATGTTTGGGCTACCAAAAAAGGAGAGAATGGAAATGAGGATGATTTTCTGTGTATGAGCCACTAGGAACTACTCTCCCATAATCACATTTTTCAAAAATAACTTTTTCATTATCTTTCTAACTACTTTTATTCTCTCTTCATCAATCTTTTATACATCACATCATTAGTTTTCACTCTTTTTATACTCATTATTTATATTTTCTATAATCATTCATTTCACTTCAATCACAAATAATCATTCTCATATAATCATTATTTTTTTTATTCTCTCCCTAGTTATCATTTCCTATAATCATTATCATTTCTCTTACTCTAAACACATCCTAGATAGTTTTTGGAAGAGAATGAGTATAGTTATGAAATGAATGGTTTTTCTTATTGAAGTTTTAGTCACCAAATATCATTCCTCTTCATGATCTTATTTCTTCATTCTCATTTTTTTTAAATAATTACTTTTTATTCTCATTAAGTAGGATATGAAAACAATGTCTCGCAATTGGTATTAAGAGTTGGAGTCGTATAAAAATCTTGTTTGGGATTAAATGTTATGATGGGAAAATTACAGGTCTATGTATAAATATATTAATAATTATAAATATAAATATATCTTAGAAGTCTTTGCATAAGTAACAACAAAAATTCAAACTGAGTGTCTGAGAAAAAAAAAAAGAGAATAGAAAGGAGAAGGAATATTGTGTTTGAAATGAATAAAACGATTATGAGAGAAACTATTTGGAGTACATAAAATGAATATGGAGAACAAAATATTGAATATGAAGATGTTAAATATTAATGTCAAAGAATACTCTAAATATCAAAGCCCAAAAAAATTATTTAATTAACTCATTTATCTTAAATGGCCAAAGAAATATCTAGAACTCACTTTGACAATAAATATCTAGATGCACTTTATCTAAAGTTGTGACAAAATCAAAACCATATGGCACCAAAAGAAAATGTGACAAAATTATGATTACGATCATTAGATGTTATTTGGAACTAAGTTCATGATTATGAGAGAAATGGGTTAGAAACTTTGTTTTCTTTCATTTAAATTTTTTTTTACAAAGAGAAAAGATGCGAAGCTCTAATTCGATCGGTAGATTCGCTATTACACGGGCTAAGCAAGTCCTAATTGAAATATTTTATTTTTAGCATATAATTCGTGGAATCATGAAGTAATCTTGAGAAGAAGTGCAACAATTTCTTAGTTAACAAGCCAAGCCCGTCCTATTTAAATATAAGAAATTGTATTTGATAAATTCTTATCACAAAATAATTATAAATACTGATAAACTTTAACTTTTTTTTAGTACCAAATTTTAAAATATTTACATAGTTATTAATACAGTATTAAAACAAAATATGACAATACTCATTAATATCCATCATTATTAAAAAAAAAAAAAAGTAAATTATTTTGTAGATTTATAAGAATGAAAGCACAATTATTATTATTTTTTATTCAAAAACCCCGAAAAGATCGATTGAACTCCATCCAAATTTCATAAAGAGAATGTGGAGAGCAATGCGATGTTACCAATTTAGCTTAGGAATAAGGTTTGAGTTATTTTATTTTGATATTTCTTATAAATATCAAACTGCCTAAATCCAGTTTCAAATCGGAAAACAAATCTTTCCATATGTTTTTATAGTCAAATCTTCACCCAATTTAATCGCATATTCTGTTTCAATATTATATAACTATATAATATTTGTTGATTCTCCCAGTTCCCATCTTCTGTTAGCTTCCATTTGACGTTCATTGTGTTGGAGATGGAGTCTTTTTCTTATATCGTGTTGAAGGTTGGAATTCTGATATTTATGGGTTATTTTAGTTTCCTCGATTATGATTTGTTTTTTTTTAATGTGTTTATGTGAGAAATTTGTTTACAATCAAATTGGCTTTACCAAATCTCTATTTCCCATTCAGTCGGATCATGTTATTGTTTTTTTATGTGGGTTGTTTGATGATAAAATAAGGTAAGTTTATATTGCGAATTGGGAATCTAGAGAAATTTGACTACTCAATTGGCCATGTTAATTATGTCTATTGTTTGTACTAATAGGGTTATATACCTCTACTTCTCCAAGTGAGTAATCTATTTATGTGGTTCCAATTTTCAAATTGGTAGATTTTGATTTTCATAATACAATGTGAATGTCAAGATGCACATGCATATTTACTTTTTATGTATGAAATATGAAATCGTTGATATGTTTGATTCGTTGTAATTCAATTCAACTCTTGTCATGATTCGATCCTGAAAAATCGATATTTGGAAACCGAAAAATCTCCACTATACTCTTCTGGGTAAAATGTCTCGGCGCAGTTGTCGGATTTGTAGTTCTCCTTCTCCAATTTCAAAAAAAAAAAAAAAAAAAACCATATTTTTCTAGGGGTAATTTTGACAATATTAAGGACTTGTAAGTGTATCTTTGGTGGTAAAATAGTTTATGATTATGACATTTATCAATTTTCTTCAACTTGCTTGTGAATTTTTATTCATTCAATTTCTTAACTGATTTTTAAGATTGGCCAGGTGACTGTTCTCTAATATGACTTGATCTTCCCCTGATATATTTTCTCCTTCAGGTTAAATATGGAGAAATTCTAAGGCGCTTCTGTGTTAGAGTCCTTGATAACAATAAACTGGATCTTGACATCTATAGGTTGAGAGCAAAAATACGTTATCTCTTTAACTTCTCTTCTGATACCGATTTTACAATGACTTATATCGATGAAGATGGTGATAGAGTGACCCTAGTCAATGATGATGATCTGCATGATATGATGAGCCAACAGTTGAGACCATTGAGAATGAATGTGCATCTAAGAAATGAAAAAAGCAACCAATTCCATGATAGATTAGATGGAAGTTCTACCTCTCAGATGCCAGCAGCTCGTTCGCGTACCGGTGGTTCGGAGCCTTTGAAATCCCTGCCAGAGGCAGAGGCTTTATCAGAACTCCTTCTTGATGCTGCTTCAAAAGCCATAGTTACTAGCCATGTGCATAGCGAATTTTCGAAGAGCCTTGTTCGGTTAGCAAAAGTACTCAGGAACTCGGATGTGCAGTTGTCATCTGTTCCAGAGACAAGCACTCAGAATGTTGCTACTGAGAGTTCTAAGACCGATCCTTCTCGTTCAGCTAATAAAGATAGTAAAATACTTAACCGTGGAATCGGAACGAAGAACATTCGTGTAGATGCACCTGCATCTGTTGATCTTAATGTCCTTCCTCGTGATTCTTTTGCTTCGAGATTGATGTACAATGACCCGTATTTTTCACCTGCCACTCATCTGGATGATGATTTCATCAATGAGTCCTTTTTCAGCTGGAGGCACTCTTTAAGTGGAGCACCCCCCATGGCTACTGGACCATCTATGCTTGGAACTGTAGGTGCATATCCAGAAATTTATGGTGGTGGTTATGTCGAAACTATGGTCCCTAACGGTCCAATGATTGGCAGCAGCAGTTGCACCAAATCTACAGAGAGTGTGTTCCATAAAGGTGTTATGTGTGACGGCTGTGGAGCACGTCCGATCATTGGTCAGCGGTTCAAATCCCAAGTGTAAGAATAGAACAAAAATCAATCCATCAATACCTTACCTTTTGTCCCATTGTTTTCTATTCCTATTTACCCTATTTTTTGTGTTTGGTGTCTTTCTTCAGAAAAGATAACTATGATCTCTGTAGTATCTGCTTTGCTGAAATGGGAAATGAGGCTGAATTCATTAGAATTGATTATCCTGCCTCTTGTTGGTATCCAAGAATGCAAGCATTCAACCATAGAGTATGCACTTTCTTTGCATTTCCTTTCCTTTTGTTTTTTGTTTTCTTAACTTCATTCCTCTTTGTATGCAGCATTCATTTGCTGACCCTCAAATAATTGATAATACATTGAGAAGTTCTAGAAAGCAGACCGAACTCAACGGTTGCTTTGTAGCTGATGTAAATGTCTTGGATGACACTGTGATGGCCCCATTGACTCCATTTACCAAGATATGGCGGTTGCGTAACACTGGGAGTTTGAATTGGCCCCGTGGTACAAAACTAGAGTGGGTTAGAGGGGTCAAGTTCGGTCGTCCAGCTTCGATCGAAATAGAGGTAGAAAAATGCATCAATCTTTAATGCTAGGCTAGTCTATGTGCATTATGTTTTCTGGTTTTTGGTGACAGACTGACAGTATTTCTTCATCTCTTTATTTTGTAAATTATTTCAGGTTCCTGCTCATGGACTCCCTGTGGGTCAGGAAATTGATGTTGCCGTTAAGTTTATTTCCCCTCCATTATCTGGTCGTTTCCCCTCATACTGGACGTTGGCATCTCCATCTGGCCAGAGGTTTGGGAAACATATTTGGGTTATCATTCAGGTATTTATACATGCATATCTCAGTTATTCTAGTTCTATATTTATATATTACAAAGTTTCAAAATTTTATTGTTTTCAAACATGAAGGTTGATACAGCACTTGAGAGGCCAGATACCAATTTTTTCCAAGCTTTGGACTTAAATTTACCCCCTACAGAAATAAGTAGTGGTGATTTGGATGGTCATGAAGATGGTCTCTTTTTCTATCCTCCTGATCCCAGCTCCATTGCTAAGCCCATAAAACCCGATCATAATCTGCCTGTAAGTGGAGCCGAGCAACGATGCGTCGTAAATGACAAGAGTCCTGCTGCTACTTTTGGTGAGGAGGATATTTTGGTCTCTTCTCCTATTGTTGATAACCATAGATATCTACCTAGTTCAACAACCAAGGTTTCCCCTGTGTCATACCCACTTGTTGATTTTTTTGAATCAATTCCAGCTGCATTTCCACCTAAGGTTTCTGTTTCTCCATCATCTGAAAAAGTTAGTTCTAATAATCATCACAATGTAGAAGAAATCCTTCTTAGAGCACTTGTGGATATGGGATTCAAACAGATGGATCTGAACAAGGAAGTACTGAAGATGACCGGGTACGATCTGGAGAAGGCGGTGGACGAACTGTGCGGAGTAGCGGAATGGGATCCAATGATACAAGAGTTGGAGGAAATGGTTGGTAAGAGATTTTAATGAAGTTGTGCTAATCCTAGAATTCTTGGGTCTTGGTTTATGATTGGTTAATCTGGTGAAGAACAACGGCAGCATGAAGCAAGTTGTGATGGAACTTATATATGGCAACAGGGGCTTAGTTGAATTTAAGAAAGCTATCTAAATTATGGATTAAAATGTAAATATATTGCTCTGGAACACGATGGTTTTTGAGTAGTTTTTTAGTTGCTGTTCATCAGTCTTTCTTTTTGCATCTTCAAATCTAATTTTATCTTTGTAGTTCATTGTTTTTTAATTACAAATTGAAAAAGGGGACAACAAACTCTAGATACATGTTACTCCTGCTTGATATTTGCTGGATTGAACTCGTGGACCGTGGAGTCGAATTGGGATATAATAAACCAAACCAACACCCACTAACCTCTTTATCTTTGAAGTTCTGAATCATCATACATATATATAACTAATTTCTGTAATTCCTATGAAATTTGATGAGAAAGAAAAAAAAAAACAGTTAAAAGAAAACAGAAACCAAACCCTAGGATTGGCATTCATAATCATTATGAACAAAACCAAATTTCATCCATCCGTTCAAACTTCAAAAGACTAATTCGAATTAAATCTCCCCGAAGAAGCCATATTGAACAAATTTCTCAAGCTATTACAACTTTCCCGCCGTTTTCGGTGAATCCGGGCACCGCTGTCGGCGTCTCGAAACCCATCGCGGTCGAGCACGAGCCCACTCTCGAGCTTCTTCGACACCGTGACGATCTCATAGGAGTCCCAAAGCGACTGGGCGAAGTCCCATGGGCGGGCGCCGGTCCGTTCGGCGGCGGAACAGCGGGTCCGGATCGCCTCGATCTTGAACCGGGAGGGATTGGGTCTGGAATTTCGGCGGTGGGCGTCGAATTCAGTGGCGGGGTGGTTTGAAGTGCCGGTGTGGCTCTGCCAAGCCTGCGCCACAGCCTTGAGGATTTCGAGATGAGAATCGTCGTCTTCAAGCTCTGGTTTCTTCTTGTTCTTCATTGTGTTGTTGTCGACTAAGGAATGGAATTGGGGCATTATTTTATCCTGTGCGCCAATCAAAGCAAAAGGGTTTTGATTTTGGACCCTACATTTTTTCACTATGATTTAATAATCGCCCGCCCAAATTAACTGTATTTTACAATTTACAGTTATGGTTCAAAGCTTACTTTCAAAATTAGATATTTATACTTGTTATGTATGCATACTTTTACTCCTTTCAAGTATCTTACCTGCAAAAAAAGAAAAAAAAAAAAAAAAAAATCCTTTAGGTGTCTTAAAAAATATGAATTTACTTGCATCAATTGTTAGAAAATATTTCATTCATACTGAAATTTTGGACTTTTTTTTTTCTTTCCTATTTCAATTTTGTCATTCGCCATTTTTTTTTATTGAACACTATTTATATATTTATTGCACGGATTAAAATCATCCAGTGCATAAGCTTTTTCGTCTATGCACAAATTTCTTTGAAAAAATTGCTATTCATATAATTTCTTTAGTTAATTTTATTATACGTGAAAAATTCTTTTAAAAAATATATTGAATAATTCGGTTTAATATTTTAAAAAATCAAAATATATAAGTTCAATTTTTTTTAATGGAATAACCAATTTAAAACCAAACCAAACTGAGTGTATAAATACTAAAAGAAAATAAAATTATTGGTATTAAGATTTGATGGATGAACCAATATTTAGATGTGAAAAAGCAAAAACACTATTATTATTATGTTATTGATGAGAAATTTTGTTTTGGCTAGTAAAAAAAATCTCAAAAATAAATTTGAAAATGAGACAAAAATTTGAAAAAATAACTAAATTATCATTGAAATCAAAATTGAAAACCGAACTTGAATCGAACCTAACTAACAATTTTGTCCTTTAATGGACATTAATTCGAACCCAATTATTGAAAAATAGAGAATATCAATTTAGTTGTTGATTTAATGCAAGTTTAGAATTGATAACATCTTGATTATTAAATTGTCTATAATACCACTAACATGCTCCTTTTGGTTTATTTATTTATTATTATTATATATAGTTGGAATATTAAAAATTGAGAGCAGTTTGGGTGCAGCCAACTGCACCCAAACATATGCTGTTACAAACAAGTAAAGATTAAAAAAAAAACACTTAAAAAAAAAAAATTCTGAGATGTGTGGCTCTAAAAGAGCCACATCAGGGGCAGCCACAGTTTGGGTGCAGCTGTGGCTGCACCCAAACTACTCTCTTAAAAATTAAGACTAATATAAAATAAAGAGAAAATATATTTTTAATCAATATTATTCATATAAAACATTTTAAAATCAAATACTTTTTAACATTTAATAATGCTCAATTTTAACTCTTTCTAACAAAATTATTAGAATGATGACTATACAAATTTGAAGTGGTATACATATATCGGAGAGATTTCTTTCTCCGTCGTGTGTTTTTGCCGCCCATTCTCCCAAACCAATGCTCCCATTTTATCTGTCCCTTCCGGTAGGTTTTGGCCGCCGATCTCAACTACTCTGCAACATTCCGATTCCATGCTAACAATTTCCCGGCGTCTTACAAATCTTGAACCATTCTTAAACCCTCTTCATCCGTCCTCGTGAATCGAACCAAAAAAAAAGAGTGCTCCCATGGAGATTTCTTTGCCAAACGCAACCTTAGAAGAAGCCCAGATCTCTGAATCAAACGGCGTCGTCTCCGGCTCACCTGCTTCTTCCATTGTAAATGAAGACAAAATCCTCGTTTCAGGTTCCTCTCTTCTAGTCCTGTTTTCAATTTCCGATCTTTGAGGTCTATTTCTTTTTTTCTTTTTTTAATTGAATTTTGTGTTACATTTTAGTTGAGGCGTACTTAAAATTCTCCAGTACAGCGCAAATTGAAGATGTTCGATTGGCGGTCGAGAGGTATGTTGCTGGGAATACCTGTTATTAGGCTTTTTGATGATTTGGTTAGGGAAATTAGATTTTGGGTTCATGTGTTCCACTAACTCTCTGGAATTTTGTAAACTGGAAGTGCGCTAATTATAACTTACATTGCTTGAAATTGGCGAGCTCACTGTCGATTTTGTGTGTTTGATTTGTAGAATGCTTGAGAAGAGAAGTTTAAGCTATGTTGATGGTCCCATTCCAGTGCCACTCGTTGACGATTTTCTTGCAGAAAATGTGCAAGGAATCAGAATTTGTGATTCTGGTATACTCTAATTTGATTTTTACGGACCACTGGTTTAGGTGTAGAAAATCTGGATGGTTATTTTACAGTAAAGGAATCAGTAACTTATGTTCTCAAGTGACAAACCACCTCACTATACAATATTTAGTTGTCAATAAAATTTATAGAAAATTATTTCCTATCTGAATGCTCTTTTGACGCCAAAAGAAGAACTTGTAACCTCTAGAAAGTATATAAATTTTGTCAGTTTCTAGCTTAAAAAACATCCCATCCACTGGTGGCGCAAGGGCTTAAAATGCTGGAAAAATGGAAAAGTTCTTACTCTTAGCAGGAGTTTGATTACTCCATTAATTCCTGTCAGCGGGGTTGGAATAAAGATAAGGTAGATTTCTCATTATTCTGGTTATGATGCTGGATTTCTTTATTTTGTAAACGATGGTATGCAGAACCATGATATCCTATTATTCTGGCAAGTCAAACCCGTTGTTCATGTCTTTCAGGTTAATGCAGATAGTCAATGACACTGGCCTTCTTCCGTACTTATCTTCATGAATTATATTTTCTCTGCATTAGTTCAATTCTTTGTTATAACTGTTTTTGATGCTCAAAAGATTGTATTTATTCTTTCGAAATTCTATATTTTGAAATGACAAAAGCTTTATTGTTCACAGTATATGATACTCATATTATTCTTCATTTCCTAGCTTGTTTTTTTTTCCACTATGTTGGGACTTTTTACTTTCTCCGGGTGTGATTAGATTGATGCTAATTATTCGTGCATTGTTTGTTCAGCTTAGTGAAGAGGGACCCTGCGAGGTGGGGAAGGACAAATTTCTAGTTTTAATGAGTGGATACTTTATGCCAAGGAATTTGGGAAAGGTTTTCTATCATTTATTTATTGTTTTTTTACACCATTTATATCGAAGCGTCCCTTTGACGAAGCAACATATTCAAATTCAACTGCAGTTCAATTTTTGAGACTGGTCTCAAGCAAAGGCTTCTGCGATATGCTGCTAGTGCTTTGTTATTCACTGAGAAGGGTGTCAATCCATTCCTAGTGTCATGGAATCGGTAACGAAAGACTTTTCTGTTCCTATGATCTGCATTTAATTAGTATGCGAGGCTTGGGCGGATATAAGACATAATGACAGAGAACTCTGTCATTATCTTTTTTTTTGGTTTACTTTCGTGAAACCAATGTGCCAATTAAAATTTATCTTTGGGACTGTATATATCTTCTATTATTTGTTGTTTGCATTTATTGGGTAATGCTAATATGCCAAACTTTCATTTTGCACTTTTTATCTTCTTGGCACGATTTTGTACATTTTAGAATGAATCCTAAAACGGAAAGGACATCTCTATGTAAATGGAATCGACCCTCCGAAATTTTATGACATCAGAATTGAATGTGGAAATCATGAATCACATCTAATTGATGTTGGCGTCTAGCTCTTCAGGATTTATTAGCGCTATGCAAATTCCAGGATGCTTTACCATGTTTTGATGTGCATTTTCATGCAGTTTTGTCAAGAACCTATACATCCGACAGGTTAATGTATAATTCTGTCTTTCTACGTGTTCACAGGATTGTCTTATTGCATGGACCACCTGAGACTGGTAAGACCTCTTTATGCAAAGCACTGGCTCAAAAACTGTCAATAAGATATCTGTCGAGGTTTGTTGATAGACATTGCTTCAGTATTCATTCCTTCTTTTTAATATAATGAACATACACCCGACTCTTATTATTTATTAGTTTCATTTTCCGTTATATTCAGATACCCACACAGCGTACTCATTGAAGTTAATGCACATTCACTGTTTAGCAAATGGTTTTCTGAAAGTGGAAAGCTGGTATGGCTTTCTTCATCATTAAATGACCGGCATCCTTAATTAATTTTCATTTCGTACTAGGTGCGTACTTTTTTAAATTCGATGCAGTGAACACTTTCATGTGTTGGGCATTGTTGACTTGACTATATTGTATTCAAGAATACATGTTTTCCTTGATAGGTCGCAAAGCTATTCCAGAAGATTCAGGAGATGATAGAGGAAGAAGACAATCTGGTATTTGTTTTGATTGGTGAGACTTACTTTAGAAGGTTGTTAATTTCATGCATGTCTTACTTCATCATTTGTATTTATAAAATTATGTATTTGGTGGTCTGTAGATGAAGTGGAAAGCTAGCTGCTGCTAGAAAGGCTGCTTTGTCTGGTTCAGAACCTTCAGATTCCATTAGGGTATGCTATTGCCTTTTTTTTTGTCCCTCTTTCCCCCCTTAATCACCCTCTCTGAGAAAAAAAAGATAAGAAAGTAAAAAAGAAAGGTAACAAGAAAGAAAGAACATGCTTTTATAAATTGTTTAGGCCAGTAGCTTTGAAACTCAGCTGATGCATAAGCTCTTAACCGTAATATTACAGGTTGTCAGTGCGCTACTTACTCAGATAGACAAGTTGAAATCGTCACCAAATGTGGTGATTCTGACAACTTCCAATATAACAGGAGCTATTGGTGAGTTAATAATCAAATGGTGTTAAGTAATATTTTATCTTTGCAAAATAAACTTTTTTTGTTGTGTAATTTCAAGTTGAATTGTAAAGTTGTGTGAACTGTCTTTTGAGGTTGGTAGTTGGCTTACTCATCTGAGTTCAATAATTTTTTGTTTATTAGTCTGTGATCACTGATCAGGATGTTTTTGGCTTGTATATTCCTATTGGATTTCATTCTTTCTTGAGCTAACAAAGATTAGAAAAATCCATAAATGTGTAGCCTCTCTCCAAAATTTTCAATTCCCTCGTTTCTTTTCTGATTTTCTTTTGCCATTTTTCTCCTCGAAATCTTAATACTTGAATTAACCAAATTTTGGATTGCAGATATTGCGTTTGTAGATCGAGCAGATATAAAAGCATACGTTGGTCCGCCAACTCTGCAAGCACGTTATGAAATTCTAAGGTCCTGCTTGCAAGAGCTTATATGAACTGGCATTTTGACAATTGCTGAGGTCCATACACATCTAATAATTACTGCAGCTTTAGCACTTTGTTTTGGATGCCTTGGATTCTTTTTTAAATGTACATAGTCATTCATGATTCTCACCATTTTTAAATTTCTTAGGGCTGTGACCACTCTATGCTTCCTAACTATTCTGATTTGAGAGAGAAAATGAGCATTCAAGAGACCGAGAAGGTCGATGTGCCTCTTCACATCTGCAAACTATTGCTTGATGTTGCTGAAGCATGCGAGGTCTGTGACAGAAATCTTGAGTGCTTATTTCTTGATTATGCGAGCGAGTCCTTGAACGATCCTTGAATTAAATTGTTGAATTCTGTTCACAGGGTTCTAGTGGACGCTTCTTAAGAAAGCTCCCTTTCTTAGCTCATGCGACTCTAGCCAATCCATGTATTGGTGACCCTTCAAAGTTCTTGTTTGCAATGTTGGAAACGGCTAGGAGGGACCGGGCAGAGTTACCTGAATGAACATGTTAAGAATCTTTTTGTGCTTGTAATTAATGTTGTACTCTGATACGAATTTTATCAGGGTGTTAAAGGTATATTAGCAATTGATCAGAGAGGTTGTTAGGGACCTAGGGTATTTGATTATAAATAGGAGTGAGAAAGAAGGAAGTTAGAGAATTGTTTAGTGGTTTTAGCCTTTTAGGCTTGAGCAAAAGTGCTCAAAGAAATGGGCCTAAGTAACTCGAATTACTTGACTCATCTTATTTTAGTTCTATCCCAGTTTTGTCATACAGATAATATTCACAAATACATATCTAATTCTGGAAATCAGTTGTAGAAACTGACACTACTTGAAAAGCCTAATGAACTACTCGTTGAGAGTTTTTGTCAGCTATTCACTAACGTTATGAGAACTTCTTTTGAAACTGTTGCTGTACAGATTTCCCTACTGTTCCATTCTCTCAATAACTCAAACCCCTACGAAATCAACTTTTAATATGGACAAAGATATATGTGCCAAAGATATGAGTAAAGTTTTATGCATGTTTTAGAGCATATGCTTCATTTTTTGTACTTATTAGTCTGTATGTATGATTAGTTAAATGTATGGAATATTGCCTGCTAACTTGCAAGGAGAAAAGCAGAAAAGAAGAGGCCCTACATGCCAGAACATGTGAGAGGAGAGCCCTAGAAAAATTGGGTTCACTTTGACACAACCGACCAAAAGGGAAAAGAAAGAGGAGCCAAAATGTAAACTACATAGATAAAGACCCCTTTTTTGAAGGGCTGTCTTTAACAGAAAGCCCAGCTTTGAGGTATCATGCTTTGCCTAAAGGATCGTCCACTAAATACTCTCTCACCTCTTTTCTTTTTTACCTGTGAAAACGTGCCCTTCCACTGTACATTAAAGGGAAACATGCATGCGGAAATATAAAGTTCTGTGTGCTTGTTTCTTCTTGTTCTTGTTATATGCATATCTGAAGAACTAACTCTTTTTCTCTCTTGCAGAAAAACCTGCTTGTTCTGGTTTCTTGCTTTCAACAGTTCAAGGACGAAGCCAATGAGCCTTTTTGCTGCAATGGAGGAGCCACAGAGTGGTTTCTTGCAGTCTTTTGAAATGGGAAGCTTCATTTTGGAGGCTCACATGGTTAGAAAATTTAGACGACGTCGTCCTCGTAAGCATAGTGTTATAAGATAGGAGGAAGAGGATGATCTAATCCTTTTTCGCATTAATGGGAATCTAGCATCCTGGTCCGAATATTCATGAAGAGTTCTTTTTATTTTGTTACCTTCTAAACCATGCATACTTGAGTTTGCATCTCTCTCATTTTCTTTATCAAATTCTGTATCATCTGTTCTTAGCAGAATATTTATAGTTATGTTATGTTGCAAGTGTTTTGTTTATATCAGATACATATATTGCTGTATTGAGTGTGCTGATTTTCTCTGCATGCATGTTTGCATCTGCAGCTGATTGATGTAATAAAAGTTTCTTCTTATTCTTGGTTTTCCTATCAATTATTAACTGTACTTAACCTCTTCTCATCTCTCTCTCAGCTTCTTTCTATGCTTTGAATTTCTCTGTCTATCATTGCATATCATGGTTACAAACATATGTTCTCGACCAAAATGTTAGAAGTTTAAATCTTTCAACATTACATGTTATTAAAACATACATATCTCGAACATTATCGTTTTGTAGTTCAAACCTTCTTTTCTCTGTTAATTTGGTGCTTGTTGTTTCCAATGATTGTGAAGTGTAATTTATTTTTGGGAGTGATTCGAAATTATAACCTTTTAGTCAATGTTTACGCTCATGTCACTTTAGTTGTGCTCTTGTTGGTGATTGTGAATTGTAAGTTTTGACTCTGTTGTTGGCATCATTTGATCTTCAGTGAACAGTTCAATCAAGCTGAAGGAAGTCTCATGTGAAGCTAGTTTTGTTTTCTCTTTTTGTTTGTTTTTCCTTTTTTTTTTTGTTTTCATCGACATGGGGCGAGTTCAGAAAATATTTGTTACAAGTTTGGCGACCATCACTTCGATGTGATCAAGTTCATGTTCAATATTTTATGTTTTCTTTTTTCACTAGCAGGCAATATCAAAACATGACATGGTAATTTGATCTGATTGCTAACTCTTGAAGATATAGAATAAAATATATAGTTTGCAACATAGGGTTCTGATCAGGTACCTACAAGTTTGATTTATGAGAAAGAGTCCCATAATTATTTACTGTAGAATTTCAGGCCATTCAGAACAAAGTGTGTGATGTAACAAAACAAAACATACTGATTTTATTTTTTCTGAAACCATTGACCAATCTCAGCTTACACAAGAAAAGTCAGTCTCATGAACAGTTTTAAGTAGGGTAATGAAACAGTGTCCACAGTTTAATGATACTTTTCATGTGGCATCTGGCAGTCCACCAACTTAATTTTAAAGTTTGTGTCTATTTATTAATTAAACTATATATATATATATATATAAAATAAAAAAATAAACGTCCTCATTTAACTTGTAATATTTTTTTCTTCAACTCTCCTCCCTCATTCCCAAATCCATTAGGTATTCTACGAAGAATGCATATCTTTACACTTATTAAACACAAAACTAAAAGTGTTAGGACTCATGAACTTTTTTTTTTTAGATTAACCGGACATTAGGTGTATCTATTAAGAATGTTTGAGGCAAGAAGAATGAGAATAGAGACTCAGAGAACATTGAGATTATGTATATTTGTGATGAATTGAATGGTTATGAGAGGGAAATAATGAATCTTGTTTTAGATGCAGATGATGATTATAACAAAAATCATACATATTTTAAGGTGCATAAAATGATGATGACAAAAAATAAAATATTATTTATGAAATAATGAAAATTTATTATTTAAAAATAAATAAATATTACAAAAAGATGAATAGTGATTATAGAAAGCTTATGGTCGGTAATTCAAGCGTAGATAAGAGAATTATTTTACCTTTGAAGTCTAATTTTCTCATCTCAAATATTGTGGTATCTAATAATGCCACATAAGTAAAATATAGAGTTGAGTTTTACTCTTAAACCACATTTTTACATGGAAAAATTAAACATGGTCTTTCTTTCTGGAGCGATCTTCAAGCACATCAACTTTTAGTTGACAAGAGCTTTCCTTTTTCTGCCTTAAAGATCCACAAATATCCCTTTTCATTAACTTAATAATGGCAAACAAAGTGCAAATTTGGGAGACATGTTCTGTGAAAGAAATGGAAGGTCTTTATCAATTTTTAAATCCACTATGCAATAAAAGATTGACACATGGCAAGATTGTCCACCATTAGTTTCTTGATGGCTCACATCTTCTTTTTGCGTTCATGTGTGGATCTCAAGACAAGAAATTTCTATGTCCTTTCATTCTGTTACATGCTTGATCTTTCATTTCACATTTCTTTTTTTGAAGTAACCCTAAACTCTTATATATATATATAGGAAAACCTGTCTAATGGGTAAAGTTTACCTATTTGTTGCCACATATTTATTTTATTTTTGAACTTTTCTAACAAAGGTTGTCTATCTTAAAAGAAAAATTTAAGAATAAAATAAAAGGAATTTAAAGTGAATATTTATGCCATGTGACAACAAGTAAGTTGATTATACACCTACATATGTAGACAAATTTTTCTTAATTACATATATAGAATATACATTTTAACGTAAATAAATTAATTTAGAGATAAGTGATTAATATGAAAGAATTTATAATTTTTTATTTGTTGGGAGGTTTTTATGATAGTTTCCTTCTCCCTGATAAAGTGGGAATATACTAAATATATATTAAAGATTATTTGTTTATTTATTTATTTTAAAGAAGTTTACTTTTAACCAATTTATCTACCATGGTTAAACAATTAGAATCTTGGCCAAATTGCAAAAAAAAAACACATATATAATAATATTTATTTATTTTATTATTATTTTTTTTAATTTCAAAACAAGGGTTTGCTTTTAAGATTAAGAATTAGAGTTTTCTCTTCCAACTCGTCCCATTTTTTATAGATCGCCAAGATTTTGTGATTTGTTGCTGAACTTATTCCTTGCAATTCAATGAAAATTCAATCTCAACATTATTAAGAGTTTAATAACGTTTGAAAAGAGATACTCAAACTTATAAATCTCAAAAACTATATATATATATATATTCAAACTTATAATATTTTAGGTATAAATCATATTTATGCTTTTGTTAAAAAAACACAATATAGATGTAATTTCAACATGGTATGTCCGATTCTTTTGCATCTAACAATCCCTTTAACAGTTCAATGCAAGTTTCTAAATAGACGAACAAGTAAAAACAAAACGTGTAACTCAAAATTGCCAAAAACATAATATACATCATTTTCTCAAGAACACAATGAAGAAAGTTTTGATTTTTAAAATATGATCATATGCTAGGAAGAAAAATGCAAAGATTTGGAACAGTACAGAAATAGAATGTCGTGCCTTTTTTTCTTGGTTTGGCCAGTAAGCAATTTTGGTTTTTGGCCTCTTAATCCTATTTTTTTACTTTATCGATTTTTCGTCCAAAGTGTGTTCTTTCACGAGAAATATTTAGGTCATATTCGAAAATGACCTAAATATTTCTCATCATTTTACACATATTCTCCAAAAATCTGACCTGTAACTTGCTCTGAAAAACAACTATAGAAAGCAAGAAAATACCACATGTATGATAACAATTTCGTTTTCTTGTTTTTTGTTCTAAAATTTACGCTTTTTAAACTTAAATTCTATTTAAATAGATTTATCTTTCCCTAGAAATCATTTAAATATTTATCAAATTTAAAAATAAAAACAAATTTGTAGAAACTACTTTTCAAAATGTTTAAGTTTGGTTTGATTTTAAAAAACATTGGTAAAATAATGTAAGATATCAAACCAAGAAAACCATAGTGGGCTTAATTTTTAAAAAATAAAAACAAAAAATAAAATGATTATCGAACCAGTTTATGTAGTTCAATTTTCTAGTCTTCAAACTGCTTTGCTTCATTCTGGTACTTGTTTTTTCGACTTAAGTGACAATTTGGGGCGTTGGAGTGTAACTTGAGCTCTGTAGTTTATGAATTTCACAGCTTATATGATGATATTTTGAATAGGTGACCTATAATTCCGGATAAATCATTCACGAACTTACTTTTCATGCCATTACTGTTTTGTTGATATTGAATTTTAAGAACCCCGCCGCCATTTGCAAGAATCGCTCTGCTTTGACTTTAGAAATGCGGTAACTACGGCTCAATCTTTCCACCCAATTTTAAAAACAAAAACAAGGTTTTAGAAGCTATTTTTTTTATTTTCAAATTTTGATCCGGTTTCTAAAATTATTGGTAAGAAGTAGATATATAAATAAAAAAAATATATGGTAAATTAGTTATTGTAGATTTAAATTTTAAAAACAAAAAACTAAAAATAAAATGGTTATGTAAGGTACATGTTTTTAAAATTCCTTTTTTTTTCTTTTCCCCATTTATGTCGTGCTGCTTGTCTATTGTTCTGGTTCAACTTATTGCCTCCACGGGTGTAATAATAGATTGTTTTATCTAAAAAATTAATAATAAATAATTGGTTGCTTAAAGCATAATATTACCATCTTGGCAGAGGAGGAGAATTGTTAAGGAACGACAACCCTCGATAAGTCTTCATATTAATATAATATAATATTATCTACTTAGGGTATGCACCTTCTTAGCTTTATTTTTTGGTTTCGGTCAAGAGATAATTGTCTTTTCTTTTAAACTCAAGATCTTTACCTTTTTAACCAATACAAGACTATACTTTATTTGTCGTCTCTTATGCATGTTTATTTTTCAATCAGGTAAGACTTGAAAGATATTTCTTTTCTGCATAAATAAAAATGGATCTGCACCTGTGTAAAAACCCGAGTTCCAAACCACCCTAGACTCGGTTCTTATTCAGCATGCATGATTTAAATACATTTATAACAGAAAAACTGTAAAACAATTAACGGCTTCATTCCAAAACATAAAGTGTTCCAACAGAAAAGAACTTAAAACAACATTTGTGCCTCTGGCCGGAGATTATTAAAAACAGTTTAAAATAATAAAATCATCCCTATCTATCATGTTGAATCAATAACCAAATAAAGGAATGAAATAAATAATAAACGTAGTGGACTCCCATGATCCATCAACGCCTTCTCTAGCCGTCCTGGTGCTATCCCAAGTTACCTTGTGAAAAACCACAGAAATAAGAGTGAGTACGAAGGTACTCAGTAAGAATCCCCAACCGGGGGTACAATACACAAGTCATCACATCATCTAGCATCCTAGCAATACATGCAAACCGAACAACTTTCAATCCAAACTTGAGTTATCAACATAACTCCCAACCTAACAATCAGCTCACCGCATTGGTACACTTGGGAAACGATCCAAGTGTTCGACTCTAGAAAATCACAGAGAATGGTGTACTGACAACACTAGCACGAGGGAGTCTTCCTCTCAGCATCTAGTGCGTGTGCGTGCACACCGCATGCTACTGAAACCAGGTAGATGCAGGCCTACGCAGACTACACTGGTCCAGGTCCACATGCCTAATAAGACTCGAAATTGGTGTCCACTGATCCACAGTCGGTGGGAGGCTCTTGGTACTCTACTGTGGCAGCCTGTTCACACCCAACACACGAAGCTAAGAAAACTCCCATGGCAGCCTTACACCATGATCAGAATCCCGCTCTAGCAGGCCTCAAAACTAGGCTGTCTTAGGGGCGGCATGTTACATCACATCTCCGGGCCTGAAAAGGTGGCATGTTACTTCACATCCTCTCAGAGCCTCTAGATGACGACAACCTAATAGGATATAAAGCTCTAAGAATTCTACATGCTCAGTTCTCTAGCAGACACCAACAAACAACGATAAATAGCAATCAATCCTAGCAAGATACTATAACAACATTCAAGGAACTGAAACATGCTAGCACACATAAACAGGTCATCATCCCAACAAGTTACTATCTAAGCATGTTGGAAAACAATAACATCTATGCAACAGATACAATCAGTAAAGATAGGTGCAAGGTTCACACAACTCAGGTAAGAAATCCTTACCTGTTTCAAAACACATAACAAATAAGGGGATTTTTATCCTTAAGATGCAGCCAACAGGTCAAGCAACAAAGCTGAAACAACCTAACAAAACATAACCAAAATCAGCCTCGACATACCCAAAACTTACCCAACACCACACTTAGCATGGCTGTCCAAAACTGGCGAGGCACGAAGAATTGAATCTAACGACGAACCCACGCTACAAGCTGTGAAAACTCCATATCAACAACCAAAAAGAAATCAAACCCATAGTTTGACCACACCAACACTAAACAAAACGCACAGCAGCAAAAGAGATCTTACCCATAGATGTCCACATAACAAGCACGCGAACACGGCTAAAAACGCGCGCATTAGGGCTGTTGGTCGAAACTAAGCGGCACAGGAGGCGGCTGCTAGAGGCAAGCACAACGGCGCTGACCGGCGAGAGAACTCGCGGCTAAGACTAGGCGGGTCGACGACTCGGCGTGGTTGGAGCTGAAGCGTGCGCACGCGAGGTGGCGCAGTTGCTCGGGTCGGCAGCGTCTGGGAGGCTGTGGCGAGACTGCGGCAGTGACTAGGGTTTAGGGTGAGGGAAGGGGAAGAAAAAGAAAGAAGAAGAGGAAGGAAAAAAGGGTTTTTGTCTTTTTTTTTTTAACCTCTTTTCTTTTCCTTTCTTTTCCTTTATTTCTAGCAACACTTAATGGGTTTCCTAATACCCATTCACTAATTAACTAGAGATGTCCATTTTCCCCGGGGACCGGGGCGGGTCCCCGATTAGGCGGGGAAAGGGGAAAGGGACGGGGGAGAAAAAATCCCCGTTGGCTAAACGGGGCCAGGAACGAGGATTGTATTTCCCGATTCTCCGATCCCAGCCCCGTTTATCTTTTTTTAAAAAATATTTTTTCTTAATTCTACCCGTTTAATTTTCAAATAAATATATATTTGTTGGTGATATTATCTATAATATGAATAATTTATTTGATGATTAACATTATAGTAGAAACTTATAAATTTTTTCTACAAGAATCTAATTTTTTTAAATTTTTTGTTCAAAAAATATATAAAAAATGAAAAACAAAAAATAAAAATAAATTGAAAAAAAATCCCTGCATGGAACTCGATCCCTGAGAAAAAAAACGGAGATTGAATTTTATGGCGGGGACGGAGAAAGAGAATGGGAAGCCATTCCCCAGCCTCGCCCCGTGGACATCTCTATAATTAAGTCCACAATTTAAAATGTTAAAGAAAATAAAAGACAACTAATTAATTAATAAATATTTAATATAATTTTTTTTCCTTTAAAACTGGTTCGTTACAATCTGATTCTCTTCAACCCTTTATCTGCATCATTCCTTTATCAGAAAGATGACTCTTCAGAAAATGATTTCTAAAGCTTAGTTTCAGTTTCTAGTTCAAGTATAATTGGATTTGTTCAAGGTGGTGATCTTTTTAAAGTTTACAAATTATGTCAATTAACTCCTTAACCTTTCAATTTTGTTGGCCTGTATTTTGATATAACCTTAACCTGCATAGGCTAACTGTGATTTTTTCTGGTTGAAATGTACTTTTTCAATAGGGGTTAAGTTAAAGTAAACGAAAAAGATAACTGACAATGATAGGACAGTTGAAAGTTCTTGAAATACTGTCATTCTAATAATAAGAACCTTAACCACTATATGTGCAGCATCTCATCAAGGACTCTAAATACAATCTCTTACAAGATTTGAAGACTCCAAATCAAATCATTATTGTTGAAAGAGGCTCGATATATCATTACAGATTTGAGGTAGAAACTTGAATTCTTTAAAGTAACTATAGTTTAAATAAGAAAATCAATCTTAATAAAACAACTATCTATATATAATGATTAGCAAAATTCACCATGTTTCGCCTTTTCTTCTCTTTTGGCTCAACATCTTTGATTTAGTTTTTGTCCCATATTTGCATATAGCCACCAAAACTATGTATAACCTATCTTGTGCTAGTAAAAAATGAGAAAATTGATGGCATAGTTTTGTGACAGATTTTTGTGCATTATGCGCACAATACATCCATTTACGGCTTCAAAATTCTTTGGTAAGCCTCTCCATAACATCTTTTAGTACTCTACAAAATTAAACTTCAAACTTCCATAAATATGAAAAACTAGTTTACAAAAATGTGTGTAAATTGATTTACATTTTGATAGCAACAAGGTACCATTATACTCATCCACACACAATAGCATAAACTTTTCATAGATCTAAATCGAAATCAAAATGCTTTAGGCTACTCATCTCTACAACCTTTTGATAAGACTCTGGTGTAAGTTCAGCTAAAAGTTCTGAAATAGCTAATTTATGTTTCTTCTCAAGTTCATCAAATTCTTTTTTTCTCTGTGTCAACAAATTTTCAAGTTTTTCAACCATTATCTTGGTGGCAAATGATTCATCTGCCTTTGAAACTCCACGATTCTCTTCTAAGTGATGCGCCTCAAAACTTGCATCTTGTCCATCATTAACATCAGACAAAAGTTCACTTTCTAATCCTTTAATTATAGCCGCATGATCTAGATTTTTCCCATGCATTAGTGTCCTAGAGGATTCAACATTTTGATCTGCGGCATGAGATAAGTTTGAAGGACCTGGCTTAGAAGGAGAGCAACCACCCATTCCCTTTGGAGAGTCGGACCAATACTTGCGACCTGAAGGCATAAACTCTAATGCAAGATTACTAGAATCAAAAGATAATGGGGAGGCAACCGTCCTTGTTTCAGATTGAGAGCTATCAGAAATTGCAACATCTATTCTTACATTATCTTTAGAATACTCAGCTGATGTCCAATTTGGAATGTAAGATCGAATTTCACTTTCAATCATTTCAGAAATTGTGGAGACATCTTGATCTGAAAGATCCAACTCTTGAACCATTTCACTAGCAACAGAAATTGATGTGTCGGCTTCAATATCAAATGGGAAATGAATATTGCGAAAGTTACCTAAAATATTGAAGTTAGTGAAATACTTACAATTCCAATAAAATAGTTTTTTTTTTCAAAAAGAGAAAGAATGGAAAAGAAATGACAAAAAAAAAAGAATAATTTTACCTGTGGAGTCTATAATTTGTAGTTTGAGAAATATCTTGTTAATGTCTTTTCTCTCACCATGCATGCTGAAGTCCCGACTCGTTTCAGCAAGAATACCATCTACACTTCTATCATTATCAATATGCTCTTTTTTTTCTTCAATAATGGGCCATGTCAATTGTCATGCGGTTAAAAAACATTATCAATATGTTACCATTATTGAATTCTATTGAGTGAAATATTTTTTTTAACTTACTTGTATGATGTGCATTCATGTGTAAACGATGAGATATGCTTTCAAAATCATCATCTGTTTGAAGAAATGGATCTCTTAAAAGATCTTTAGCAGGCAAGCGATTTGAAACATTTGCAATACACTTTTCTATAAATGCTTTGATCCTGGCATCGGTGACTTTGGCTAATGATGCTGGCTTTATCCCCTAGGAACAAAAGGAAAATAATAATTCCTTAAAATCCCTTCTCAAAGAAGCTTTATATTTAAAGAACCTGCAAAAGACAAGGTTAAGAAACAAACGATCTAATCTGGACAAACAATATTTGAATTGTAGATCGTTTCTTTAACATTTTAGAATATCAAGTATTTACCAACTTGATGTACATACATAATTTTCATCTATTTGATGAAACATTCTAAAATTTTAACTAACTGCTATAAATTTGACTTTTGCTAGATACCAAAATTGAAGTAAGGACAAATAAAATAAAGACAAAACTTGCACAAGGTAAGATATCACATGAAAACAGAGTGTTTTTTGTTTAAATGTTATAAAAATCCAATAGAGAACCTTGGCTCCATGAAAGTAAATCTATATGTAGCAATTGAAGAATTATACAGAAAACTAACATGAGGGTAACATAATGCAATTTCTCTAGCTTTTTTTTCTTCGTTACGGTCAAAGGCCAACTTACCGCACCTCGACTAATTTCAAAGGACAAACTGCAGTAAATTAATTCCTATGGTAACTGCACTTCGAACTCTATTGACCACTTCACTAGGCTAACATAGTTTATTTTCTGTAGCTATCAACTAAAGGCCATATATAATAATCAGCTAACTCATGCTTCAAAAATTGAATAGAGACGAGGATTATTGCTACCACTTAGTCATAATAAAAGTTTTCACTATTCAATAAAATCTTAAAATGAATGGTTATGAACTTTCTCATAAAGTTAACACATCATAGATGAAATTAGGTCAAATGTATCATGATAAACATAATGTTCAATATGAAATGGTGTTCAAACAACGTACATGATAAAACTCAATCATAGATTCTATATGAAATGGTTTTCGAGTCCAAATAAAAACTATAAATAAATATCGTGCATGGTAAATTAAATGGCAGGTCAACTTTAAAAGACATTGTACTTAAAAGGACAGAAACTAAGTTAAGAAATAAACAAACATTAGTAGTCTCTAGGTACAAGATTGGAAAAAAAAGGATTGACAGTCCTTACTGATGTGACCTTCTTAAATATTTGAGCAGCATTTGCACATTCAGTATATGGATATTCAAAGGTTACAAGCTCAAGCAAACACATGCCGAATGCATAAATATCCACAAGCTCATTGTATTCCTCCTCATACAGCTCCGGAGCCATAAACTCTGGTGTCCCTAAAATCATTAAATCGCAGAGCAAACATTTTACTACCTCAACGAAAGACATTTACTCAACTTTCATATTAACTATTATGCAAGTTAGAATCCTTAATTACCGATGACACTGTGAGCTGAACGAGCTTGCTGAAGAATGGCAGCAAGTCCTAAGTCACCAATTTTCACCTCACCTTGGTTGCCATTTACAAAAATATTGTCACATTTTAAATCTCTATGGATAACGGGAGGATCATGACTATGAAGATACAAAAGACCTTCTAATATCTGTCTAGACCACTTTTTCAGTGCTCTCAAATCAACACGTTTGTGCTTCTTTCTATATCTACATGTATTCAAAATATATGTTAAGTATGGTTAAACACAATTCGAAGATGCCAGCTATGGCACAAAAAGACTCACTGTCGTAGTGTCCCTGAAGTGAATATCTCAGTAATGAAGTTGATGTTTTCATTTTTAGTATCAACCCATGAATTGTAAAATTTGATAATGTTCTTGTGCTTCAATGTCTTGAGCAAATGAACTTCAGAATAGAGTCGCTCCAAATCTTCAGAATTC
>JBBMKA010000005.1:8954981-8977481 GCA_037833695.1 Sechiopsis laciniata | reverse complement strand
TGTCTAGAGGTTTTATCAAGCCTTTTAAATTTGATACGAGGTGTTATATCAGAATCAATTGCAGGAGATTCTTGTGGTGCTGATTCCATTGAACTTGTTGTTGCAATGCCTCTGCTCGAAAAAGGTGCTGCAATTTCTGCCAACTGGAATATATGTGGCCTAGGACTTTGGAATGCTGGACAAGTCGATGATACATGCTTTCTCAAAGGCACAAATTCCACTTGAGAGCTCATATTCTTTTGCTAAAAACATGAATAAAATGTTATGAATTGATATTTTCCAAAACAGAGTCTTAAGCAAATAGATATTGCTTCCAACGAGTACCATAAACCAAGCTCATATATATATATATATATATTTAAAAAAATAAAATCTAACGTGGGTAGTTGACAATTTCTCTATTTTTCTTTATTATTATTATTATTATTTTTTTAAACAGTATTTAAAAAAAGATGGAAGATAAGCAAACTCCATGGATAGGTGCCTAGGAAATTCCAGAAAGGTTATCCAATTGGTGAGGATCATAGAAGCGAAGAACTACCATAACTTTTTATCCTTGAAAATGTACATCAGCTTGGCGCAAGCTAATTATTTATCGGACAGACTAATTACAGAATAAGTGATTCTCTACACTTTATTAATTGTGACGGAAAATAGGATAGCATAATAATTATAGAATGAGTGATTTCAGAAAGACCCTTTTTGTAGCTAGTTTTTGGTCTCTCATTTCTCTCAGGCTTGTTTTTCGTAAGCCATTCAATAAAAGCTCGGTTTCGTACCCAAAAAAAAACCTAAGAGTCCAAGACAGTAGCAAAATCTATAGTTGTGTCATACTCTAAATTTTTAGCAATGAGACATCTAGCAGCAATCAGTTCTGGTCAGTATAAGAAACACTTACCATTGATATGATACTAAATATATTACGCTCAACCATCACTAGTGGTCAAGAGAGTTTCGAGGAGGTAAGAGCGGATAACTTCAATCCGTGGTGGCAGCTTATGTGGAAATTAATTTCCTACGGGTATCTTTGACATCCAAATGTCGTAGGCTCAAACTATATATCCGGTGACATTAGTCGAGATGGGTGCAAGCTGGCCCGGACACGGATATAAAAAAAAAAAAGGCTCTCCCCAACTGGCAATCAGGTGTTGGCCAAGACCAATATAATGAGACTTACTTGTCTCATCGCTTTAAACATGAAGCTTTAGAATTAGTCGTTTGAAAGAGCAAAAAAACAGCTTTACTGAATAGAACTTCTGAAAACAACACAAGAACAAAACATACTAATAAACAGCCAGAATGCCCAAAATAGTTAAAGATGAACAGAAACACATACGAAGGCTTCCGGATATTGATTGCCCATCTTCGGGAAAGACCTCAAGAGGAAACCATTCAAAGACCCATATGGATTCCCAGAAAGACAATGAATGGAAAGGCTATTCTCCATCGACATTGTCGCCGAGCAGCTGCAGCCACCATCCGCATTCAGAGGGTAACCTCGAATTGACTTGAAATGAGCATCGGGACTTTGCCTTCGTACCAATTGATTAATTCTGCGAAAACTTTGCATTCTTGTTGTAGATTTTGAGCTGCATAACCCACACAGAATCCATGAGCGTCGAGTAATCGAACAAAAAGGGATTCTAGATGGAGTACGCAATGAATCGGCGTTTAAGTAATGCAGTGTTAAATACATATTGTATTCATGAAGATCGCTGGAATTGCCGGAGCTTATTCCAATTGACCACCAAACACAGAAATCTTTTTTCTTTTTTTTTTTTTGAAAACACAGAATTCAAATAACAAACCGAAAAAAAAAAAAAAAAAATTCTACTCACCGATCGTAATCTGTCAACGAGAAAAAATCCGAGGCCTAAAGCCCTAAATTTGGAAACTGAGAGGTTTTGGTGGAGCGAGCAGGCACCTTGCAAACGAACTGGGCCTTCACTTTCCCGCTTTAAATTATTGGGCTTCTAAATGGGCTTCCTGCCTCCTCTAAAGTGTTTTTTTTTTTTTTCTTTCTTTCATTAATTGGTGTAGAAATGAAGTGTTAAATTTTTAGGATGTTATATATATATATGTATATAGTGTTTGAGTAAGCTTACATGTGACTATTTTTATAAAAAATAATTGTTTGGCTCTACAACATTTAGATGAGAAGAAAACTTATAGAAAATTAATTTTTAAATAAAAATTATCATGAAATAAATTCACAACTTCTATAATCTCCCTAAGACTTTTTTTTTGTTTGTTTACTGTAGGTCAATTCAGAATGACTCACTCTTAGGTTGATATGCTCGGATTTCCAAAACCTCATAACAAATATGGAAGATAAAAATTAATTCAAAATTTAGTTTTTAAATCAAAGGTACCCGATAGATTATAAACTTTCAAATGTGTCTAAATTTTGTTTAACGGTTCAATCTATAATTACCATTTACATTAGAATTATTGTTATTATTTTTAGGTTTTTTAAAAATTAAATATACTAAGATTAGATGGTAATAGATGGTTGTTAATAGGAATCATATTAAAATGAAAAAGTATTGGTACCCGCCTAATATACCATAGAGAACAAACAAAAAGAACATATTTCTGAAAAATGTGTAACAAAACTCAGATTATGGTGAATTGTATAAAATGCCTAATATAAAGCTTTTAAAAATACCAACTCTTGAATTAAAAAAAATTGACCCATTCATAAAGGCAACTACACACTTTTATAGATGAGCAATGCATTGACTTTTGATGATAAGGATTAATATGCAAATATTTATACTATACGTCTACTTTAAGCTTGAGCCCACGTAATTTTACTCCAATAACTCAAAAGACTTTTAAATTTTAGTATAATAATTAAGATGTTCATGCAATTTATATCTTAATTATAATCAAGGTGGAAGTGTATTTGCATCTCCAACCATTTAAAACTTATTATAATTCATAGTCATTTTAGTTGACATTTAAAAGTTTTAGACCCACAAAAATAAAATCCTTAAATAAAAAAAAAACTTCACGAGTATGAATAGAAATGATATGAAGCACACTTGAGGCTTACGAATGCATTGACTTTTGATAAGGACCAATATGAAAATATTTATACAACTAATGTATTATGTGTTAGGACAATGCCACGTCTCGTATTGAAGCCAAAAACTTACAATACGCATCCCTTAATATCTTTATAGTATGCGATAGGACAATGCCAATAATGTAAAATCAAGGTAGAATTATGTTCTTTTTCTATTAAATTATAAATTATGATTGATAATGATATAAGAGTAAATAATCGTGGACATAAGTATAATTCATTGGTACAATATTATATATGTGTGTGAGGGTGAATTAACGTTAAATACTAACTAAAACAATAGTTCATAATTAAAAAATTATGTGTTTGAATCTCCATCATATGATTATTGAATTAAAAAAAACATTATTTATAGTTATTTGTTGATATTTATTTGACATTTTATTACATAACTTTTTTTTTTTTCAATTCAACAATAATTAGAGTGAAAGATCAGTGTATATGTTAATGTAAAAAAAAAGTTTATAGTTTAAGATAAATATCATGATCTTTTAATTTTAAATTTGTTTGTTATTTTGATTTTTGTATTTTTAAATTTTAAATTTTAATTTTTGAACTTTTTAAAGTCCAGCTTTAATTAAACGGAGATTTTTTTTTATTATTATGGTCCATCAAGTTTAAAATTAAAAAAAAAACCTTAAAATTGATTTTTATAATTTTATAATTCATTTTTCTTTAAAAACAAATCATTTCATTATACTAAAATTATTAATATTATTGAATCAATTTCGATTAATATTAATTTCAAGATTATATAAAATTTAATTTTAAATCTTTTGAAGCACAAAAACGCAAATTAATTTTAAAAAATTTATATATTAAAATGGAACAAATTTAGAGAAGTCGGTAACTTAAATAAGTTGTTAAAAGTATTATTAAGAAATTCTAAAATAGCATCTCAATATATATGTCGGTATATGGACAACATCGATATTTTCATCCTTCTCTCTAATCATAAAATTTATTAATTTTAGGAACGTGTCATTAACATTTAGATATTTTTAAACCCACATTAATAAAACGAAAAAATAGATTAGGACTTTCCACAAAATGTAAATTGAAATATTATGAAACCAACTTATATTTAATTAAGCAAAAAAGCATAATTCAACTGGCCAAATATATTTTATGAACAAAAAATTTATCTCTCTTTCTCTCCATTGGTGGTGGTGGGGGAACAAAGTTGACCATTGCCAATGTTAATGAAAATTATATAATAAATGTGTGACGCTACAAAAATAGACAATTCAAAATAGCATTGCCCTTTGCCTTTTCCTTGTTTGCAAAGCTCAATTAAACCCACCAAATTGATAAAAACTTATTATAATCTTCCGGAATACAAATATTGCTTTCATTCATTATTCGTCAAAGAAAAAAACAACATTTTTACATGAAATCCACCCACATTAAAGAAGCATTTATATACATACTATGAACAAAAAGGAGTTGGTACCCCTCTAAAAAAAAGTGAAAAAAAAAACAGTAGGTATTCTTGTAGTACCGGGTACAAATTAGGAAATCTACGGATTTTTCTGTTATTAGATTTGTAAATTAAGTTTACGTTTCCCCACTAATCTTAGCTCATAAATATTTGGGAAATTTATTTATATAGTCAAATTTAGAAAATAATTATAAATATGCACAATTTCAAAAAAAAATATATAACAAATATAGTAATTGAGGTTAATAAATATTATTGTCCCACACTTTCTTATAACACTTGTATTAATGAATATTAATAATACAATGTTAAAACTTATTAATAATTATGGATGCAAATATTTATAATGTAAAAACCCGACTAAAATCAAAGTCTAAATTGAGTATTTATTTAGCTTTTATGATTAAATACTCAAATGACCCATATATTTAAAATCAAAACATGTTCTTTAATTCAAATCAAATGATTAAATAGTCTATGAGGAATAAAAGATGGAAAACAACTAATAGGACACGTGTCTTCCATGATCCAAATAATTTATCTACATTTGTAAATATTTTGTGAGAATAGCTTATCCAATATAATTTTCTTAGATATTTTTTAAATCACAGTCCATGAACTTTATAGTTGTTAGCTTACAATGAAGCCACCTATACAAATTAAATACACATGATCATCTAACGATTAATGAAATCAATGAGAAATAATTCATTTTTCACTTTCTCTCTCGATCTTTCTTTATCATATTCAAGTTTGTGTCATTCTCCATCTTCTTTGTATTACTCAAATGATAGGTTTTATATGGTATTAAAGCCATAAAGGTATAATTAGTACCAAGATGTCTTAATGACGATGGATGTTTTAGTTGATTAATGATGTTTAAGATGTGATGACATACCATTAATTTTATAAATATGGTTAATAACGGGTTTCCTGACTCAAGTGGGCTACTAACCATGTTAGGCTGATATTGGGTGGAAGATTCGATTCCATGACTTCTTGATTATTGAGTATACATAGATGTCATTGAGTTATTTAGATATTTTCAGTTATTAAATTTGTTATTTAACTAGGTTGTTTATATGTTTCAATTTACTAAAGCCCAACTAATCTTTAACTAACGAATATTCTTTGTAAATCAAAGCTCAGTTCTCAACCCATTTCATTATACATTTAGCTTACGATGGAGCCACCTGTACACATTAAATGCACCACATATAACGATTCCTAAAATCAATGGAGAATCATTTATTTTCCATTCTCTATCGATTTTCCTCTATAGTACTCTTCAAACTTCTATCAATCTTCATCTTCTTTGTATTACTCTCTACCTTCTTAAGTGATAGGTTTCATAGTGCAATATTATAGATACTTCTCTTATTGCAATTTATTAAAGACCAACTAGTTTTTAGCCCACCAATATACTTGGTAAATCACTGCTCATAGTTCTCAACCTATTTCATTCTATACTATGGAGCCACCTGTTCATATTAAATACACTTCATCTAAGATTAATTAAATCAATGAGAAATAATTCATTTTCCATTTCTTTTTCAATTCTCAAACGATAGGTTTGATAGTATGAGAGTATGGGTACTTCTTCCCTTATTGCTTATAAATTTAGAAAATTTAGAAAAGAGAATCTGGCAACATCAAACCTAATGACCAGAAGATTATGGATTCGAATCTCCCACTCCCAATTGTTGTAACCTCAAAAAATAATAATAATAATAATAATTACAAATATGACCATTCATAAAAAAATTTAGCATACATTATTAATATTTTTATGAATTCAAATATTTTAAAATTTTTTTATATTTATAATTATTTTGTGAAAATAGGCCATTCAATATAATTAAAAATTGAGATCCTCTAACATTAAAGAATTATTTATTTAGACAAAATCATATGATGATACACAAGTTTTTTTCTTGCTAACCCCTACCATCTCTAAATTTTGCAATCTCTTTTTGGTCTTTCCAACTCCACAAGGGGACAAACTACTAAATTCTGAACCCAAAATGAACAATAAAACTTTCTGCAAACAATCTTTTCATTCTGTTTTATTCAAACAATAGTATCTGTAGAATACAGATGTGTAAATCCAAAGTCAACACCTAAACTAAACCCTAATCTCCTCCTTTTACCATTTTTTTAAAACCAAACTATTCTCCTCTTCTGTCTCTTCAATACTTTTTAGAGCCAAAAAATTTGTCTGATTCTTTTTATTTTAAGAATATTCATTCTTCTAATCATCCCAACTTGGGCTGCATTTGACTTTTTCTCCACCACTTCTATATAAACCAAACGAAGCCCAAAGCTCTGTTATCAATTTCATCTTCATCAAATCTGAGATTCTTCACTTTCTGTAGATCCTTGAGAGATTAAGACTTAGATCAACAATGGCTGCTCATGGGTTTCTCTTGGCTTCTCTGTTTCTGTCCTGTTTCTTGGGATTCTCTCTTGGAAATATCCATCTTTCATCCATCCCAAGAAATTTGGAGGTCACTGCTTCACCAAAAACTGGACAAGGTAAGATTTTTCATCTCAAAGCTCAAAACTTTGCTTCTTCCATGAGAGATCTCAATCAAAGCTTCAAACTTTATTACATCCGTGTCAAAAACTAATTAGAGATGAGAGGAATAGATTCATTCCTTTCGATATGATATCTTAATATGTCCCTCGAGACAATTTTAAGTGCAATCCACCTTTCTTATATATTAGTAATCTAGAGATGGTGTCTTTTCTAGATTAAACAATTTTAAATTGGATTTTAATTTCATTTTTATTGGACTCAATATCCTCTTAATATTTAGGAATACCAATTTTTAACAAATGGGTTGTCTTTTTTTTTTTTGTGCAGTTCTCAAAGCGGGTGTTGACAAAATCAGTGTCACCTGGGTTCTAAACGGGACAGTGAAAGCCGGGTCGGATTCGGATTACAAATCAATCAAGGCGTTGCTATGCTACGCGCCGGTGAGTCAACAGGGCCGCGGGTGGAGGAAAACAGAGGACGACATTTCAAAGGACAAGACTTGCCAGTTCCGAATCGTGGCAAAGCCGTACAACCCGGCCAACAAGACGGTTCAAAAGTTCGAGTGGACGGTGGAGCTTGTCGTTCCGACGGCGACGTACTTCGTACGCGCCTACGTGTACAACGCCGCCGGCGAGGAAGTGGCGTTTGGCCAAACAACAAACACTAAAATAACAGAAAACTTGTTCCAAATCGAATCCATAACTGGCCGCCATCTGTCACTTGATATTGCTTCTGTTTGTTTCAGTGCTTTCTCTCTGTTATCTTTGTTCGGATTCTTCTACGCCGACAAGAGGAAGGCCAAGAAGGTGGCGGCGGCTGCGGCGGCGCAGGGGCAGTAAGTTAAGTTAATAAAGGTGGAAGCTTTGCTTTGCTCTGTTTTGAGGTTCCCTTTTAAGCTTTGCATCAATGGGGATCTGGTTGATGAAGAGTTGATTATATGATTATTATTATTATTATTTTTTCTTTTCAAGTCTTTTTGTCATTTGGGTTTCTCTTGTAATGTAATTTTCTAGGAGAAAAGGGTAATTTGTGTTGAAAAAGGAAGGATATGGTGTGGTAGATGGTGGGAAATAAAAGTGTATTAATGTGTTTAATGTTGATGTGGACAATTTAAATGACAATATTTGAATATTTGGACTTTGAGGTTTCATTTATTGGGGCAAAATTCAATCATAAAAAGTTGCAACCATTGACTAAGATTGTCCTTTTCGTTGAGTCTAACCTTAAAAGAGGGTGGATGACAAGTTCGGTGATAGCTTTAGGGTGTGTTTGTTTTAGGAGGAAATGAGATGTTGGAGTCCAACACTTTGTTTGGCCTAAGATATTATCATCTTATCTGTTTTTATCTCATCTTTTTATTTTTATTTTTTCGATTAACATTTTTTTATTTTTTTAGTTATATTTTTAACTTGTTTTTTCTTTGTGTTTTATATATTTGTAGTTAGAATATTATTTTTTAAATATATTAATATACATGTATATAATTATAGTAACTATACTATTATTATATCAAATATTTATTTAAATAATTTTAAATTTTAAAATAAATAAATAAATAAATCTAAATATATACATATATTGAGACAAATAAATAAATATATATTATCTCTTAATATATGATAATAAATTTTAATGCTTTTTACGTATGAAAAATTAAATACTTTTTTTTTTTGTTTAATCACTTTAAATAACCAAAAAAATTATGAAACTTCAATTGTTTAGAGATAAATTATAAATTTCGTATTTACAAATTTTTAATTAAAAAATCATTATTATTAAATCATTGATATAAAATCATGTGTTTATTTTTAATATTAACAATATGTTTATCAATTTATTATTGAAATAAAATTTAAATTTAAATTTAAATAATTTATAACATTGTAAAAAAATAATAAAACAATTTATAACATTGAATTTTTATTTGTAATTTATAATAAATCTAAAAGTATTTAACTTATTTTGTTTGTTATAAAAATAAGATCAAGTTTTTTACTCTAGCACAAATGCAACTTATTCCATTGAGCTACACTTTAAATAGTAGTAGGAGTAGATCTAGAACTTTCTTATAGGAAAATGGATAAATTAATTTAAATAATTTTGAGAGTTTTGCTTGTGTATACAAAAAAAAAATCAATATTTATATGAGTCAACATAGAGATTGAGATTTATTTTAGGTTAAAAAAAATTAAAAATAATAACAGCAATAAATTCTAAATTTTATCGGAGTACAATCTTAGTTCCATGTAATAAATAGTATTAAAATATGAGTGAGTGAGTTTTTACCTACACAAAATAAAAAAATTACAAAATTTAGGAGTATTTATGGTTCTCTGTTAGTGTCAATGATTAATAAGATGAATATTTTTAATGTTACATATTAATTGATATATTTTATTGACCGACTTTCAATAAATATGATTGTAAATGTATAAAGTGTATAAGAAAATAGTTTATTTTTTTTTTAAATAAATTTTTTTTTTAACTATAAAGACTAAATTTAACCAAACTTAATTTATCATTATTTTAAATAGACTCTTAGTATTTTTTTTAATTTGTTTTTATTGTTTAAGTCTAACAAATCTTGAAAAACGAATAAAAGTTATGTATGATCTACAAATATTTTAGATTAGTCTAATTCATTTTTGTTGTGTGTAATTTTTGCTCATTATTTTTATTTAATTCAACAATATTTTGGTATGAAAATTTTTAAATTTTGACATTATAATTATTAGGTCGTACATGATGTCAATAAAATTATGTTTCTTTTGAATATGAACATTAATAATATCAAGGGTGGTATGATATTAATTTTTTATTACTTACCATTTTTTTATGATATTGGTTATATTTTCATATTTATAATAATAGTTAACGATTTGAGAATAATTTTATTATTCAACAAAAAAAAAAAAACATAAGACTAGTTAGCAAAAATTGTATCAGATACCCTAACATCTCATCTCATCTCTCCGCACCTCAAATAAGATTTTTTTGTCATCTCATCTCATCTTCGTGTACCCCAAACAAAGTTTTCCTATCATCTCATCTCATTTTCCTACACCTCAAATAAAGTTTTTCTGCCGTCAACATCTCATCTCATCTCATCTCCCCTCATCTCACCTGCAGCCAAACACACCTTTAGGTTTGTCTGGTGTGCATTCATTTTTCTACCTCCAGTTTCGTTTAATTTCTTTTCCAATGTTTTGTTTAAAGAAAGTTGCTTTATATTATTTTCTAAGTTATTGCTTTTATCGGTGAAATATTGAGATTTTTTTTTTTTTTTTTGAAAAAATATATTGAGATATTAGTTAGGGGGATTACAATGATTTTTTTTTTTTTTTTCTTTTTTTTGGGTATGCTCATGAATTTTTAAAATAAAAATGTCATTTTTACAAGGATTTGACTAGATGCATTTTTTATCTTCAATTATTAAAGTGAGTTTTGTTCCATCGACATAAAATATACATGGTTGAAATTGAAGCAGAAATTTAAAATCCCATATTTTAAAAATATTTACTAAATTACATTTTAAATTTTAGTGAATGTTACAGTTTTTACTTTATTTTATAGTCAGAATAGTCAATGCATGTACTCAGACAATTTTGAAAATAAATTCGAACAAATGTTTACTTTATTTTCTAAAAATAATTTTATTTGAAAGAACCATTATGAAAACGTTTTATGTGGATTTAATCATTATAAAACAGTATGATTTAAAATATATATATAATGATAATAATAATAATAATAATAATAATAATAATATAGGTTTTGTGGGAAATTAAAAAGAAAAACAACAATTTTCTCAAAAAAAATAAATAAAAGAAAACAAAAACTATCTAAAAAGAAAAACATATTCTCAAAAAAAAAAAAAAAAAAAAATCCTAGACAGATTATGTTGTGTAAATTTATGAATTTTGAAAGAGTTTAAAAATATGATTCAATCATCAAGCATATGCATCAATTGAGTGTTATTTAATGCATATTTTGGTGTTCTTTTTCTCCCGTTTCTTAAACAATGCATCTAGTATACATTAAAAATAAGTCGTCAAATTTTGAACTATGCACCTAGTGTAATATTCGGAAAAAAGGAAAGTCGCAAACAATATAAAAAATTACGAAAACAGTTTTTCATCTTATTTTTCCACTTGATCTCTGACATTAAAGAATTAATCCAACAGCTCATCAGCCCTTCTCTACAAGGGAATCTAACTCAAAATTACATAGTATTCCCTTTTTGAATCGCTATGCAAGACCATGAAATTATGTTCTGTATAAATGTTTTATAACGGAGGAGTTAAAGGGTCAGTAATGTAGCCATTCTCACAGTGACAAGCTCGATCAGAATCGAAGAGCATTTTCGAGCTGCTCATCCGGTCGGTAGCAGTAAGGTATAAACCATCATCGTACACATCGACATATCCGAATGCGTCGGTGCCGGGGGGACATTCAAGGGCAGCTTCAAGAACTCTATGATGTATTCCATGGGAATCAATTGCATATCCACCTTTATGATCATGCCCTGCTAGGCAAACTTTGACACAATTGTACTTATGTATCAGGTCCATTACTTCGTCGTAGTTCCATAGAAGTGCTGCGAAAGATGTTGCCCCAGGATCAAGAGGCAGATGACTACAAACAATCACTTTTTGCTTTAAATTTGTTGCTTCCTGAAGTATACCATCTAGCCATTTCAATTGTTCTTTACCAACTCCTCCATTGAACATAAGGTATCTCCTTTCTAAACCAGTCAACCCTGATGGGCTATTCTTGTCTGCGTTTGGGTTTCTTAGGGATAGAATTTTAAGGGCCTCCTCTGATTTAGGGTGACCCTGAGGCCAACCGATAGCGCTTATATCGTAGCCATCGAGTATGACGAATCTGAATTCCGGAGTAGGCGAAAAGTCATAATAAGCATGATCTTCATCATGTTTTGGAATCTTCAACAATGGAAGTAATTCTTTGCGAGGAAGATTGTAGAGGCAATGGTTTCCAATCATATGATATACTAGACCATCAAAATTATCAAATTCACCAACTACTTTCTTTATAGATCTGAGAGATTGGTCCTTGGGGCAAAACCCATCAACAATATCTCCAAAATTTAAGACGAATTTAAGCTTTTGTTGGTTGTTCCAGCTTTGAACTGCCCTTTTCAGTACAAGAATACTATGTCGATAATAACGGGGAATGCCAAGGAATGAGCGTCCATCAGGAATATCAGCATACTGAACATCAGAGATAACACCGAAAGAAAATAAAGGCTGCTTTCCTTGAATACTTCCTATTCCATTTGCAGTGGCCATATTGTAGTTAACACGTAAATCCTATCAGAACAACATCAATTATAAGAATAAGAAGCCATTGAGAAAATTTTGAAGAAACAAATGCAGGTTGTTTGCTACAAGTTCAAAAAGTGGTCATCGTGCAATCAAATGCCAATGAGGAAAAAGTTTCCCAAGACTATGTATGCTTCTGGGAAGATAGAAGAAAAAGGAACAAATAGGTCTCATCAACAAATAGAACAATAAACTTACCAAGTATAATCATAACATGCCAAAAATAGGTGAAAATAGCATAAAAAACTTTTTAATTTATTATCATGGCCCTCTTCCACTTGACACAAAATGTTACCACCTGACTATGACTTACGTACGTATCTAGCATCTAACATCTAGCACCATGCGCCTTTTCAATGACACATGGATGTTCTATAAGGCTTGTCTCATTTGATACCAAAGCAGCAAAACCTTATGTTACTTTGTCTCATCTAGTATGAACTGCTGGGGCAATTGCTATTCTTAGCCTTTGTTTCTGTACTGTGGCAGAACTATCTGAGTTTTCCTTTCTTCCTTTTACCTCTTTGTAGGTCTTTCTTTCGGAGGACAGAAGAGTAGTTATAAGGAGAAAAGGAAGTTCTTTACTTCTTTTACGTTTTCTTAAAATGTTTTAATCTACCAAAGCAAGCTTAGCCTAGCGGTAATTGACATCATGACATGTATCCTCGATCCAGAGGTGACAGGTTCGAATTCCACAAACTCCAAATATTGTTGTAATAAAAAAAAGTGTTTTCATCCGTTTTTGGAGGGAAACAAAGAGGCATAGAAACTTTGCAAAGGGAGCTTATTCTCAAGTTTCCGGACTTACCATAATAAGAAATCAACTTTTGATCAAGCAAAATGTTAAGGGAGACAATCTCCCAAGGAATCTCCACATTGATATGATATTATCCACTTTAGGTATTAACTCTCGAGACTTTGTTTTTTCTTTCACCAAAAATGTCCCATACCAATGGAAATGTTTGTCCTCCCTTATAAACCAATGATCTACCCTTTATTTAACCAATGTGGAATTATACTATTCTCAACACAAAAACGTAAGGAATGAAGTAAACATGTTTTATGAAAAACTCCCCAAGAAACTTGATTATACTCTTTCAGTTTAGTACTATGGTGTATTCAAAACTTTACTGATACACAGGAATTTTCAGACGCAAGACTTGTGGGAGAGGAAAAAGTTATGGACCAGAAGCCACCAAGCCCTCATGCACTTTTCCAAAGAAAATTAGACACATTATTTCTTTAAACTTGATTAATCAACATCTCCATGTAAAAAATCTAGGCATAGAAATTTTTACCATCAATGTACTAGATTGTTCAAAATTAAACCCCAATCATTAATCAGCAATCAGAAAGTAAAGACATAAATAGCCGAAATAATCAATAAATTCCTACTAATAACTAAACACGGAATGAGTAGAATCCACATCGCAAAAACCCTAAAACCTAAGAAAACCCCAAACCGATAAAATGTCAATAACCAAGGTGTTCGTACTCGACAAAGTTACCAATGCAGCAACTTATCGATCAATAAACCATTCGAATCAAAACTCAAAGCAAAGTAAAATTTCTTAAATAAAAAATAGAAAGAAATCCATGAAAAAACGATTGAATACTCAGGCAACTCAAGATTAAGCCAAAAAGCTCTGCGAATAACGAAGAACATCAAATGCGATTGCGAAACAAATTAGAAAGAAAAAGTGAAATCGAAAAGGAAATTCGTAATTCAAATTACCTGATTCGTGAGAGAATTGACAAAGAAAGCAAACAAAATAAAAAATGTGTCGTTCAAGGTAAATTCGAGAAATAGATGAACGTAGAATGGGGGTCTTGAGTTATGTCATGTATGGCGATAATTAGCTGGGCGAGGGTCGTCGATAAAATCGAACTGACCGAAATAGCCCCAAATTAATTTTTAATTACTATATTACCCCTTGACTGACTCATCCATCTGTTAGGCGTGCTTACGTGCTCCAGTAAAATCAACGAAGTGTTATTTTATAAAATCAATGGCAGACTTGTCAACGTGTTATATTAACTAATGTATTAGTTTTCAAAAAATAAAAAAACTAATGTATTAATCTTTAAAAAAAAAAGAGTATTAAATTGCAAAATATTTCTTTTTTTAATATTGAAAATATGCCTCTTAAATTTTGTTTTGAATTGATATATATGAGAGTGTTACGTAAAATTTACGGTCACGCAATTGTATAGAAAATTAACTTATAGTAGTTTTTTTTTTTTGAAATTATTAACATATAATAGTTTTTTTTCAGTATATATTGAAGGGAGTACTACTACTCTCAAATAATATGAGAGTCAAATACCAATTTTCAAATTCAAATATATAACTATGAAATTGAAATGGATTAACATCAATTATGATAATTAATTGCACCACCAAATAATTTGGTATTAACATATAGTGGTTGAACATCATAAAAACTGAATTTATGTTCACATTTCTTTGATACATCCACATGCCAATGGGATGGATTTTACGTAATTTATTAGAGATTCACGCCTGATCAAAATATTTTAGTACAAATGGTCAAGTAACCCATTAAACTTTTAATTTTGTCTACATATTCTACATATTTTAAAGTTAACGATCCAATTTAGAGTTGAGTCAAACAACATCATCAAAATAGTGGTGTCCAAATAACCTAACTCAAAAAATGTGAGCAACCCACAATTCAATTTGATGGATTGGATTGAGTTATCAACTTTTTTAATAGGTTGAATTTAAAAAAAATAAAATTATCATGGATTACAGTAATTCATGAGTTGATCTAAAATTAATTTTGATTAACTCGAACTAACCCAAATTTGTTAGTAACTTAAAAAGTTTATTTTACTTATAACGTAATTAAATATACATATATTTATTTAAATTATTATTATTTTTTTTAATTATATCAAAAAATATTTAAGTATTTATGAGGTGTTTTTTAATATAAATTTAAATTTGAAGTTATTATGGGATGCATTTAAAAATTTAAATCAAAAAGAAAAAAAAAGGATCCAATCTAATTAAAAAATATATGATTGGATTAGATTAAATTAGTCCAACATGTGTTTATTTTTTAGACATGAGGAGTGGTTATCAAAAACCTCTCGTTTGTTTTTTTATAGTAAACAACCACCGTTAACCACTCTTCAACCCTTCATCAAATCTCACATTAAATTTTATCAAACTTCACATCAAATTTATCACTCAACCACTACTAACTCCCCAAACAAGTAGTTGATTACTCCACTACTATTAACTTCAATTTCCAAACGAGTAGTTACCCACTTCAAACTACTATTAATCACTTCATTCCCTTCCACTCCACTTCACTCCACTCTTTTCTACCAAAAACAAACATACCTTAATGGACCAATCCAATAAAATAAAATAAAAAGGATAAAATAATTTTTTAATTTTTTAATTCTTGAATTTTGAATTTTGTTTCATTTTGGTCTTGAATTTTCAAAAGTCTCATTTTAATTACTGAACTTTAAGATTTGTTCCATGTTGGTCAATAAATTTTGAAAAACCCAATTTTAATCCTTGGACTTATTTTTTATTTTTTTTAAAAGATTAGTCCTTATATTAAATTTAAAATTAATATTAATAAAAATTAATTTAATAATATTAATACAATCAAAGACAGCATATGAACTTGTTCTAAAATTTATAGAGAAAAGTGGTAAATTTTTTTTAAGAAACATCAATAATTTATTTGTTTAAAAATCAATTTTAATTTTTTTAAGAAATTCAAGAACGGTCTTTGTGTATTACCGGTTTGGAGTGATCTTGTATTGGTGTCACTCTATCCCCTTTTTGTAATTATGACTTATTCACTTTAATACCTTAGGTGGCAAAGTTTCTTATAATGTTTCGATAGGCGGTAATGATAGGCGGTAACTTACCATACATCAATGAAAATTTTTGTTTCCTATAAGTTATTCTCCTCCCTTTTCTTTCTTTTATAATTCTTATCAAAAAAAGAAAAGAAAAGAGGAAGATATCTAGCTTGTAAGAAAGGTTAGCCGATCTCCTTATTGAGCCAAAAGCAGGCTACACATGATGAATGGAGTTGATAGAGATAAGATAAGATGCAAATAAAAAAAATTACAGAAACAGGCTACACATGATCACCTTAACAAAAGCCAAAAGCAACTATATAAAAGAGTAATAACATGTTTAAAGAAAGTGCTCCCCTCTTTATTTTACCAGATATATGGTGGTGCTGGCTTGAGAAGCAGGGGGATTTTCTTGCAAACAGTGATTCCTTGTTCTTCTTCAACGTCCAACACACAGCCATCAGGAATCTTCCAATCGAACCAGTAAAGAAGATTTGCCAATGCTTCTTCTATGGAAGCAATTGCAAATGATATTCCAGGACACTTTCTTCTACCACTTCCGAATGGGGTGAACTCATAGTCATGACCTTTGTAATCAATTGAGTTCTCCATGAATCTTTCTGGCACGTACTCGTTTGGCCTTTCCCAGTTCTTTGGGTCCCTTTGAATTGCCCAAACGTTCACAAAAACGCTGGCTTTTGATGGAATGTGGTAGCCTTCGATCTCGACATCTTCTACCGATACTCGAGGCACTAGGAAAGTTACTGGCGGGTGTAGTCTTAGAGATTCTTTTATTGCACAATGCAAATACTCCATCTTTTTTATGTCTTCCGTTTCAATCTTTGGTTTCTTTCCTACTATTCTTCTGATCTCTTCTTGGACTTTCTTCATCACTGCTGGTTTTCTTATGATTTCTGTCATTGCCCATTCCATACTTGTTGCAGATGTGTCGCTTCCTCCTACGAACATGTCCTGCAATTTGGAGACCAAAAAAAAAACAAACAGGCTCAGTTTACTGCCACTATGCGATGATTAGTTTTGCATAGTTGAATGAATGTGTGCGAGAAAGATCGAAAAGTGTTTTATTTTTGTATTTTGGAGGTATTTGAGGCAAGGGATCAAATCGGAGTGATGGAGAATACTTTTTGACAATCATTCCGCCTTTAATCACTATTCATTTTCTCATAGTCACTATTCATCCTCCCATAACCACTTTTCGTTCTTCCTATAATCTCATTTTCCCAACAACTTTTCTTTCTCTTATAATATCCATTCCCCGTAAATAATCATTTTTGTACCTCAGACACACGTAATCATTTCTTTCACTCCAAATATATGTAGTCATTCCCTTCATTCATTCCAAACACAGTTAATCATTCCCTTTTATTCTCATTACCCCATAATCATTTCATCCCCTTACCTCAAAGCCCCTTGTGTAGCTATCTCATTTAATAATTTGTCCCTACCATATCTCATGTTGATAGTGCATATGAGAAACAGAGAGAGAGAGAGAGAACCTGTAACATTGCTTTGAGGCTATCTCGACTAAAATGATAGTCAACCATGTCATCCTGTTGAAGCTGCAACATAATATCCACAAAATCCTTTTTATCAGCACTCATCTTAGTCTTGTGTTCTTCAATGATCATTTCAAAGAAGTCATCCATTGTTTTGGCAATCCTTTTGAGTTCTCCAATATACCCTCTAAGTACATCAACCCATCCAAAAGCAGGGAAGAAATCCGCAACACAAAACTCAGAAAACAACACCAAAAGTCTTCTAGACACTTTCCCAAATCTACTATTCCCATTTTCATCCTCAAACTTCTCTCCCAAAACACATCTCGAGACTATATTGTTCGAGGTCGACGCGAACAAGAGCTTAAGATTCACAGACTCACCAGCAACACAAGCCTTGCGAATCCGATCAACAAGCACACCAGTTTCCTCATCTCTAACATACTGAAACGCGTCCACTCTTTTGGCACTAAAAAGCTCAAGAACACACAGTTTCTTGGCTTGTCTCCAGTACTCTCCATATGGAGCAAAGGCCACATCTTTGCATCCATAGAGCAAGATCTTTGCAGCTGTGGTTTGTAGTCTGTTAGAGAAATTGATATCATGAGTTTTCATGATTTCTGTAGCCATTTTTGCTGATGAAACCACCAGAGTTTTGGTCCGGCCTAGCTTTAGGAGCATTAAGGGACCATATTTGTGTGAAAGACTAGCCAGAGATTGGTGTGGCAGGGTTCCTAACTGGTGAAGGTTGCCTATGATTGGAAGTTTGGGTGGGGAAGGAGGGAGGTTTGTTTTTTTGGTTTTGAACAGCTTCAATAAGACCAGAATGAAGATCAAAAGGCACAGAATTGAAGCTTCAAGTTGTGGCCAAGTTTTCTGAAAATTTGACATCCAATCCATTTTCTCTTACAATTGCAAGTTCTTCATCTATGCTTTATTTATGAGGAAACAATTGTTTAATGGGCAACATTTTGGTGAGTCTAGGTGTTGCACTGGATATTTGCCACTTGGAAATATGGCCGCCTAATTTTTATTTATTTATTTGTTATTATTATTATTATTTTTTACCTTTCGTTTTTCTATTCTTTTTTCTTCATTTTCTAGTTTTTCCATTTAAGGAATAAATATTTTTTTTTATATTCTAAAAAATTATTTTCCTTGTTATTTTACGTAAAATATTTGACAATGTCCAATTTATATGTATTTATCACATTTTTATTTTAAACTCTCATTTTTTAATTTATTTTTTCAACCAAAAAAGTGAAAGATTGAACCTTCTGACTTCCTAAAATTTTTTTATTAAAACAAGGAAAAAAACAACATTTTTAATATAGACTTAAAATATCATTCTTACATGAAAAAGTATGACATATGGCATCAAAGAATCGGGCCACGTGTATGGGTGGCCAAACTTGAGTGTACCTTAGCTGCACCCAAGTTTCACTCATACTTAAATTAGTTTCCATGCCATTCATACTCTTAATTTTATAACTGTTTTTTTTTTTTTTTGGCCAACTAGTATGTTAGAAGGATATTAGCTGTCTTGGAATTAATAATGCAATGCGTTCAAAGTCTAAGCCGAGCAAGACAAAGTAAGAGGAATAAATTGGTTAGTTAGTTATGAGATCATCAGGGACACCTTCGAGCGGATGATTTTCTATTGATTTCTTAGCTTAGCTTTATTTACTGTTTAGAAGTCTTCACAATCGAATTTGATACTATTTCGAATGATTCTCAAGATCTTATTAAAGTGGTATTATTAATCTAGCTATTAGGATGGTGGTTACTTCGTTTTTGCATGTCGATAGGCATTGTAATAGGTTGACCGATTGTTTAGCAACTCTAAGTTTAATTTCTCCTATGAGTTATTTTTTTCTAATGTAAATTCTCAACATGAAAATGTTTCTTTTTGTTGGTGGGAAGCCTTATTCTCCCTTGTTTTCCAAGGGATTGGATTTAGGGATTGGGAGAGGAGAAGGGAGGAAAACATCTCAACCCCTCGTTTGTTTTTTGTTTTTCTCAAATTCTTTCTAACTTATCTTCAACTCCTATTCAAATCTCATCAAACATGTTTAATTCTATCAAACTTTAAATCAAATCTCATTACAATAAAAAATAATAATATCAATTAAAAATATTCTCTCTTCAACACCCATTGCCAAATTTTTTTTTCAACATCTTCTTTCCAAAACACAAATCTTCAAAAAAATTTCCAACCTCTCTTCTCTAAAACACAAATTCTCAAACAAACACTACATCTTTTCGAATCACTTTACTTTTCTCTCTTCTACTTCATCTCCTCTTTAAAGAGGAGTGTTGTAGGTCGTGGGCTTTTGTTTAAATAATGAATATCATTTAAAAAAAAGAAGAGCTTTTTACCGCAGTAGACTAAACAGAAAAAATATTTACACGCGTGTCCACGTCTTCAAAATTTAGCAAACTTAATCAACTCCTTTAAAAAAGGAAATTCGTTCTATAAGAAAATTACACAAATATCCTCGTCACTAAATCAATATTTATTGAAATATAAAAGCATCAAAATTTCAATTAATAACAATATTTCCCTAAATCGTAGGCCGTTCTCAACTTTAGTTTCCAACCAAAAAGTATATCTTGGTAAACATTTACTATTATCGGAGATGTAAATAATGTTTATATATATATATAAAAGGATTTTATTTGATATACACGATTTCTTTATTATGATAGTTGTTTTGATTTTGTCAATATTATGATAGTTGTTTTGATTTTGTCAAAAAAAAAAAAATCTAAAATTTTTCAATCATGTATTAATAAATAAATATAGATTTATATTATTATTTTTCTAGTATTCATCGAGTAAGTTGGGTAATGTATTATTAATTCTAAAATCTATTAATACTGCATTTTTTTTTTTTACTTGTGTATGTATAATTATTTTGTTAAAATAGTTTATATTGTATAAAATAATACATAATACTGTATTAATAATACAATATTGAACTATATTTATAACTATAAATACAAATATTTTCAAATTTGGTAAATATTTTGTTATAATAGTTCATATTGTATTAATAATATATGATATTATATTAAAAATTTAATACTGTATTAATGAATATTAATAATTCAAAACCGTATTTATAACTATAGATGCAAATATTTTCAAATTTGACTACATTTATAAGTATTTTGTTATAATAGTTCATACTGTATTAATGAGTATTAATAATACAATCTTTTGAACCATATTTATAATTATAGATACAAATATTTTCAAATTTGACTATATTTGTAATTATTTTATTAGAATAGTTCAAACTGTATTAATAATACATAATACAGTATTAATATTTTGAACCGTATTTATAACTATAGATGCAAATATTTTTAAATTTGACTATATTTGTAATTATTTTGTTAGACTAGTTCATATTGTATTAATAATACATAATACTATATTAATAATGTAATACTGTATTAGTGAGTATTAATAATACAAAATTAAACTGTAATTATAACTATGGATGCAAATATTTTCAAATTTGACCACATTTGTAATTATTTTGCTAGAATTCTCAATCTTACACAATTTGACATTTGGAGCATCAAACCTAAAAAATTGAAATCCACCCAATGATAAATAGAAAAAAAGAATGAAGTAAAAACGAGGATTTAGAAAAAAAAAATAAAGCAATGAAAATCATGAAATTTTGAAAATTGAATCAAATGTAATTAATTTATATTTTTTTTAAGAAATTGCTCAAAACTATATTAAAAAAAAAAAAAAAAAAAAAAAGGTAACCACAGAAGTAGCCGAGTGACAGTGCGATAGAAGGAATAAAGAGAAAAAGAATGTGAGAACAAGGGTATACTAGGAATTATTAAAAATTATTATTAATTAAATTTAAAATAAAAAATAAATTTACAAATATTTTTAAATATAACTAGATTTATAATTAATTTTCTAAAAATGACTATTTACACAATTTCCCAAAAAAGAAAGGTGGGATATTAGCTGTCTTACACATAAATTAAACTTTTAAAATGAAAAAGTCCCATATGGACAACAACCACGTAGTCCTTTTTGATATTTGGTTTTAACACAATAGTCAAAAGCTCTTTCGGTTAGGAAAAATATTTGTCTCCTAAACCAACTATCATTTGATACTAAAAAATTTTTGTTTTCTTAAAAATATTTTTATAAAGAAGCAAATATTACTCTTATATTATTATATTATATAGAAATTCATGAGAACGAGTGAACTAATCATCTTTTTTTTAAAAATAATTTTCAAATCCTAAAAAATGCTCATCAAAATGGTTGATTTTTTGTTTTATTTTTAAATGATAATCTGACATTTTTCTTTTTCACACACAAAAAATAAACTACGCAGTTGAAAATACTTACTATCATACATTATATATATGGGCTACTCCACTCCATTCTCATTATTAATTAGTTTTAAGATGAAACTTCATGCTATTTAAAATAAGTGTTTATTGGTTGATCAGAGTCAATTGACGGCGATCATCAACGCATTAGTTTTTTTCTGTCAGTTAAAATCGTTTTTGGTAAGTTTGAGTTGCCAACCGGTCAAATGGTCAGTCGATTTTAGTCGGTTATATGACTTGTATTAACTTACAATTAAAAAAAAAAAAAGAAAAAAAAAACAAGAGAAAGAAAATGGAAAACCATCTCTTTGAAGTTGAGGTTAGAGCCCTGGTAGGAGAAA
>JBBMKA010000005.1:8925387-8954881 GCA_037833695.1 Sechiopsis laciniata | reverse complement strand
GAAATTGAGGAAATGAGTATTATTTCAACCATTAATGTTAAATTTTTTGATTCCATGCAAAATAAGCCAATTTGTGAGTACAATAAATTATTATTGGCGAATGTTTAATGTAATGGTGATGACCAAAACGTTGTTCGAATGGACTAAAGACATTCTATAGAAGATGAAGTACAAGACAATTACGATGTAAGAATCATATTTGAACTATTTCACAAACTTGTTCTTAATGATTTTATAAAACATTGGTAAGAGGGAGAAAAAAAGGCCGAAGGAGATGACTTTACCGATATTGTCAACAATATTTCGAGCAAGGGTGGTGGTCACCATCTTTCACTTCGAAAAAAATCACAAGTAATCAAAGAAAATCTTTAATAAATAAGAGATGATAATCTCAATTTATAGTGGTCACTTATTTAAGATTTGTTTCGAGGGAATTTCTTTTGGTAGTGAAAATTCTTAATAAGATAATAAATGAGACTTGTAGACACGAGCGGGAGGAAGAGGGGCCTCCCATTTTTAAAATTTTTTTGCTAGATTTTGTATATAAAAGTGGCCTCACCCTTTAATATAAATATAGTATGAGTGGTCTCTTGTATTTTGTTGAACTAAAAAATAATTTTTTTAAAAACTTGTATTTTTTTTTTTTTTTAATATTTTGTTATTATATATATATATATAAAAGTAAATCTCACTTAATGGCTCCAAATCATAGATTTTGTGATTATTATTATTATTATTTTGTATATAGAGGTTAATCTCCGAAAATAAATTAAATCTAACCGCAAGCTAAATTATCTTCTAGATCTATCCGTGCTTTTTTTTCACTTCATCTCCAATGTAGGTTGAACCCTAATTTCTGTATTGTTTTCTCATTTATAAGAAACGAATAAAAAGCATTTTGTTCAATATTTACCATTTTGGTTATCTTGATTTTGTTACATCTGTGAACTTTGGAAAAGGAAAAGATAAATATGCAAAAAGATCATAACAGGGTTGATTTTTTTTTATCAGCTAAATTGTATAAGATATTTGGAAAACCCAAGATTTTGGTACCACTGGTAATAGAGACATACCACCTGACTTTATAATTTTGATCTTACCCTTGCACTTTCTCCTCTTCAATAATCTAGAAATCACAAGGTTATTGGATTTTAAAAAAATAAAATTAAATTAAAAAAAAAATAAAAAATAAAAAACTCTACAGATAAGATAGATGAAGCCACCTACAACAAACCCAAGAATAATAGCTATAACATTATCATGTGAAATAGCCCATAATCAAGAATCGTTACTTATGGTTACAAATGTAAATAGAAGATAAAATATTGCATTTCATATCAGCGGAAGCAACTAGAGTTAGTTTAGTAGCGATTTAACATTTATATGAGGTGATATATAAAGGGTTATGATATAGTAGTGGATTTCATTTAACTCCACTAATATGATATGTGAACATTGAATCCAAACTAAAGCTTAATATCGAAATACTTCATATGATTAGCTATTTTGTTATTCAGGAAAAAAAACTTAGCTCAGAAGAGAGAAAGATCTTTGGAGTGCAGTTTGAATCTCTTAACAGCAACCGATGAAGAAATTAGCATGGGTTTTTTCTTCATAAGTAGGCATGGATTGACTTACTAAACCTATCCCCATTGCTATTGCCGATTAATTATCTGATGAACAAGTTTCTCGGGCAGCTGTTTTGCAGCCTGAAAAAAGATCCAGTGAAGAAGAATCCAAGACCAATTAGCTCATAAGAGTGAAATAGAAGAGAATAATAAAGACTGTCCAGTAAGTTATTGTTTTTTTAGATATTCGTGAGTCTCCAGATCGACTGTATTTGGATGTCAAGAAGCCTAGGAAATTATTTTTTAGATAGGTTAGTTACCATAGATTGAACCCATAATTTCTTAGATTTCCAAGATCTTTTCTACCACTAGGCCAACCATGATGGTTATGAAATAAGGGTAACCACGTCCGTCCCTAGGCCAGGTTAAGTAATTTTTTGTTTTAATAAAAAGAAAAACAAGAAACTACTAACCATCATAGTTGGCTTAATGGTCAAAGAGGATCCTGTTTTTTGATTCTCATTTTCTGTTTACTAAAAAACTGTTACCTTAACACTTGTATTTCTCAAAAACCAGACACAAGAATCAAGAATGTTACACGACCCTTGAGAGATCAGAAACAAACCTGGAAATCTCTCATGTGCAAAATTGGTTCGCACCCAATATCTGCAACTGATTTTCCAGTTACTGTGTGCAGTTTGAATCTCTTGGCTTCATACGCTGAGATTGCACTTTTGTTGTCGGGTAGTTCTTGACAAACTTTCATAAGAGAGCTGAGAGAATTCATCTGGATAATCCCAAACAAGACAGTATTAGAATTCTATCTCATTCCAGAAAGATTATGCCAAGAGAAAAAGGAAATCATGACTAATGTAAGCAAGCTTTATTGTAACCGGAAGAAAAAATATCTTACACAAAGTAAACAAGTTTCATCAAATCAAATGAAGCACAACTTCCACATCATTTCTACTAATAAGACAGTTATTTATGTATACATTAATAGTTCCACTCTGAAAAGACGACAACGAGTAGACAAAAGACGAGAAACAATTTGAGCATCAACCTCTTCTGAATTAATGAATCAACCCTATAATTTACAAGCTTCAAGCACAAGCACACTCATGGAAGAAAAGACGACAACGAACAGACCAAAGCAAAATTTGACTAATCTAAGCAACTATCTAGCAAACTGAGGACATCATTTAGTCTTGCCAAGTTCTTTCCCTCCAATCAATCTGAGGGTGGAAAAGAACTGGCTTTAGTCAGAATTCCCTATTTGATTGCATAAGCTCCCTTCCGAGCCCTAAGAGATCACAGATTCTAAAGAACAAGAATCAAGACTATGATTGCATGGGAGCAAAAATTGGTTGGATGGAAAAGTTACTATAAATACTAACCTTCATGTATGGACAAGATGCACAGCCACCGTGAATAGAACATCCCTCCCCACTGGAAACTCCAGGTACTACTGGTAAATTGATCTCGCCTAATACAATTGATTCTTGGCCTGGGGATGAACTTGATGATGTGCTTGTCATTGAATCTGATGACACAGGAAAGACAATCTCCACGTTGATCTCTGCTCTTCCAGGAATAGATTTTGGAGAACTTAATAAATTACGAACAGCTGCAACAATTGAAGTTATCATTCCAGATTCTGTTCCCAACACAAATTGTAGATGTTCATTGACATTTCTGTCTAAAGCCTCCTGTACCCTTTGTTTTATAAAATCTAATATATTCTGGGTGGAACCTACAATTCCCATTCCTCTTCTTTTTGCTTCCATGGCTAAAGCAAACATTTCTCCAGGGACTTCAAAGTGTGCAGTAAGGAATGCATCACAATACATTTCATTTATCTTCTCCACAACTTCATGCCCGAAAAGATGATGTACAATGCACGTTCCTTCCTGAAATTAGTAGACACCAATCATATCAAATAATCATAATAATAATAATCTGGAGGTCAAATAGGTCAGTGAAGGTGCGACAATCAACACAATCTAGGATAAGTATTAAAAGAAATGTGCCAAAATACTTTAGGATCAAAATTAAATACATGCATGCTCAAGCCTATGATTATGAGAAAAAGTGAAAAGAGAGCAAAAACAGCTAAAAATATACGTTCCAACAAATACCTGATAATAGTGCAGACGAGGAAGCAATGATCTAATTGAGTCCCTATTATGTTTTGGATGAATCTTTGCAATTTCTTCATCTGTCATCTTGGTCATCTGCTGCAACAATTCTAAAATATTTGCACCCATGTAGGAATCAGGTCCATACCAAACATTTATTTCCGGTACTTGAGCAAAAGCCTGTGACAGGGTATTTTGAAGTTTATTTTACTTGCTGGTAAAAGATTGATGAGAAATAGAATGAACGCAAATGAGAGAATATTTTCTACCTGCAAAATTGTTTGCATGACATTTGAAGAAGTACAGGTAATTGTTGGCACAAGCTCATGAGCATAGGCTTTAGTTTCCAATGATGTATTTATGTAGATGACATGCAGGGAGGGAGACTCCCTTGAAGCCATTTCAAGATAATTCATATAAGAAGGGGTAGCTGCAGCATCAGCCAAAGAACAACTGATCTGTTCATCAGACATTCGATACACACCTACCTGCATAATATATACCGAACCATTATCGATACCTTAATTGTTCCACCATTAATTAATTGGATCAGCAACACCTAACTTTATCGATACAAGGTAAGGAAACGTATTCGTATTGTAACGTATTCGTATTGAACGAGTTTTTCTATACACTGGAAGGCTGAAAAGCAACTTCTTAAGAGAACATTCTTGAATTAGAGATGGTACTAGACTATATTACATCTAATATCTATAGATAACGATGATAAGATAAGAAATTTGAGAGGAAGAAGATGCACCTCTCCAAAACCAGCTTGATCAAGAATTGCACGCACATTTTCGGACATGAAATCTACACCGAGTACGGTTACAAATTGGCATCCATCTTTTGCCATCTTGACGGCCATATCTGCCATTACCAATGAATCAGATATATAAATGTGAGGCCATTCCTTCTGGGCAGCAGTTAAGACCCCTTGGACTTCAGGATCCATGTAAAAATGTGCAACAACACCAATCCTTTTCTCCTTTAGCACTTTGACAAGTTCTTTCACCGTAGAATCATTTGGCAACAAATACCTTGCCTGAAGAGAAACTTAATAAATGTACTGCTATCACAAACCAACTACAATCAAAACCATATGTACTAAAAAAAACAAAGGAAAAAATCAAAACATTAACAAATCAAACAACATTCTAAGTTTCTTCAAAAGTCAATAACTACACACACCAACCCAAAAACAGAGAAAAAACATGTTCTGATTTCTGTGCATGTTCCCAGGCTACGTATGTGCTCTAATGAGCCAAAGAGTGATGTAAAATCAGAAAGATACTAAGCAAGGTTTTCTATAATAAAAAAAAAGGAATGCACAGTGAATAAAGTCCAATAAGCACTCTGTTTTTTTTTTCTCTAACTCCAGAAATGTCTTTTTTTTTAAATAAGAAACAATTTCATTATTTATGTGAAATTACAAGGGAGGGTTATAACCCTAAACTCCAGAAATGTCGTTTTAAGATTTTGAACTTTTTTATAAAAAAAAACTGGAAATAAATTAATGAAAGTAAGAACAAAGCCTTACACAATCCTCACTAGAGCAGAGAACACACAAGGGGACTAAACTCAACCACAATTAAAAGAATTACCTTCACTTACAGCGGGGACCAAAATATCTAGAAATAAAAGAATCAACCTGGATGTTGCTAAACAACAATGTTTCTCCTAATACTGGGTCAACAAAATTTTGAACTTTTTTATCTGAAAAGAACAAAATTTTGAACTAGCATGTTTCTCCTAACTTTTCTATTCATGTACAGTTTTTCAGCTAACGTACGCTCTATTTCTCTGTCTTTTTTCCACTTACAGTTCGTATTCTTATTTTTGTTGAAAAATTTACATTCGTAGTTAAATCTTAAAAGATGACAGCAATCAGTGGTTTATATGCTGAGTAATCACCAACGACTAATATCAGTAAAAGTTTTGACAAGCAAAATGAAAACTAATTTTCCACTCAAACGACAGATGTTTCAACCCTAATAGAAAAAACGAAAAGTTATTTGGCAGCCCAAATGTCTTTTCCCCTTTTCCTTACATAATCTCTTCCACATGTATTAAAATGTTTAATTAATCCCTAATTGTTGTGCCGTACAATTACTCAATCTCTCTGCTCGGTTTTATGTATTTTTTTTGTCATAAGTTAGAGATGGGTCCTATGTTATATTAGTATTTTATGAGATTGCTCTCATAAAATCCTAAGCCAGTTTACCAACTCTTTCATATTTAGATCTCTCTACTCCAATTACGAAAGTATCTAACACAACATTAGTGAACCACGTAGATCTTTGTGTGTCCGATTTTGATAACACTAATCTATATTAAACAAACCATCACTGACCTGAGCTTCAGCATAGGTTCCTTTAGCATGAATCCCATCAGCAGTGACAACCAGAGACGGAAACGGCTCAAATGGCGATTTCCCTTCAAGCTCCGCAATCATAGCCTTAGTCCTCTTTTGCATACTAATCAAAACATTATACCAAGTATTAACCCTCGATCGCTCTGCACCAAGAAACCCCACATTCCAAGCAGCCAAATCCTCCGTCTTCAACCTCAGAACATCCTCTGGATAAGCCCCATCAAGCATCGAAACCAAACACGAACACAACCCTCTAGAGATCTCCGAATCACTATCCGCAGAAAACCTCATCCGACCCTCTTCATCAACCCAAACCTCCAACCACACCTGCGCCGTACACCCCATGACCCGATTCGAGTCGAGCTTCGCAACGTCGTCGAACCGGGGAAGAAGACTCGCATACCATAACAACCGCCTCACTCTGTCTGCCGGCTCCGTAAACGACTCGAAATCCTCAATCAAACGCTGAAGCTTGAGGGGAATGCGGTTGGTGGTGCAATACGGAGAAAGGGTAGCATCAGAGCAGGAGAATCGAGAGGTGAGAGTTGGGGTACTGGATTTGAGCGATTGAACGCATTTAAGAGTCTCGATTAACGATATGGGGCTCTTTTGAGGGATAATTTTCATATGGGTGCACTTGAAATTAGGTTTAAAACAAAAGGAGAAAGCAGAAGTTGCCATGATCGTAGAGGATTCCATTGTGCCAGAGGGTCGGAAAATGAAGAAAAGGGTTACCAAGTATTGGAACTAAAAGAACAATGAAATAGTGAGAGGGAAACGGAGAGAACAGAGCCAATGAAGGTGGAGGAAGATGACGACAATGGCGGCTCCACTTGGAATTATGGTCAGATTTAAGCAAAGAAAAAAGGGTTAGCAGGAAAGTTCATGAAATGGCCCCTCAGCTTTGGGGGAGGGCGTAAAAAAGGGTTCATAGAAATGGAAAGTGAAAGCGAAGGCTCAAAAAGCAGAAACCAATCGCTCGTTTTCTCATGGAAGGAACGGAGGAGTTATGGCCGACCTTTGCCATTCAATTGGATTCTGCCACGTGGCCGTCTCCTGTCTATTTCGTGGAAACCAAGTTGTTTTTTGGTTGAATCATTTGTTTTGTGTGTGTCCACTTTTTCGAATTTTTAAATAAATAAGTATTTTCTGTAAAAAATACTCATCAAATTTCGAAAAATATAAAAACTTTAAAAACCTTGAATTGGATCGCTCTCAATCAACGTCAATACGCTACCTTTTGTTAATTTTCAAAAGTATTATGTACCTTTAAATAGAGTTTAAAAAATGTCATAAATTGGAAGAAAAAAATGCTAAAAATAAAAAATGTCATAAATTGGAAGAAAAAAATGCTAAAAATATCTATGGTACTAATTTTTGGCTTAAAAAATGATACCATATATTATAAAAATAAAACATGCAAGAAGTATGGGAGGTTACAAAAAGACCAACCAGTTGAGAGCAATAATGCAAATAAAATAAAGTTCCCATTCCAACTCCAATAAACTTAGCAGCAACCAAAATGTATCATAATACTATGAAGATTTGTTGTTAATGTTTAATGACAAAAAGGAAGAAGATGAACAGATACAAACTATAACAACACAAATAGAATAGACAATCTTCATCAGATTAGATTGAAAATGTGTATTGGCGTAAGAAAAAGGGGATGTTTCTTGCTTAGAGCCACCCCCATATCTTCAGTCATGTCCAAGTCTTTAGCCATCATATCCTCATCAGGAAGCTTCCAATCGAACCGCTGTAGAAGGTTAGCCAACACGTATTCGATTGTTGCGAAAGCGAAATTAATCCCTGGGCACATTCTTCTCCCACCCCCAAATGGCAGGAATTCACACTCTTGTCCTCTGAAATCAATTGGGTTGTGCATAAATCTCTCTGGGATGAACTCCTCTGGGTTTTCCCAGATTTTGGGGTCTCTTTGAATTGCCCAAATGTTGAAAAAAACTCTGGTTTTTGATGGAATAGTGTAACCTCCTAGCTTTACCATTTCAGATGTTTCTCTAGGTAATAGTAGAGGGGCTGGTGGATGGACCCTTAGTGATTCCTTGATGATGCATTTTAGGTATTCCATTTGAAGGATGTCATTGTCATCTATTTTTGACTTGTTTTCCACCACACTTCTTACTTCGTCTTGTGCTTTCTTCATTATGGTTGGATTTCTTGCTAGCTCTGCAATCGCCCATTCTAATACTGATGTACTTGTATCCGTTCCAGCTATTAACATATCCTGAAAAAAGCCATGTTGGATCTTTTCAGTACTATTAGATAATGTAAACTTGAGTGGGTAGCTCCATTCATAAATTTGGATCGAATCCTAGATGATGTTTCTAAAGTGGCACCATCTCGTTCTTAGAGGACAGCCCAACTGGTTGAGACTACGGATTTCGAGGTATGCTTCCTCGGACGTCCCTGGTTCGAGACTTTTCAGAAGTGCTTAAATTGGAAAACTGTTGAAGTATCTCAATGCCAGCGTTGGGACGTGGTATAGGATCCATGGGTATGAAGAAACGAAGCTCCAATTTCTTGATTTTTTTTTTTTAAATGGCACCATCTCAATGGAGCATGCTAGAGATGTTCCCAACACATTTAAAAGATATGTGGGCTACTCCCATCATCAGCGGTTGATTTAGAGACGAAATTCTTCACTATCTATCTTATACATCAGGAAAAGATCAAATAAAACATGGCGAGTACAAAAAAAAAAGCATCCCAAGAGAAGCCAAATTAGCCAATCCTTTTATATGTTTGATGACATGTATATGTGATTTGTGTATGTGCTTGTAGGGAAAGAGAATTACCGCTAACACTGATTTTAGACTGTCTTGAGTAAATTCGAAACCAAGATCATCCTTCTGCTGAATTTGGAGCAAAATGTCCACAAAATCTTCTTTAAGATCACCTTGAAAATTGGCTTTCTTCTTTGTCTTGTGTTCTGCAATCAACTGCTCAAGAAAAGCATCAAGTGCTTGAGATGTTTCTTTCAACTGCCCAATTAAGCCTGTGATATGGTCAACCCATCCAAAAGCAGGGTAAAAATCTCCCACACTGAAATTCACAGCTAATTTAGCCATTTTTCTTGTTAGCTCACCAAATCTGCTCTTTCCATTTTCATCTTCAAACTTATCTCCAAACATGCATTTGGAAACTATGTTGTTTGAGGTTGAGGTAATCAACTCGCTAAGATTCACAGACAAACCTGCAGAGCTGGCTTTTTGCACCTTATTTACCAAGATTTCAACTTCTTCTTCCCTCACATACCGAAACTCATGTACTCTTTTTTGACTTAGAAGCTCAATAGTGCAAATTTTCTTCAATCCTCTCCAGTAATCCCCATATGGCGAAAAGCCGATATCTTTGTATCCATAGAAAAACAAATTGGCAGCTGTAGATTTGGGCCTGTTAGCAAAACTGATATCATGATTCTTAAATATCTCTTTAACCATATCTGCTGAGGAAACCACAAGAGTTGGAATCCATCCCAGTTGCAGAAACATCAGAGAACCGTGCTTTTCGGAGAGAGCTTGCAGCGATCGATGAGGATACCTTCCCAGCTGATGAAGGTTTCCAATTATTGGTAGCTTTGGTGGTGATGGAAGTAAGTTCACTTTTTTTGCTCTGAAAAACTTGAAAAAAAGAAGGAAGAATAGGAAAATGAGAGAGCAATTCAAAATATTGAACTGATCCATATGATAGTCAAGTTGTAGAGCCTGCCAATGCTGCTGTAACTTTGATATTAGATCTATATGATAGTCAAGTTCTCATCTTTTTTGTTAATTAGTTAAGGCTAAGCACATGTTATGATAATACCCATGTTAAGGCTGCAAAACCCAGAAGAATATAAAAATATACCCATATAGATTGAATCTGCATTGTGGATTTCAATATTACAAAATGTGTTACTCATATTTAAATAATAAGTCTCTATTGGTTTGACCTTGGGAAGAGCTAGTTGTTCATTGTAGTGTAGTCTAATGAGATCATTTTTTTATGAGGTTAGTTTTTGCATACGTCGACTAGTTTCACTAGGCAATTTCTCTATTATATTAGATTTAGTTGATATGAAAATACAAAGATATGAAATTATAGATAGGTGATCACCATCGATTTAATTCATTCTTTTTTCTAGGTATTTATAGTAACCCGACCAATTCATGATTATTTCATTGTGATAGGTTGGTTATCATTTGGGGCGGTTTGGGAGATTTTGCTTGGGCTACACACTAAGTATAGTTCTGTTTGGGGCACAGGAACAACAAGATATAACTTTTTTTAATAGAAACAAAAACAAAAGAAAATGAGAATGGGTTTAGATTTACTTTGTTTGATTTGAGTTTGGGAATAGGAATAATTCACTGGCACTTAATGAGCCATGGTTCAATTTAGTGTTATTACCTACATAATTAATAGTTTGGGAATAGGAATAATTCATTGGGACTTTCTTTTCTTTTCTTTTCTTTTTGAGAATAATTCATTGGGACTTAATGAGCTATGGTTCAATTTAGTGTTATTACCTACATAATTAATATTGTACTAATTTTTGTTAACATTTAAATGTTTGGTATATTCATTAATAATAGTGAGGTGCCTACATAGGTAGGCTCGAACTGCCACAAATAAAACAAAAAGTAATAATAGTAATAAAAAGTCACCCATTTATGTCATTCTGTATTGTACCCTCCCAAATGTACGTGTTTTCTTAAATTTTTTCTTTTTATTTCGTTTTTTAAATTATATTTTAACTGACACATTAGTTTATATTATGTAGTCAATATTACTAAGTAAACATATATTTTACTCTAAAAAAAATTAAACATATGTTTTATTAAGTTTATAATTTATAAATCATATCTTCTCAAAAGTGATAAAATCATATTTTTTTAAAACCAATTCAATAATATATGAAAAAAATCAAATTTTAACCGGCAATAATGATTATGTCGGGTTTGATAACCATTTGATTTTTTTGTTTTTTATTTTTTAAATTTAAACTTATTTTTATTCAAATTTCCTACAACATATTCTATATTTCCTACAATGCATCCATATTTTTCTTAGGAAAGTATGTGAATACTAACCAAATTTCAAAAATAAAAACAAGCTTTTGGAAGATAATTTTTTTGTTTCCAATTATTGGTTTAGTTTCTAAAAATATAAGTAAGATGTAGATATCAAAATAAGAAAAAATATATGGTAAGATAGTTGTTGTAGGCTTAAATTTCAAAAATTAAAAAATAAAAATAAAATGGTTATCAAACATGACCTAAATTAATCAATCATCCTATCTTAATTTGTTAAGATATTAACTCGTACATGCAATATTACTTCATTCACTCTTACCCTAAATTATATTAGGATAAAATATAAATTTGATCGTTTAAAATAAAGTTGAGTTTAATCTTTATTGATCGGTCAATATGAAAATTCAATCAAAACTAAATTGTGTGTTTTTAAAATTATATAAACTAAATTTTAATTTTAAAATCATTCAAATTAAATTATAACTCCTTCCCTAGTATAAGAACCAAGTTCTACCGGTTAAAAAACAAAATGAAATTCTAACTTTATTATACTATTGGAGTAAATTTATGATCTACCCAATGTGATAATAATGAAATTAATTATTTATCAAAATGACTAATTAATTAGCTATAGGTTAGTAGAAATGCTCATATACCGGTACTTAATGGTTTAATTAAAATTATCGAGAGGGTTAGTGATATAATGGTTTCATTGTTTGGTGGTTATCTAATTCAATACCATAGTCATGAGTTCAATTTCATAATCGATATTTGACTTTCATTTATTTGATAGTAGTAATATGTATTGTAGGGTTTATGGTTCTCCTCTGCGACTTATATTTTAAAAAAGAAATATGTATATATATATATAAGTTGATTTTGTATATTCTCACAAAAAAAAAGTTGATTATATTACAAAAATGTAAACTGGCCTTAGTGACAATGTTACTTGGCCCCCTAAATTCTGTGCTCTTTTTCCTAATTTTCTCTTGGATAAATAATATAATTTCACTTTTTCTCCCAATTTTATCCTTTGCTAGTTTCGTTTATCATATAAATCTCTGTTTTTCTTTTCTTTTATTTATAATATGTATTATTTTTTTGTTAGAAAGCATACTTAAAAAGTTAAAATTAGAAAACAAAAAAAAAATAAAATAAAATATTTTAATCAAAATCGTATTTCTTCATCTCTCTCACTGCGCCCGAAACTCCTCCCCAGCCCTAATCTCTGCGTTTTCTTCTTCTTCTTCGCCCAGCCCTCGTCGTCCTCCGTCGTGCCGATGTCGCCACCGCAAACTAGGTCAAGCCGCCGGCGACTCACTTGACCTTCAACCTGCATCAACTCGAGCTCCACGACACCACATCGGTTTCCTCACTGGGTAAGTTAAGTTTTGTTAAATTTTGGTTTGATCCATTCAAAGTAGAGCTCTAATTTGTCCATTAATATTTCTATTCTATCGAATTGGACCAGGATTGATACTTTTGAGCTCTGAAGAGTGGTTTCAGTTGTTCTTTAGGTGCTGGAAATTGGTTCCCAATTTGTAGAAATCTAGTCGTTTGCCATTTAGAATTGATTTAGGCCTTTATAAAGCCGAACCACTGAAGGATGGACTGTTCTGCATGTTTTAGTTCCTTTGGGTTGATTTCTATCATTTGTGAGTGACCCTTGATCTTTGAAAGTTTTTTAGACTAGTATAAGTGGTTGGACGGAGTTTGGAAAGTTGGCTTTAGCACTTAATTAACTTTACCCTCTTTGAACGCTCTCTCAGAGTCGGCCCAAATAAAAGGTTTATGCTCTTGCAAGAAAAGTTCAACATTTATTTAGTAGTGACCTGGTTGTGTTTATAATGTCGGGTTGTTACAAATCTAATTTGAGAGGCTTTCTATTTTTTGTTACCTGCATTCAGGGTTTGTTGTTTAGCTATTTGTAAATGTTATCTGTGTGCATTATGAAATCTAATGGTTTCCTAGGTTAGCTGCAAACTGTTTGGGGATTGGATTTCTGTTGTTTTTCTAAAAACTATTTTTGGTTCGCAGAGAGGAGATTCTATAATGGATGTACAGATGAAAGATGAAAAGAGCAGGGAAGAAGAAGGGGATTATGTTGAATATGTTCCTGTGGCCAAGCGCAGAGCAATGGAAGCTCAAAAGATTCTTATGCGCAAGGGCAAGGCTTCTGCCCTCGAGGAAGAATTGGAGAAATCAAGACTGGCTGAAGCCAAGCCTAGTCTCCTTGTACAAGCAACTCAGATGAAGCGTGACCAACCTGAAGTTAGTCCGACCGAGCAGATTGTTCAGCAAGAGAAGGAGATGATTGAACACTTATCTGATCGTAAGACTCTAATGTCGGTTCGAGAATTAGCCAAAGGAATTACTTATACAGAGCCATTATTAACAGGATGGAAGCCACCATTGCCTATTAGGAGGATGCCGAGAAAGGCCTGCGATTTAATTCGCAAACAGTGGCACATAATAGTTGATGGGGATGATATTCCACCGCCTATCAAAAACTTCAAGGACATGAGATTCCCAGACCCAGTTTTGAAGAAGTTGAAAGAAAAAGGAATTGTGCAGCCCACGCCCATTCAGGTTCAAGGTTTACCTGTGATTTTGTCTGGTAGAGATATGATTGGGATTGCATTTACTGGTTCGGGAAAGACTTTAGTTTTTGTTCTTCCTTTGATAATGATTGCATTGCAAGAAGAGGTCCTGATGCCCATTGTTTCAGGAGAAGGGCCTTTTGGATTGATTATTTGTCCTTCAAGGGAGCTTGCTAGACAGACCTACGAAGTGGTCGAACAATTTTTAATTCCTATGAAGGAAGCTGGATATCCAGAACTAAGGCCTTTACTCTGTATAGGTGGAGTGGATATGAGATCACAAATAGAGGTTGTGAAAAAGGGTGTTCATATTGTTGTTGCAACCCCTGGGAGGCTGAAGGATATGTTGGCAAAAAAGAAAATGAACCTTGACAATTGCAGGTACAATAATTATTTCAGTTTCTATTATATCATTTGGGTTTTAGATTCTAAAAACATCACATCATTTGGGTTGGACTAACCTATGGTAGCAAAGTAGCAACATAGTTTATTTATAATATTTTTATCTTTTATGGAATCGTAATTTGTTTGGCAAAGGAACGTAATTTTTATGGTTATTTTTGTAGATCATTTATTGTTAAACCTTAACTTGTTTCCCACGACTTATTTTAGCTGATGCAAATTGATGATTATTTTACTTTCTCACTTCAATTCTATTGGTTGGGAAAATGATGCCGATTTTGCTATTGCCACAGGTATCTTACTTTAGATGAGGCTGATAGATTAGTGGATCTGGGATTTGAAGACGATATTAGGGAAGTTTTTGATCATTTCAAGGCTCAACGCCAAACTCTTTTATTTTCTGCTACAATGCCTACCAAAATACAGAATTTTGCAAGAAGTGCTCTGGTAAAGCCTGTAACTGTTAACGTGGGAAGAGCTGGAGCTGCAAATCTTGATGTCATCCAAGAGGTTGAGTATGTAAAACAAGAGGCCAAAATTGTTTACTTGCTCGAGTGCCTGCAGAAAACTCCACCTCCAGTGTTGATATTCTGTGAGAATAAAGCCGACGTCGACGACATTCACGAGTACCTCCTCTTGAAAGGTGTTGAAGCAGTGGCAATTCATGGAGGTAAAGATCAGGAAGAGAGAGAGTATGCTATATCATCCTTTAAGGCAAGCAAGAAAGATGTATTAGTTGCTACTGATGTTGCATCTAAGGGTTTAGATTTTCCGGACATTCAACACGTCATCAACTATGATATGCCAGCCGAAATTGAGAACTACGTCCATCGGATTGGACGAACTGGACGATGTGGTAAGACAGGAATTGCTACAACTTTCATAAATAAGAATCAAAGCGAAACAACTCTCCTTGACTTAAAGCACCTTTTGCAAGAAGCAAAACAGAGGATTCCACCGGTGTTGGCCGAGCTGAATGATCCCATGGAAGATGTGGAAGCAATCACCAATGCCAGTGGAGTGAAAGGTTGTGCGTATTGTGGTGGGCTTGGTCACCGTATCCGCGACTGCCCTAAGTTAGAACACCAGAAAAGTATGGCAATTGCAAGTTCTAGAAGAGATTATTTTGGATCGGGTGGTTACAGAGGAGAAATTTGAGAAATCTAAGAACAGAGTGAGGATACTTTTATTTGATTTCCAATTTACACTCTATTGTAACTGTATGAACTTATAAATTAGCTTGGTTAAAATGTTCCAATGAAATCATGTTGTTTACTTGGTGCTTGGTGAATATGGAATTTGTTGTTTGTCTGCGTTGACATTTGTAGCTCAACATTGATTTGATCTCGTTACATATAAAAATGATTGATATTATGGTTATATCATGATATCTGAACATTTTAAGTTTTGATTTGAACCGACGGAATAGGTTTGGAAGATAATCAGTGCGTACCCGTCCAGGAAGAGAGCTTTCTCCAAGAGACAATAGAAAATAGAAATGGAAAGATCCTTTCTCTTTCAAACTGATCTTCTCTGCCTTAATAATCTATAGTGACCACTTACCTACCTAGGAATTAGTTTCCTATGACTAAACTGTTTGTCTCTTGAAAATAGAGTCTGCATAAATTTACTCACATATAAAGAAAATCTGTTCTCATCAGTTAAGTTTAATGCCATTGATATAACACGTGGAAGTAATCAAAAAATGAGGAAGAACAAACAAATTCCATGTCCATGCCTGCAACTTGGCATTCCAAATGGGGTTTGAAATTAATGAAGCCATCTTTTCTTGGAACTTTGGATTGGAGTGTTTGACTGAAAGTGCAGGAAAAGATGGAAGTGGCTTGGATAAAGAGAAAGAGGAGTGGATTTTTGTCCGTGAGAGTAGAAGGATTCTAACTCGTAACCTCTTACTTTCGTTGCTTACTACCTTCACTTTCCCTTTTCCATCCATTTCTCATTGGTTAAAAAGCTTATGTTACCTCATTTGGAAGAAATTGAGTCACATATCATTTATGGTCACAACTTTGTTATTGTGTTTGTGTTTCAAAATCAAACAATATTGTTCATGACCTTTCAACAACGCTATAGTCGATATTAATATAATAAAATGCTCGCAAAGATGATGATTAGTCTAATTTAAATGAAAATGAAAGAATTCACAGCCAACTTTGGATAGCTTCCTGGCGTTTTTTTTTTTTTTTTTTTTTTTTTCTTTTTTTAGCTAAAGCCTGAACCACGGAACAAAAAAAAGGGGAAGAGGAGGATTAGTTTAATTTAAAGGAAAAGGAAAGAATTCACAGCCAACTTTGGAGAGCTTCTTGGTTTTTTTTTTTTTTTTTTTTTTTTTTTATTATTTTTTTAGCTAAAGATTGAACCACGGAACAAAACAACGGGGAAGAAAGGGACTGAAACCCTTTTGTAAAGTTGAAATTTCATTAACGAACATTTCCAATGGCTATCTCAAAATTACACTCTGTTTCGTAGACACTAATTTCCATTCCACACAGTTCATTTCAGAATACACCCACGATGGTGCCTTTTGATTCCTCAGACTGTTTTTACCAAATCTATCATTATTAATCTTCATAATCAACCATTTTTTAAAGATTATGTTCGGTTAGGACTTATATCAAACACCTTAAATGCATTATTACCTTGTCGGATTCTTGATTGATGTTTCCTCGGAAGAGTTCAGGGACAATATCGATCTTCAGAAACTGGCAATGGCAGACCAAGAAACTTGGTGGTTTGAGTTGTCAATGGCGGGATATAGAGGGTGCCCACATCGTAAGTGACTCATTTTAATTTTCATTTTATGCTTAGGATTGTTTTATCTTTTACTAATTTTCATTTCAGAGAAAGAAACCACCAAAACATAATAGAAGTCGAAGAAGAAACCTTTTTTTTTTTGAAAATGACAAATGTAAGCTTCATTATAAAATTTAAATTTAACTTTGGAAGTAAATTGTAACACTTGTCAAATTTTAAGGGATATAATTGAAAAGTCAATAGTTTAAAGGTGGAATTGTTACAAACTTCATGATTGAGGGGTGATTCTGCAATTTTTTTTTTTTTTTTTAAAAGTTTCGTAAGTATATCCCAATAAGTGTACTTGTTTCTTGATATCAGAAGACATAGCTAGCATTTAGCATAAGCTTTAAATTTGAAGTACCATTTTTCTTACTATTGTTTTTGTACTTCGACTTCCATAATCCTTGACGTGTATTTTAGTATAAAAAGGTTCTTTCCAAATTAAGACAATCGTCATGAAATAGGAACTATAAAAGAAAAAGATACCAACAACAAGAATAGAGATCTCTACGGGGTGGAGGCGAGGAATGGCTTTCCCGTCCCCGCCACTTAATTTAATCACCGTCTCCAGAAAAATTCTCGTTTTTTTTTTCTCGGGGATTCCCCGGTGGGGCACCGACGGGGATCGAGTTACCACTAGGGGTTTTTTCAATTTTTTTAAATATTTTTTTGGACATTTCTTTTAAATAATTAGATTTTCTTAGAAAATATTTATAAATTTCAACTATAATTATTAAAGAAAAATATTCATATGCATAGATAATTTCATCAACAAATATATCTTTATTTAAAAATTAAAGGGTTAAAGTATATAAATATATATTTTTTAAATAAAAGTAAATGGGGATCGGGAAATCGGGGACGGGGAATACATTCTTCGTCCTCAGCCCCGATTAGCCTACGGAGAAATTTTTTCTCGTTCCCCGCCTAACCAGAAATTCTTCGCGGGGAAAATTGACATCTCTAAACAAGAAGAACCCTACGATGCCATAATAATAAAAAAAAAATCCTACAATAAAAGAATTTTAAAAAATACAAAGAAAACAAACATTAAATAAAGCAAATAAGTTAACTACAAAAGAGATAAATTTTAATAATGTAGCTTTTTTTTTCTTTTTTTTTTTTTTAATAGAACCTTCAATAATGTAGCATGGTCTTCAAAGTAGACTTATTTGCTGCTTGAATTGGACTAAACGTTAAGAACAAAATGGCTATTTGTTTTGTATGATAGAGAAATTATTGGAAGAGGTTGTTAAATTGTGTCTGTTTTATATTGCTGAAGATAAGAGAGACAACGAATATTTCAATTTTGCATCGAATGATTATTAAAGACATAAAAATTTTCAATTTCATATTATATGTTTATTAAGATGACACCCCATGATTTCATTGAATAACTTTATGCGAGCATTATTAATAGGATCGGAATGGATCTCATTTCATACTTCGAAATATTTTATGTTTTATTTTTACTATTTTTGCCTAACTTTACAGGGAACAAAAGGTTTTGTTTTGTTTTTTTCATATATATATATATATATATTTGAGATTACAACAATGGGGATGGAGAATTCGAACTCATAATCTCATGGTGGTGTACATTAATGCCGTTGAACTATTGCTTTTATTGGCAATAATGTTTATGAATTTAATTGCTTTTCGAGAGACTAAAATACTGTCAAAGATATTTAAAGTGTTTCTAAATAGAGTTAAATACGTTTTTTTTACTAAACCATACATGGTCAAGGGGTGTTTGTGTGATATTTAAGAAAGATTTAGATTGAAAATTTACTAACTCCTCTTTGAAAAATTACATCCAAATGAATTTTTTGTAATTACTCAAAAGAACTTCTCATTTTTACTATTCCAAATAAGTTCTCATTTCTAACTACTCATTTTTAATCATTAATTTTGAACTACTCAAAATAATTCTTCATTTGTAAACTATTCATTTTTTATCATTTATTTTCCACTCAAAATAATTCATTTTTTATTATTCATTTTTAATCATTCTCCTTTTAACTATTTAAAATAACTACTTATTTTAAATTTACATCCAAACAAGTTTTTAACTCTAATTATACATAAAAATTACATCCAAACGAATTTTTTTTATTACAATTCTTAATTTTTAACTATTTAAAATAACTTCTCAACCAAAATCTTATCCAGAAGTTTTCAATTTTCTATGGTAGTTTAAAAAAGAGATTTGATACAAAATGGAAACTATGTCAATTATTATTTTATTGTTGTCTCCATTCATTTTTCTAAACCCATATCGAGTGAATTAAGATGCATGGTTGATGGTTAAAAAAAAACCCAAAAAGCAAATGGATGGTTGATTGAATAGACAAAATTGTTTTTATCAAAAAAAAAAAAAGAAAAAAAAAAGACAAAATTGTCGCGTCTCAAAGTATGAAAGTCATATTTTGTTTCTTAGAAGTCATTACTTTAAAATGCGTGAAACCGACATATAGAGATGGAAGTATGGGCTAAACTTGTATACATCTAACATGCATTCATAAAGTTATGGCCTAAACTTGTATACATCTAACATGTATTCATAAAGTTTTCCATATTAAAATATTATTTAAATACATATTTCAACGCATGCAATATGAAATGGTTAAATATTACCACATTTTATTCATCGGTTTGAATGAGATTTTGGATGAAAAGTTAGTTTGAAAAGTTATTTTGAGAAGTTAGAAAATTGAATTTTTTATAAAAAACTCGTTTGAATGAGATTTTTTTTTTTTTTTTTTTTTGTAAAAGAGTTAAGAAACCAAAGCTTATTTAATTGTGGATTTGAAATGAAGAGTTATTTTGAGTAGTTAAATATGAATGGTTAGAGGTGAATAATTAAAAATGAGTTTTTTTTAAGTAGTTAGAAATGAATAATTAAAAATGAGTAGTTAGAAATAAGAAGTTATTTTGATTAGTTAAGAATGATAATTAAAAATGAGTGGTTAGAAATGAAAAGTTATTTTGAATAGTTAGAAATGAATGATTATAAATGAAAAGTTATTTTGAATAGTTAGAAATGAATGATTATAAATGATAAGTTATTTTGAATAGTAAAAAATGAAGAGTTATTTTGAATAGTTATAATATTTTGTTTAAGTGTGATTTTTTGAATAGTTAGTAAATACTCAATGTTAATTCCTTTAAAATTGATTAAAAAAAAAAACCCCTACATTAATATAATATTGCCTCTTTAAAATATAAGTTGTCATAACTTTATTTTTTTATTTTATCCCAAAAAAATTCACGTTCATTTGTATACTCACAATATATATATATATATATATATTATTTTATTTTTTTTTTGAGAAACACAACATACCTTATTTAAACGATTATGTAACTGCACACTTATTTGCATCCCCAAATAACGATGAATCAAATAATAACCAAAGTTGAGGTTATCAATGATATAGAAATGTTTACTTATATACCCATAATTTACCTTTTAATCAAGGTGAAATTACATATTTTATTTGGGTGACTTTGCAAGTACAACGAATTTTTTTTAAAAAAGAAAATCAAATAAGTTGTATGAATAGTAGAATTTTGAAAAAAAAATTGTTTATAGCATAAAAAAGAAACGGATCCTATAAAATGACAAAAATGCTCACGTTTAAAATAAAGTTTTGGTGTTAGGGCTTCGTATCACGAGGTTCTACTTCTTTTATCTTTCAATGATTGTGGTACGATGATTTGATTGATAAAAGAACTTCTAATTTAGTTATGGATGTGTGTTATCTTTAAAAGAGTCTTCGTTCCTCTATGGTTTTGGAATTCTTGTTTTCCACTTTGGCTGGTTTATGTTCCTCAGTGGTTTCAATGTTGATAGTGTTTATGTGTAAAATTCTTCAACGTCAACCAATGAAGTGTTGACTAATTATTACTGACTTGTTACGTAGGGATCCACTGTCTCTTTTGCAAAAATGTCGGTTCGAAAAGTGTCACAAATCACTTTATAAACTCTTTGATTTACAACTTTTCGTCTTTTTCCTTGTCTTGACCCGAGCTGTTAGTTGAGATCAAGTTGCTCTTACAAGTTTATTGTTATCTTATTTTAATTTTTTTCCTTTGAGTTTGTTGTATGGTTTGTTTAATTGTTTAATGAAGTTAATTGATTTTTTTAAAAAAAAAAAAAAAATCAAGTGAACTAATGGAAAGAAGGATAATTAAAACAAAAAGAATCTTCTATAAAAAGAAATATTTTAGAAAAAACTGCTTAAAATTATTGTGGCAAAAGTTTCATATCTATAACCATTTCCCTTTTATTTGTATATTTTCAAATAACAATGCATGAAATAATAATATTGGAGTAAACAAACTTTTTCTTAGCAAAGTTGGAGTACACCGACCTAATCACATATTAGATTGGATGTACCCAATTACATTTTGATCAATTCTAAACAGCCAAAAATAATTCAAGAAACAGAAACCAAAAGCTTATTAAAATACTATATGCTTATTTATATTAAAAACCACACCCACGATACATGAAATACATATAACATGGAAATTATAATAAGGTTTAATTATTTGATTACACATATGGTATAGGCTTGAGAAGAAGTGGAATTTTCTTACGAACAGTGAGTCCATTTTCTTCTTCAAAGTCCAATTCAGAGTCATTAGGAAGTTCCCAATCAAACCAACACAAAATATTTGCCAATGCAAATTCAAATGCAGCAATTCCAAATGACAATCCAGGGCATTTTCTTCTTCCACTTCCAAATGGAATATATTCAAAGTCTTGACCTTTATAATCAACTGAATTATAATTATCCATAAATCTCTCTGGAATGAACTCAATTGGTTTGTCCCAAAATTGTGGGTCTCTTTGGATGTCCCAAGCATTTATAAAAACTGTTGTTTTTGGTGGGATTTTGTAGCCTTCAATTTCAACTTCTGTTGTTGATTCTCTTGGCACTAGTAATGGTACTGGTGGGTGTAGCCTTAGAGATTCTTTTACCACACATTGCATGTATTTCATCTTATGAATGTCTTGGCTTTCAATCTTTGATTTGTTTCCAATTGTTGTTCTTACTTCTGTTTGGACTTTCTTCATGGCTGTTTGGTTTCTCATTAATTCTGTCATTGTCCATTCTAGCCCTGTTGCTGTTGTGTCACTTCCACCAACAAACATGTCCTAAATATATGTCAAAAATGGAAACTTGGGTTAGTTAAAGTTTAGCCCATTTGGCTCATTATGAAACACTTGAGTATTATGAAATAGGAAGTGTTGAGGATTACGTTCGTTACTAATTGATTTTGAGATAAAAACTTATGATTATCTAATATGATATCAAAGTTTATGGAAATCAAATGAATATTCATAAAAAAAAAAAATTAAAATTTGACTTAAGAGTGAACTTTTTGAGATTGGTTTGAGACAACAATAATAATTACTGGAGTAATGGTTGGGTTAGTACACTTAGTGTTTGGATCTCCAATAATAATTACTTGATATAATGAACAATGATTTACTTAGATAGGTCACTATTCAGAACAATGATTTACTTAGATAGGTCACTAATCATCTTAATCCACTTTTTAAAAGACGGTATGGCTTAATAACTATTATCATATGACTCGCTAATTTAGTCTCACTCAAACCTTTACCACTAATCAATATACTTCATAACTCTTATAACTATTACATGCACCTTAAAAAAAATTAATATATACATGACCTCAAACGCAAACAATTATATAACTCATGTAACTATTACATGTCCCTTAAACACGCTAACAATGATAATTCGTGTAACTATTATCTACATCTCAAACACAGACAATGATAACCTATCAACAGTTATCTAACAATAATATTTAGCAACTTGTTGCCTCAAATATTCTTTCGTGGGAAACAACAAATATTTAGTATGAACATTAAAATCCGATCCAAGAATGATGAAATGATTTGTTGACTAGAATCACACATCGACTCGAACAAGATAAGAACAAGAGATTAAAAGAATTGTAGAGAGAGAGAAAACTAACCAAAACCATTGCTTTGAGGTTGTCAAGAGTGAAGTTATAGTCAACCATCTTATCTTGTCGAAGTCGCAACATGGTTTCCACAAAATCCCTTTTAGATTCATCACTCCAAACAACATCCCTAATCTTTTCTTCATGTTCTTCAAACACCTTACTAAAAAACACATCCAATTGTTTAAAACAATCTTTCAATTTCCCCTTAAACCCTCTAATAACATCAATCCACCAAAGAGAAGGGAAGAAATCCCCATCACAAAACTCAGTCATCATCACCATAATCCTCCTTGACAAATCCCCAAATCTACTCTTCCCATTTTCATCCTCAAACTTATCTCCCAAAACACAACAAGACACAATATCATTCGAAGTTTGCATAAACATTTGACTAAGATTCACAACCCCACCCCCGACACAAGCCTTTCGAATCCTATCGACGAGGACACCGACTTCCCGATCCCTCACGTATTGAAACGAGTCGACTCTCTTTACATTAAAAAGCTCAAGTGCACATATTTTTCTAGCTTGTCTCCAATACTCACCATAAGGAGCAAAGCCAACATCTTGGCATTGGTAAAGCAACTCCTTCGCGGCTGTGGTTTGAGTCCGGTTGGCGAATTTGATATCGTGTGTTTTCATTATTTCTCTAGCCATTTTTGCTGATGATACCACAAGGAATGGCTTTTGGCCTAGCTTTAGAAGCATTAAAGGGCCATATTTTTTGGAAAGTGTTGCTAGAGATTGGTGTGGCAAGGCTCCTAATTGGTGAAGGTTGCCTATAAAGGGAAGTTTTGGTGGGGAAGGAGGGAAGTTTTGTTTTTTGGATTTTAAGAGTTTTAGCAAAAGTAAGATGAAGAAGAAAAGGCATATGAAAAAAGAGATGAGATCCATTTTTTTTTGTCTCCCTAGCTTGTTGGGTTGAGAATTTTATGTTCCTTTGAGGTTTATTTATAATACTTTAATTACTTTAACATTGATGAAGTATAAGCTTTCCTTACCTTTTCTAAGTTTGAAAGTTTGAATATCATTGACACCAATAATGATGTATGCTAAAATAATAGATATTATAATATTTGTAAATATTTATATTTATATATAGTTTTATGAAAAACTTCATCTTGCGCCGATGAGCAATATGTGTATTTCATGATTAAATTGTCATGGATTCAAATCTTTGTCGTTATCTTAGGGGTTTTCACGAGAATATTAAAAATCTATCCGATCGAATTAATGTAAGTCGGTCGGTTTTTCCACTACGTGTCGGTTTCAAATTTTGAAAAACCAACAAATTTCAAACGAAAAAAAGATTTAACACTTTCGATCGAAACGACACGTACAAATAAGAAATTTCATTTTATTTTTAAAAAAATGACTCACACACTTCTGTCATTTCACCTTAAAAACTAATGATACTACTTTGAAAACACAAAATAGCACACGGTTTTCAAAACAACTTTACTTTAAAAAATACATTATTTTATTTCTCTTTCTTCTGAAACAACTTTTGGGCTTTCTTTTATCCTTTCATGATCAATTCTTCTCATTTCTCTTTCTCTCACCTGATTTTTACAATCATCCTTCTTTCCTCCATGGCCGTTCTTCTCTTCTCCATGGCCGTAAGCTTCTTTTATTTCTATTTTTAATTTTTTTCTCTTTTGCTCGGTTCTTTTTATTTTTAATTTCTTATCTACAGTTATTCTTTTGTTCTTCTTTTTCACTCCTTTTTGTTATTTAGCTCATCAAAGAGTGATACACAGACTATAATGGAGATTTTGTCTTTCTTTCATTTTCTTTTTCACTTATTCATCTTTTTTTCTTTCACTTATTCATGTTTTAGCTCACTGGGAGTCTCATAATCGATTATAACCGACCGCAAGGTTGATGGCCGGAATCTAAAAAGTCTCCATCACCGATGTTAACCGACCGACGTAAATCGATATGTCGGTGATCGGTGTTGGTTTTAGCCAAAAACCGACTCCGACCCACCGATGAACTCCCCTATATTATCTCATATTATTGTAGTTAAACTAAAAGAAAAAAAAAACTATCTTTTAAAAAATATATACTTTCACCACCATGAAAGGAAATGGGGATTATCACGAACCAAAATAATCAACACCCCACTAACTCATGACCTTCAATTTTGTTTTTAGTACAAGTTGGGGTAGGGGACCACAAACCCTACAAAGATGGTATAACTACTATTAAACAAATGAGAGCCAAATACTAATTTTAGGGATCAAACTCGTGACTATATTATTGAACTACATTTTCACCAAACAATAAAATCATCGAGCCAACGACTTTGAGTGAAATAAATGATATTGATTGGATTAAAAAAAAAGTTGAAAATGAAATTGTTGTTAGCCTTACATTATGAAACTTTATTTCAAACTTTCAAATTTCAATCTTAATGCGTAGATGAGAAAATACATATTATGAAATACAATTTAAAAATTGTATTGTAAAAATAAAAACTTGTAGATGGAGTATAGAAATATATAAATTGTTTTCTATATATATATATATATATATATAAAGAATTTAATGAGGGATTAAAAGTGATTGTTTACGACTAAATATAAACGAGAGATTTTTGAAAAATAGTTGTTAATTATTCATCTTCTTTAAATAAGAACAAAGAAACAAACATACCCAATTATAAATACTACTCTTTCTTTTGTTTCTATGTTTGTGCCATCTATTAAATAAACGTTTTCTTTTAACAAAATATATTTGATTTTTCAAATTTTGGCGCACTTTCACTTTAAGAAAATAACATATATGGATTTGTGAAAAAGAACAAGTTATGGAGCTAAACGATGATTGAAGACTCAAATGATGAAAATAAGATATCCTCGAGTGATACCAATATTTCATTTATTAGAACATCTATTATTGATAAATTTAACAACATTGAAATATATCTTTTATGAACATTTTCTACTTTTTATGACCTAGAGAGCTAAGCTAAAGTGTATCCTTGACATTTAAAATTTAAGATAATAATTTAAATTATATATATAAACTCTTAGAACTTTGCTTCTCGTTTAAAAAGTACTTCTATTTTTCTAATCATTAAAATATTTCTTTTAATCTTTTCATAAATATTTTATAGAAATATTGGATAGAAAATTCATGTGATAATTTTTTTTTTTTTTTTTTTTGAAATCAAACAAATGTTCATTAAACAAACGAATAAAAACGAGGGAGAACCCCCTCTACAAAAGACTTTGGACTCGACCTACAAATCGTGGCTGTGACCGATCAAAAAAAAGAGGCAAAGAGAAAATTCATTCTAATAAAGATGAAAGTCACTCGTACAACGATCTTACCAAACAAGAAGTAATAAGACCTAAAAAAAATAGATTTGATCGCCATCTTCAACACTTTCAATGTTGATTTTAAAAACCTTGTGGGATAATTGGAATAAAATAGGTTCAAATAATATGACCCCACCAAATTAGCTAGAAAATTCATGTGATAATAACCTAAAACGACATAGTAATAACGGATACCTGTTTGAATTAGATTTGTGGAAAAAACCTAAATACTTAGTCATGATTTTTTTTTTGTTGCCATTCAAACATTTATTGTATTCCAATATTAATTTTGGAATATAAAAATAAAAATAAAAATAAAAAATAATATCAGCAACTTTTTCAAAGAAGTTAGGTAAAGTTTAGAAGCATTTTTTTAAAAAATAATCTTATCTTATTACCTTAAAGGAGATAATCATTTTTGGACGATTTTGTCCCTTAAGCCACATTATCTATTACAAATATGTCATTGTCTTATTTACAAAGTTTGTACGTGTATTTCATTGGAATTATTAATTTATTATTTATTATTACCTTAAAGTGTGGCTTAAGGGGAGAAACATTTTTGGACGATTTTGCCCTTAAGCCACATTATCTATTTACAAATATGCCATTGTCTTATTTACAAAGTTTGTAGGTATATTTCATTGCCATTATTAATTTATGTCATTATGTCATTATGTCATTACGGCACAATTTGCATGTTATTGTGCCTTAACCTTCAATCTTCTCATCATTCACATTTTTACTATTATTTAATGCATTTAATATCATTTCAAAAAAAAAAAAAAAAAAAGCCTATTCATTCAACTTATCACCATTTAATGTTAATAAGTTAAATACAAAGTATAACTTATCTACCATTTAAAATATGATTTAATGTTAAATTTTAAAGGTTTAGAATTTCAAAAGTTATTATAAAATCACTACTACAAAAAATGGGATTAGATGACACTTACGTGAAAGAAGTTTTAGAAAAAGATGCAGAAAAAAAGTATCATAAATAAAAAAGCGTGTTTTATAACACTTTATTATAATTATATTATCATAAATTAAAAAATCAAGTTTTATGATACTTTATTATAATCATATTTTCATAAATTTAAATTATTTATTTTATACCACTTTATTAGAATCATATATTTTTAAAGTAAAAGGAAAAAGGTTAAGATATACTTTTTATTTTAAAGTATAAAATGTTAAACTGAAGTTATAATATTAGAGTTTTCAATAAAAAAAAAAAAAAAAAAAAATATTAATAAAAAACAAAAAGAAGAGCGGCAAAATAGAAGCCCTAGCTTCACCCAAGCTTTACGACTCACTCTTTGAATTCTTTATTTTCATTTCAACATTCACTGGCCGCTCTCTAATTCTCAATTCCGCCTGAAGTTAGTTTGTCTCTTTTCTCATTTTTTCATCTCCCTCGTTCGTTCTTCTTCGTCGTTTGCTCCGAAATTCGAAAGTTTTTTGCTAATTCTTCAGGAAGGGGTTCAGAAGGTGTTGAGGTTTGATTACTGGACACCTAGTTGTTGTTTTTATGTGATTTACTTTTCTCTTTTAATTTCATCTTGGTTTCCCTTTTGAAAATCGATATTTTTTGTGTTACTTTGGAAGGTTTTTTTTTTTTTTTTTTTCAAGCTAATCTGTTAAGTTTTAGATAAGGGGGAAGACAGTGCAAATGCTTTGTCAAGGAAATTTGAAGACAGAGGCCTTGAACACTTGTGCTTTGAGAAAGATGATGGTTGCTGGTAGAGGTGTTCATTTTCCCCGTGGGGCCCGGCCCCACACGGACGGGGAAAAATTCCCCGTGGGCTAATCGGGCCCGTCCCCGATTCCCTGATCCCCGCCCCGTCTATATTTTTTTTTTAATATTTTTTTCTATACTTTATTCCTTTAATTTTCAAATACAAATATATTTGTTGATGAAATTATCTATTCATATGAATATTTTTTTTCAATAATTTGAAATTTATATATATTTTCTAAGAAAATTTAATTATTTAAAATTATTTTCCAAAAAAATATTTAAAAAATGTAATTAAAAAAAAATCTCCGCGGGAAACCCGACCCCGCCGGGGAATCCCCGCCCCGATTGCCGAGAAAAAAAACAGAAATTCTTCCGGGAACAGGGATTAAATTAGGGGGCGGGGACGGGAAAGTCATTCCCCGGCCCCATCCAGTCCCGTGGACATCTCTACTTACTGGTGGTGGTGATAGGAGTTAAAATTGATATAATTTCTAACTTTTAAGAAAAACTAATATTTTTTAAAGAAAAATTGCCTGATCCATCTAGTGAGTCTCCATTTCTGCTATTGCATCGATACCTTTTGTCAATTTGCTAATTATCATGATTGCATAAACCCTAGGGAAGACAGCATCGATACCTTTTGTCAAGGAGTTTTTGGCAAGATGGACACTTAAGACGCTCTGACGTGTTTCCTTGTGACATATGTCCTAGGTATAGACATTTTTAATTCTTTTTATCTGGGTAAGTTCTCTTATATTTTATTTCTTATGTAGTTCAAGAGTTGTTGACATTTTGGCTAAACCTTAAACAAGTTAAATAATGTTGGGTGCATCTACATAGCTACTCATATTATAATTAATCAAGTTATTGACATTTGCACATGTTATTTTAGAATGTTTTTTTCCCCTCCACGCACGATGTTCAAAATTAGACCAACTTATCCTTAATTACTTTCGTTACTTCCTTTTGATTTTTAATCTACTGATATCACCACTGTCATCATAATGAATTTCCTTTACATTTCTTGAATTGGTTATAGTAGATGTCTTATCAACGTTCAACTTGTGAGGTTTCTTCTATTTTATATGGCTATGTAGGTACAAGTTCATGCAACGTGAGGACTTTCACTTTTCAATAAGGCAATAGACCACAATCCTTTTCAAATCCTTGCATCAGGTAAGTTATTATTTAATTCTCGAAGATTTTATGAATCACTATTGTTTTATTTGTTTTTTCTTTTTTTGAAATGAGTGATTTGTTTTGTTGTGGATTCCCATTTTACAGGTTTATCTAATGTGTTAAATTAAATATAGTTTCAAGCGAGATTGAAACACTATGCAACATTACGAAAGTAAACTACATATACATTTGTACAATTCTTGACCTTCATTAATATCTACATAATTCTTACTTTTGTTTATTAGGTCTTGCACGAACACATTCAAGTGATGAAGCCACACAGACAAACATTGATATA
>JBBMKA010000005.1:8851406-8916767 GCA_037833695.1 Sechiopsis laciniata | reverse complement strand
ATGATTTTAGTCAAAAATTTGTTCAAGAGAACTAAAAGGTGGACCAAAAATATAGAATATTAAATCGTATTTGAAAGATTGTCTTCTGTTTGGGATTTTTTTTTATTTTTTATTTTTTATAAGAATTTAGCAATAATTTTGAAAATGATATTACATTCTTAATAAAACCATAGGGATGAGCATGGCTTTGATATGATTTTTTTTTTCTTTTCAATTTCATAAATTTAGGGGGAAATGATTGTTTTTTCAAGCAAGTTTTCGATATAATTTTGTTGAGAATTAAGGGAGGGTAATTCCTTTTTTATGGTTACGGAGGGTAATTACTCTCTGTGAATGTTCGTTAAATAGAAAAATAGAATAAATTTATTAAAGTAGTTTAAAATAGGAATTTTCATGCAAAAAAGAAAAAAAAAAATCTAATATAGGAAAAGTTTAGTGAAATTAAATATTGGATATGCATAAAATATTTTTAAAAAGATATAATTAAAATAAGATGATAAAATTTGTTATCTATCATAAAATTTCTTTTATTTTTCCTTTTAATAAAGAAAATGAAATATGACGATGATTTTTTTAATAAAACATCCCAATGGTGTTTTTTATACAAAAATATGAGTTTAATTCTCCACCTGAGTATTCTTACTGAATTCTAGTTTAAATGAAATAGAATTTTATTCTATTTCCATTAATATTTGATTTCAAAATCAGGCAAAATGAATAAAAAGAGAACAAATAAATTGTAGTGTTAAAAAACAGAATGCCGATTTGAATTAGATTCATAAAACAAAATTTTCCTCAGAACCAATTCCTCAAATTATAAATTACAAAAACAAAAGCCTAACGTTATTGTATATTAAACAAAACCTAAATGCAGCAGATTTCATCGATGTAGAGAAAGATAAAATTTCAAAAGAACGAAAGAGAAGAAGAAAAAGAAAAGGAAAAAAGGCGATTACCGATTCGGTTTCATCGATGAACTGAAGAATATCAAGCTCAAGCCAAGGATCATGATCTTGAATGAATTTCCATCCCTCAGTTTTCTCAACAAACTTAAAATGATCAGCCACAAATTTCATACACCTGAGATAAAGATCTGGCGCGTTGCAGAGCCTCGCTAGTTGCAGGACGTCCACAACGCTCTCGATCGTAAGCCGTTGAGCCAAATCTTTCGTGCACATCGCCTTCAATTGCGGCACCATGTAAACGTGCGACAGAGCCATTAGATGAACTCCGTGTTTCTCAAGATTCTCCACCGTACACCTGCAACCAAAAATTTCCTTCCAATCAGAAATCAAAACCGAAATTCAGATATTCAAATCGAAATCGAAACCAAAATTCACAATTTCGAATCGAAAACAAAACCGAAATTCAGAAATTCGAATTGAAATCAAAATCCGTAAGAACGCGGATCCAAACCTAGAACTGTAGAGAAACCGAACGAACAAAACAACCGCATCCGACGGAACTCCAAGGATCGAAATCACTTTCTCGGCGCTTCGTTTCTTCCGCGGCCGATGGATTACGTGCTCGAGAACCGGCGAAATTGAAGCCTGCGATGAAATCAAATCTGGTAAATCAAATCTCATCGCGATCAAAATCAATGTAGCTAAGGATCTGATGAGGAGTTACCAGAATACCCGAATGCGCCGGGATCCGGAGTCCGTCGGAGGCGAGGATTTGGATGTCAGGTTCAGGAAGCTCCCTGCATATCGACGGCGGATTGGACTGAACGGAGACGGCGGCGGCCGGGAATGTGCCGTAGAGGTCGTCGGGAAGGGCGGTGGTGATGGGTGGAACGGATTCCATTTTCGAAAGGGGGAGCAATGAGCACGTTTCTCGGCCACAACCAGAAACGGAATGAACCCGTATTTATAGACACTGCTCCATGAAAATTTACCGAACTTTTGTCCAGCTGTTACAGTTGTTAAATCGGCCCACCTTCTTTTCAATTTCAACCACATTTTCTGTTTTCGTTTTCATCCTCTTATCAATTATCTGGCTGATTCTTCTTAAATTTTTTAAGAGGCTACAACAATGTTACTCGTGTTGGAAAATTATTACGAGTTGTTTTTTTTTTTTTTTTAATAAAGTTTTAAACGAAGAGTTAGTTTAAAGAGTTAGAAGTTGCAAGTTAGAGCTAAAAATTCGTTTGAATGTATTTTTTTATAGTTGTTAGAGATAATAAATTGTTTGAATATAAATTTGAAATAATGTATTATATTAATAATAATTAAAAATCAGTTATTTTAAATAGTTAGAAATGAATTATTAGAAATTAGTGATTAGAAACAATGAATTATTTTTAGTAGTAAAAATAAGTGATTAAAAATGAGGAGTTATTTTTAATAGTAAAAATGATAATTTATTTTGAGTAGTTCCAATAACTCGTTTGATTTTTTTTTTTGTTAGTGGTGGTTAGTACATACTCATTTTAAATCCTTCATAAATTCAACAAACAAACACCCCTTAGAGGTCAACGAAGTTTAAATTTGTATTCGAGTTATAATTTTATTTATATCTATGAGTGTCTAGATTAGTTTCTACAAACTTTTATTATTTTCACATAATATACTCTATAATAATTGTATGTCAAAAAAGTTTATAAGAAGTTAATTTATAGGTTACCATGAATATCCGAGTTCTATTGTGAAAAATGATTTTGTAGCTAACAATAATTGAAATAGAGATTTTAACACCTATTTCAGAGTGCTCCACTATATACTTATTTGAATTAAAAAAATATTTTGAAATGGGAATTCAAATTGAATAAGAGATAGAATGGTTAAACAATAATTTTGTTGCCCACAATTTATAACAGTATGACCTAAATTAGATTACTAAACATAAATATGTAAAGATAGGTCATGTCTTGCCATTACCAAAACTTTTCTCAATTTATAATAGTTAGAAGAGAATATTTATATTGTGTTTTGGCATGACCTATCTTTTTTTGTTAATATCTATAGATTTTATTGTTTTTTAACTAAAAATAGAGAAAATTTTAAAAATAAATAAATAAACCGCGAGTCAAATTAAGCACAAAAATGATAGGGGCAAGGTATGAACCAAAACTTCATCCAATAATGCATTTTTTGAGCCACATTTCTTTATTCATATTCATTACTTTTTCAAAAGTTCATATACAATAATTAATCAAATTATATCAAAAAGTATATTTTCCACATTTATCATGTGTGACAATGAAAATACATTTTTTTAAAAAAAAAGTCAAGATACTATCATAATTATTGTACTATGGCAACCTACAAAAAGACACTGAATCCCAAGTGGAAGAGAATAGTATACAATTATTGGCCACATAAATTTTTATATATGAATACTTTTTGTCACAAAGCGTGCCTACTTGTTTTCCCATTTTTTTTCCAAATCACCAACTATGCATGTGTCATTTTCTATTCCCACTAGAAACTATCGCATCAATATAGTTAATTGTAACGCCGAATTGAGTAAAAATAAATGAATCAATTGTATTATGGTTAAATGAAAATGATTATAACGACATACAAATTATAGTTAAGAAATGCTTCAAGTAATTGAAAATTATCACTAGACCAATTATATGCATTTTACTTTACGGTATCTTCGTAAGAACTCTAAATTTAAGTGTGTTTAAACCAGAATAATTCTAACTTAAATGACTTTCTTGACCCTTAGCTTGTCGGTAACTTGTTGTAGATGTAAAGAAATGTCGAGATTGAAAGGAGTAAAAAATTCAAATTTTGAATCTTGATTTAAATTTCCAAACCGAAGCGTTATATTAATAATTAAAATGGTGCCCTTATACTTTAAAATTCAAAGAAAAGTGATCATTAACAAATAAAAAAGATTAAAATAAAAGTTTAATCATTGAATTTCCTTTTTTTTTTTGATAATTTGTATGTATTTAGTTTTTGAAGTTTCAAAGTGTGTCTAATATATCTTTATATATACATTCAATTTTATATATAATAGATTTCTGTACTTTGATTCCGTGTCTAATATATCTCTAACTTATTAAATATAAAATTTTAATTTTGTATATAAAACTCTAAAAACCCTAAGAAGAGTTTATACATTAGTAAAGTTTAAAAGTTGAAAAGGTGAATTTGTAATTTAAGTATTAAAAATTAAAATATGAGATTTTTTAATTCATTAAATATAAATAATTTAAAGTTATACGAGATAAATTTGTCAATCCATTAATGTATAACTATCAATCAAGTGGTTATGAGTTCGACCTCTTCTCTATAGTTAAACTAAAAAATAAAAGAATATATATGAGACAAGTTTATTCAGAAATTTTCAATGAACACAAGTACAGTGCACGATTTTATATGATTGGAGGTATGAGATTAAAATTTTAAAAAAACATGTCTGATCACATTGGTAAATTTTGGTATTTTAGATATGATCGTGGTAAGGAGTTTCGTTGCAGAGTTCGGATCTGATAAGAACAAGCCCATGCCTATTAACATGAACATCGAATCATTGTCAGCCCAACACTGGTAAAAAGAAGGGAAATAGTAGGAAATGATTTAATTTAGGGAAAAAATAGAGGCCATGATTTTTTGTATTGGACTTTAAATTCATGACTAAAAAAAATAGATTGAAAAGAAATTCTATAAATGTAGGAGGAGTACTATTGTAAACTACTTTCTATATTAAAAATTAATTAAAATTCAGAAATTAAAAAAAAAAAAAAAAATTTAAAGTCTAACAATCTTTAGCCAGGTCAATAGTTATCCTAACTAATTGAGCTCGTACATTTGTGCCTATTCAGCCCAGCCCATAAGTATAATTTGCGCATGCATTTCCAAATATAGGCGAAGAGCTTGACAGTTCGGGCTCCAGGAGCAGTGAGCTTGGAGCATCCATGGAGGAAATCGACGAGAAACGAAATATCAGAGTTCTGCTCCAGAAGCTCGTTCTTCAGAGAACGGAGTCAGCTCTTCAATGGCTTATCGGATCGCCTTTGACAATCGTCTCTACTCTCAGATGTATTCACCATTTGTCTCCACCTGATTTCGTCAAGGAAGTAGGTAAGTGTGTTTTTTGTGAGTTTCACTCAGAAACAGCCTGATTTTGAAGAATTCATCAGTTGCTTGATTTATGATAGGACTGCATCTAACTTTTTTGTCTCGAGATGAATTCGATTTTTCGCCTCTTGATTTAGAATTGAGGAGCTTAATCTTCTTCTTCTTTTTTTTTAATTTTTTTTTTTATGGGCGGAAGAACTTCGCACTTTATTATTCTGTAAATGGCTCGAGCTTGGTTCTATATTCCTTTTGACAGTTCATCAGATGAAGTTAAACGGTCACTTTTGTTTGGTTTCCACAATTTATTGCATGTTAGAGTGATAATTTAGCCCCATTTAAGCATACACCAACTACTTTACCGTATGTTTTTATCTTATTTGGATATCTACATCTCAACTATATTTGTAGAAACCAAAACAAAATTCTAAAACAAAAAAAAAGTAGCTTTCAAAAGTTTGTTTTTGTTTTTGAAAGTTGGTTAACATTCACATATTTTCTTAAGAAAAGATAGATACATCATAGAAAAGGGGGAATACATTGTAGAAAATTTGAGTAAAAATAAGTTTAAATTTAAAAAACCAAATGGTTATCAAATGGAGACTTAGTAATTCACTACTTTTAATTTCTCAGTTTTGGTGAATGCAGAGCCTAGTTAGTTACGAATGCCTGAAATGATTTCATTTTCACGTTAGAAATGCTAGTTTGTGCAACTAGCATTAGCATGGATTGGTCTAATTTTCAATTGTCAAAAAAGGGTTTTTTAAATTATAAATTGGTTATGAGATTAATTCATGACGACTCCCTATATAGAAATTAGTTGGCTACGATGCTTTGACAACCAAATGTATTATAAAGTGGATCATACACTCGCAGATTGTTTAAAAAAAAAAAACTAGTTTGTGCAAGTTTTTTTGGCTTCATAAATCTTGCTTCAACTTGTAATGGCATTGCTGTCGTGGAGGCTGGAGCATACTTAGTAGGTCTGTTTTCTAGCTGGATTTTAGCAGGTTACATTCACGATCCATGTTCTAGCTAGCAGTCTAGCTGATATTTTTGCAGTTTATATATCTACCAGGGGACCAATTGATCAAATGGTTTGTCAAATATCTTTGCCATATGTGAACCTTATTTTTATGGTTGGAATTCGAACTCGTAATCTCTTGGTTACTAAGTTATATATCATGTCACTGGAGCTATGCTCTTGTTGGCGCTATATGAAAACGTAAAATGTACTCTGTGTGCATTGCTTAGGTGCGAACTTTGCATGAGCATGCCATTTATTTATATCAAACGCCTCCTTTGTTATGTCTTGAAATTATTTTCAGCATATCTTTTCTTGCTTTCATTAAACAAGGGAGATGTGTCTTGATATCAATTTGAATTCCCATATTTTTCAGATGTTGAAAAGATGTACATACATGCCATAGAATCAGTTGCCTCCAAGTTGAGTGACCCACAGGTGGTATAAAAACTCAGAAGATCCTTGTCCAGTCAAATGGATTTCCAAATTAATCTCTCAAAGCTTAGGCATTTGAATGAAAGCAGACAAAATGCTGATGGAATGACTTTGCTATGTGCAAACTTCTGTTACAGAAGTAAAATTTAGTCCACAACGTTTTCTTCACAGGTATTGATTTTCTTTTTCCAGATTGGCGTGATTGACTCTATGTGACATACAAGATTTTGGGTGATTTTTTGAGTGCTTTGTTTGGTTTCACCTTAAGCAATTAGAATGCAATCTGAGCCCTAGTTTTTCAAAACTCTTCTTCTTAGAATGCAGATTTTTAGTCCAAGTGTTCTTTTTAATAGCTCGGAAAAGTCTAAAAAATCTACTGCTCCAGTTGTAGAGTACTTGCCAGGTAGTTATTGATGTCAGTATTTACTTCTACCTCTCTAACCTTAAAGTGGTAATGGGCAGAGCAGATGTTTGTCATGGTATAAATGTTCTTACCACTCCTAATGAAAATTAAATTTATGTTCTTTCAGCTAGCAGAAGGTCAGGCTTCTGTTTGTCGACTTGAAGGTAAAAGTTAACTGTTATGCCGCTAAGTTTCTTCCGATGACATATGCTGTTTAACGTTGGCCATTCCGGGTTTAGTTGATCAGTTAAACTCAATGAAGAATGCAATATTACCCAACCTTCTAAAGCAACTGCCTTAGGTACAAACCAATTTCTACTTTTCTCCCTTCAGCATCTTATTTAAACAGTAATTTCACCTTCTATTTGCTCTGTTTTGACCAAACCTATACTATATCTGCACATCTCATTAGTAAGGGATCTGAGGAGCTTAATTATGTCCCTACATCAGATATTCTCTCTCTCTCTCTCTCTCTATATATATATATATGTGTATATATTAATCTTTTTGGGAAAAAATCATATACATGGATGGCTTACTTTCTTCTGTTAACTTAATGAATCTTGTCTCCAAGGGGTGGTACAGTCGTTGAAAACTTGAGCTTTGAAGGTATGCTCTCTTTAAGATCTTGGGTTCGAGACTCACTTGTGACATTGCTTCTTCGATGTCTTCGGTGCCTGGCTTAGGGTCGGGCGTGGTTACACTTGTTTCAACAAAAACTTAATGGATCTTTGCTTGTGCAGCTAGTGCCATATCATTTTTGCCCTCCCGGGTTTGTGCATCCAATCCATAGCTGTTACATGTGGGGAGGTGAAATGAAGCAAGGTAATGGAAGTGGTCTCTGATATGCAACCTTGCATATTGACACCATATCGTTGAAAACTATGTATCCCCAGTTTGTCCCATGTTCTAGTTTTATAGAAATTAATGTATCGTCGTGTCCTATCGTATCTATGTTTGACCGCAGCCGTGGTTGGTAGGTTGAAAATATAAGTTAAAGAGTTTTGATGAATTGTCAATTTGTGTTTCAACTAATTGTACGGGCACCATTAATATGAAATAACTTATTGAAAATAAAATTAAAAAATTAAGTATCTATTAAACTAATTACATTTTAAAGACTAGATAGATACACAAAAACATAGCTCGTTTCATCAATTATTTAACATAAAACATTTGAATCCTGAGTCAAATTAAAATAAACAATAAAAAAAAAACTAAGAGATGAATAATAATCAATTGATTATTAAATAAGCCCTAATTGAAAAGCTGTATCCAATATCAATTTTTAGGATTAAACCTGTAATTTTGGCATTGAAGTGAGTTATTATTAAACAATAGAATCAATACGCCACCAATTCTTTTCGTAGTTTAGATGCATGTGACCCTATAAGATTTAAATGGAAAGTGTTTGTAAGAAATTACGTCATAAAAGAATTTCGAGACCTATTTTTATTTGAGAAGAACTTGGGTAGAGCTCGAACTACACCCCTACCATGATGCCACTCATTTGAAGGCTTAGAGCCACACATTATTTTTAAAATTTTTATTTATAATAAATATAAAGTAAAAAAAAGAGAGGTGTGACACCAATGATGCCACATGAGTGAAAGGTGAGCCCCTTTTCTAAATCACAATTGGCTTTTGCAATGAGCCGTGAAGTGAAGCTGCCGCCTTATTACCTCATCACTGAGCTATAACCTATCCGAAAAACAAGCTCCCATGGCTCTTTTACACCAACACCACTTCCCCAAATCATTTCATTCAATTCGCAACCCTAATCTCAACCAATTCACTCCCAATTCTCACTTGCTTTTCCAATTCAATACCCACAAACTCGTTTGCTTATGCACAACTTCCCCAAATCCCACTCCCCAGTCTCCAATTTTCCTCCCTTTTCTCGAACAACAGCAAGAAGAAGTTGAAGAAGAAACCACAACGGAAGATTCGAATGACCCACTAGTCCGATTCTTCAAATCGCGAACTATTTCAACGACCCAAGATCCACAACGCGAAGCCAAACTCACCCTTCAAACGAATCGCCGTTCTTCATGGCATCTTGCTGCCGATTTCGATTCAACTACGCTCGACGAAGACGAGGAACAATTGGGTTCTGCCAAGAAGAACCTGGATTCGGATTCGAGGGCGTTACCGAATGGCGTGGTGGGAGAGATTGTGCGAATTGCGATGAATTTGCCGGAGAATGTGACTCTGGGGGAGGTTTTGGGAGATTTTGATGGAGAAATTGGTGAGGAACAGTGTGTGGAGGTGTTGCGGTTGTTGGGTGAGGAGAATTTTGTTGTGTGTTGTTTGTATTTCTTTGAATGGATGAATTTGCAGGAGCCTTCGCTTGTTACGCCTCGTGCTTGTTCTATTCTCTTTCCGTTGTTGGGGAGAGCTGGAATGGGAGAAAAAGTTATGGTGTTGTTTAAGAATCTTCCACTCAAGAAGGAATTTCTTGATGTTCATGTTTATAATTCTGCAATGTCTGGGCTTATGGTCTGTAAGAGGTATGGCATTGGCGTTAAGTTATTTCATTGTTCTCTTTGTTTTGCGGTTGTTAATTATATTGCTGTTTAATCTTAGTTTGCCATATCTTTTTCTATATGGAGGAACTTGAATGTGATAATACTTTTCTATTATATTCGTGAGTGTTCGGGTTAGCTTGCATATACTTTCACGTGACAAACTAGTTGACCGTATAATATTTAGTTGTCAAGGAAATCGTTACGAAATTAATTCCTAAGTAGGTGGTGACTGCAGATTAAACCCATAATTTTTAATATATGATAGCTTATGTTAGTTTTTCTTTTTGGAATTTAACAATATGTGAGGGGTTGAACCTTTGATGTTTTGGTTGAAGAGATTATCATTACCTTAACCAGTTGAGCTATGGCCAAGTTCACAGTAGATATTTCTTCGATATTCTTATTGCAATCAAGTGAAATTACATATTGTTGGCCTTAATCCTTAATACATGTTCTGTTCCCCTAATTACAAACCTATTATTTTCTAATAAGGAAGATAACTTGAAGTATATTGAACAGATCTCTTTGGTATATAGAAACAGTAAACTTCAAAATTATTACATTCATATTGTTTTGTGGAAAATAGCATTGTTGCTCTGTCTTTCAAAGTGGTTGCGAAAGTTCCACTTTGATTGTTCATTAATCGTTATTTCCATTTTATAATTTTCAGGTATACTGATGCTTGTGAGGTGTACGAGGCCATGGAAACAAGAAATGTTAAGCCAGATCATGTGACATGTTCTATAATGATTACAGTCATGAGAAAACTCGGCCGCAGTGCAAAGGATTCGTGGGATTACTTTGAGAAAATGAACCAAAAAGGAGTAAAATGGAGCCCAGAAGTTGTGGGTGCTCTGATTAAATCGTTCTGCGACGAGGGGCTGAAGAGTCAAGCACTCATCATTCAATTGGAGATGGAGAAGAAAGGGATGGCTCCGAACGCAATCATGTACAACACAATCATGAATGCTTTTGTTAAATCGAACCAAATCGAGGAAGCCGAAGGTCTCTTTGCCGAAATGAAAGCTAAAAAAGTGAAACCGACAAGTGCGACGTTTAACACCTTGATGGATGCATACAGTAGGAGGATGCAACCTGAGGTTGTTGAAAAGCTTCTGGCTGAAATGAAGGATATGGGTTTGGAGCCTAATGTGAAATCATACACTTGCTTGATTAGTGCTTATGGAAGGCAGAAGAAAATGAGTGACATGGCAGCAGATGCATTTTTGAAAATGAAGAAGAATGGCATAAAACCAACTTCACATTCATATACAGCCCTTATCCACGCTTATTCCGTTAGCGGTTGGCACGAGAAAGCTTACTCAACATTCGAAAACATGCTGCGAGAAGGTTTAAAGCCATCCATCGAAACTTACACTACTCTACTCGATGCATTCAGGCGTGCAGGAGATACCGAGACATTGATGAAGATTTGGAAGTTAATGATTAGAGAGAAAATACAAGGGACAAGAGTAACATTCAACATACTGTTAGATGGGTTTGCAAAACAGGGTCACTATATTGAAGCTAGAGATGTGATATCTGAGTTTGATAAGATTGGGTTACAACCAACTGTTATGACATACAACATGCTGATGAATGCATATGCAAGGGGAGGTCAACATTTAAAGATGCCACAACTGCTGCAAGAGATGGCTGCTCGGGAACTAAAACCGGACTCGATTACTTATTCAACGATGATTTACGCTTTCGTACGCGTTCGTGACTTCAAAAGAGCTTTCTTCTACCACAAGAAGATGGTGAAAAGTGGACAAGTGCCAGATGTGAAGTCATACCAGAAACTTAGAGCAATTTTGGATGTGAAACTTGCCACAAAGAACAAGAAAGACAAAAGTGCCATTCTTGGCATTATAAACAGCAAAATGGGTATGGTGAAAGCTAAGAAGAAGAGCAAGAAAGATGAGTTTTGGAAGACCAAGAAAAAGTTTGTGAGAACCAAGAGAGATTCTCCCCATGTACAAACAAAAATGGAGAACTAAGAGTTGATATCCTATTTGGGCTTTTGATGGGCCTATCTCTGATCCATCATAATATGGGCTGAGGAGGCCCAGAATTTGGCTGATGGGCCAGGCCCTTTGTCAAGACTTTCAATCACTGAAATAGACCCTCCCTCATATGGTAGTTGTTCTTATTTATTTATTTACAATTTAACATTACAATTATAAGAGATAATTTAAACATCTAACCTAATTCTATCCATGTTAATTTTGTTTTTTGAACTGTCCATCTTAAAATTATTGAAAACTATGTTAAATATAAGGACGTCATTTTTTACCCCAGGAAATGGGGTGGGTTTTATTTTATTATTATTATTATTCTTCTTCTTTTTTTTTTACAGTTTTTTTTTATAATTTTATAATTTAATTTTTTCTTTTTGTTTCATTTAGGTGATAAGGTTTATTTTTTACAAATTATTCGACGATATCATTTTTTTAAGAAAAAAAAAAAATTTGAACCATCTCTTCTCTAAATGATTTTCAATTGATTGAAAATTTATAGTGATTGAAAATTTATAGTTTTCTTTTAAAAAAAAATATTTTCATGATTTAAAATGGATAGTTTTTAATCAAACTAAAATTTACAATGATTTCGCAATATATTTTAATAAAATTTTCTTTTACTTTTATAGTGTATACATTATATTTTAAGAGTTAATTAATTAAAAATTGAGACCTGAATGTGAAAAATAGTTTCGTAACCTAAAATGATATTTTTATGTTGAAATCTTAAACACGTTATTTTTTATATAATTTATATCATTAATTTGATTATTATTTTATAATGCAGTGCAAAATGTCTAACACGAAAGAACCAATTAAATATATTTTTGAAATAGACTAACTAGAAATTTTGAAATATTGAGAAAAAAAAAAATCCCAAGAAAGAATCAAAGGACAAAATTGCTGTAACAACGTAGCCACATAATTGTTTCTGTAAAAAGAATTTGTGCATCCCACAAAAGTAAGATTTACCACTATCAAATTAAAGGAAAAAAAAGAAGAAAAAAAATCTAAAAGATTTTGAAAAACAACCATAAATTAAGCAAATGGTAAGAAATTAGTTTTTAAAAAAAAAACAAGGAGGAGCATAATATTATCTCCGGAGACTTGGACCGGTTAACGCGAGCCTAGTGTAAACAAAAGACCGGCAAAAAAACAAAAATAGAAAAACGCCACGTGGCCACCGAAGATAAACCCAAACCTCCATCCCCTTGATGACGTGTACTTGTAACCGCAGCCTCCATATAAATACCCCCTCTTTCGCCCCCTTTTTTATTTGCCCTCATCCGTTTCCCCTTCTTCCCCCATTTTTGTTTTTCTTCAACAAAAAAAAAAAAAAAACACCAGACAAATTCGGATCGGCTTCGATTCACTGTGATCTAGGGTTTCTCCTCTCTTCCCTTCGTTTGGTTCCATTGTGATTTTTTCCTTTTTGATTTCTGCGATTTGGAGATCCAATTCGTGTCTCCTGTCTTGGCTCGAGATCCGGGCCAAGCACAGAAGAATACCACTCCTCCAAGTGTTTTCTGTCCGTTCATCGCCGATAGGTTATCTCTTGTTCTATTTTGATGTTGACTGCCCTTTTTTGTTTTTATTTGTTTGTTGTGGAGGAAAAGAAAGAAATGGAGTGTGGAGTGGTTAAGTTTTTTTTCTTTTTTCTTTTTTTTTTTTTTCGTATGCTGCTATTTGGGGATTTATGAACTTGAGGAAGTGAAGGTTTAGTAGTTTAGGGATTTGGTTTTTGAATTTGTTTGTTTTCCGTTTCCCAGTTGTTCAAGGTTTAATTTCAATTTTGTTGTGTGCGAATCCATTATTTTTGTATGTGTATGGATGCCTCTTTTGGACTCGGTTTTTTTTTTTTACTGATTTATTTTGTAGTTGATGGATTTCTGCTTGGTTTGTATTGTTCTTTTGGTTACTATATTGTATCATTTGGGTGGGATTTATTTTTATTTTTTAAGCATGAGATAGATGATTTTTTTTTTTTTAATAGGAAATGAATAGCATGAGATGGATGATTTTTTTTTTTAATAGGAAATCAATAGCATGAGATAGATGTAAAGCTGCTTCGATTTTTATTGACGCGCATTTTTTTCTATGAATTTGAATTTCATTATGAATGCATGTTTTCCTTCTTTGATTGTATTGCTCTTTTGGTTACTATATACTGTAGCATCTGGGTAGGATCTATTTTTATTTTTTTAGGGTGGGATAGCTGTAAAGATTCAGCCACTTTAATAATCGGATTTTTATGGAAAAAATGCATTTTTTGATCTACTTTATTTTAAGATTTATGTGTCTGTATATGCAATTTCTCCCCGCTGAATTTTAATTAACTTGTAGTTATCACCAGCATAAATGGCCTCAAAAGAAGGATTTCTGACTGAGGAGCAGCGTGAATTGATGAAAGTAGCGAGTCAGAATGTGGATGTTTTGTCATCCTCTCCAAAATCTCCCAAAGGCTTACTTTCTGAATATCATATAAAAGCCCCTGCTGTTGGGAAGGTACCAGCACCTGGAATTGGTGCGAGACCGGTGCGTAGATCACACTCTGGGAAGTATGGTAGGGCGAAAAAGGGTGAGTTCATCTGTCAACATTGTAGTTTTGAAATTTGAAGAGATTGGTAATATAATTTGTGATTGATATATTTAGAATATTCTATGATTAAACTCTTTGTTATATTCGAACATTTCATCATCAGCATGCAAAAAAACTAAGTGAGTATTTATAGAATACTTGAACCGATACTGGATGTTATGAAATGATACCATCGTTTTCTGTTCTGAATGTTTTATAATTATGTGATACGATTTTCAACGGCACCAGTTTTTTTGTAACCCTATAGTATTAAAAATTGATAATTGGTAGGGTGTACTTTGTCTGGGTTAGGAATTTTTTGGGAATCCGCCAAAATGTCAAACCTATGTATTTTTTTAGAAATTGGGAAATCGGAGCTTTGTTCCACTATACTCGAGGTAACCACACTCGTCCCTAGGCTAGCCATCGAAGGAATGGAGACACTATAGGTGTCTATAAATTAATGTCATAGGTGAGTCTGGACGTCCAACCCTATGTATTAAAGCAACTGGCAACCCAACTTTATATTTTTGGATTGGGTTGGATTGAGTTCTCGGGTTGTAATTCTTTTTCCTCTCTAAGATTCAACTCATAGTCCATAAATATAGAAAATAAATAAATTCTTAAAAAAAAATTATTTTAAAAAATAAATAAAGAAAAAATGCATGGTAATATACTTAAATCTAAGTTACCTATCTTATTAGTGCATATTCCTTATGAGTATAATATTATTCTTAGTTCAAGTTAGGTCGGGTTGAACGAGCCAAAAATTGATCAACCCAAGAACCGACCAAACCCAACAAAAATTATGAAATCATAATCCAACTCAACCCTTACGGTTTGAGTTAGGTAGTTCAGGTTGCTCGAGTTGTCGGTTATTTTGTCCACCCCTAATAATTTGTGTTTTTGAGCGAAAATATCTCTATTTTTGGGCCGTCTTCCCCACCTTTAGAATTTTATAGTTCATGGATGTAAAACTTTTCAAACTGTGATAGTTAACAGCACGATTATATTGTGCTGGGTTTAAACTTATTTTCAGCCTTTCCTGTCAAATATATCTCTTTTTTTTCCTTTTCCTCTTTTCTCCCTAGCCATCTTAGTGTGCATTTCCATTTCTAGTTTCTACAATGAAAAATCCACTAGTTTTGAAGTCCTACCGTATTAAACTGTACATGATATCATTTACATTTGTAGATGTAATTTAAGCAGCTTGTCCTGTTCTTGCTTTTCTAACCAGTAGTATGTATACTGATGCTACAGATGGGGCTGGTGGAAAGGGCACCTGGGGTAAATTGCTCGACACTGACGGTGATTCTCGTATTGACAGAAATGATCCTAACTATGACAGCGGTGAGGTAATTTCAATATTGTCGGAATTTGATTTTCTGTTCATGTGTATGATTGTCCACTGAAATGCATACGCATATATCGTGTTGTGAACATAAGTAGACAGCGTACCCAAATATAAAGGTATGAGGTTCGATGATGGGAAACTAGTGATGCTAATGGTACTTGAACGATTTCCTCATGTACTGCTTAACAAATGGACTGGTTAGTACACACGCTAGTGAGATTGTATTTAGTGGACTGGTATTGATGGAGAAGCTTTTAAATTATCGTTATTTCCAAACCTAAGTATTTAATCCTACCTTTGATATTTCCTCTTTAATAGGAACCATACCAACTTGTTGGGGCGACTGTATCAGATCCCTTGGATGATTATAAGAAATCTGTTGTATCCGTTATCGAGGAATATTTCAGTACCGGTGGTGTGGAATTGGCGGTATCTGATCTTGGAGATTTAGGCTCAAGTGACTATCATCCTTACTTCATTAAACGGCTAGTCTCTATGGCAATGGACAGACATGATAAGGAGAAGGAAATGGCTTCAGTTCTGCTTTCAGCTTTATATGCTGATGTTATCAGTCCGGCACATATAAGAGATGGGTTTTTTATGCTACTTGAATCTGCCGATGATCTTGCTGTGGATATATTGGATGCAGCTGATATCCTTGCTTTGTTCTTAGCTCGCGCTGTAGTTGATGACATACTTCCCCCAGCATTTCTAGCTCGGGCAAGGAAGGCATTGCCGGAATCATCTAAAGGAGCTCATGCTCTCCAAATGGCTGAGAAGAGCTACCTCTCTGCTCCACATCATGCAGAACTTGTGGAGAAAAGATGGGGGGGCAGCACACACTTTACTGTAGAGGATGTGAAGAAAAAGATTGCTTATCTATTAAGAGAATATGTTGAGAATAGAGATACTTTTGAGGCCTGCAGATGCATCAGACAGTTGGGTGTTTCATTCTTTCATCACGAGGTTGTGAAGAGGGCTTTAATTCTTGCCATGGAGACTCGAACAACAGAACCCCTGATACTGAAACTTCTGAAGGAAGCTGCTGAGGAAGGTCTGATAAGTTCAAGTCAAATGGTTAAGGGGTTCTCTCGTCTGGCAGAGAGCCTTGATGATCTTGCTCTTGATATTCCATCAGCGAAGTCTTTGTTTGATTCCTTGATCCCGAGGGCCATATCTGAAGGATGGCTTGATGCTTCCTTCATTAAATCTTCAGATGAAAATGTGGATGTTGGATCTAAAGATAAAAAGTTAAGACACTATAAGGAAGAGGTTGTGACTATTATTCATGAGTATTTTCATTCAGATGACATTCCAGAATTAATACGAAGCCTAGAAGATCTCGGTGCACCCGAGTATAATCCAATCTTTTTGAAGAAACTGATTACACTTGCAATGGATAGGAAGAACAGAGAAAAAGAAATGGCTTCAGTGCTCCTTTCAGCTCTGCATATTGAGATATTCTCTACAGAGGATATAGTCAATGGTTTTGTGATGCTACTCGAGTCTGCAGAAGATACGGCGCTAGACATTTTGGATGCATCAAATGAGCTTGCTCTCTTTCTAGCCAGAGCTGTGATTGACGATGTCTTGGCTCCTCTGAATCTTGAGGATATTACTTGCAGGCTGACCCCAAATTGTACTGGAAGTGAGACCGTGCGAATGGCCCGGTCGTTAATTGCAGCTCGTCATGCCGGTGAGAGACTTCTGCGATGCTGGGGTGGTGGAACGGGTTGGGCAGTGGAGGATGCAAAGGACAAGATCCAGAAGCTCTTGGAGGAGTACGAAAGTGGAGGAGTTGTGAGTGAAGCCTGCCAGTGCATCCGCGATCTAGGGATGCCGTTCTTCAACCACGAGGTTGTGAAGAAGGCATTGGTTATGGCAATGGAGAAGAAGAATGACAGGATTTTAGATCTGCTGCAGGAATGCTTCAATGTGGGCCTGATCACCATCAACCAGTTGACAAAAGGCTTCTCTAGGATCAACGACAGCCTCGACGATCTGGCACTCGACATTCCAAATGCGGGCAAGAAGTTTACTTTCTACGTGGAGCACGCCCAGAAGAAAGGATGGCTCTTACCGTCCTTCGGATCATCTGCTACTGCAGATTCATCAGTGCTCTTGGCTGCAGCTTCCTGAGGGGAAAAACAGAGTTTTAGATTGTTTATCTCATGCATGTTGTCGCCCGTTGCTTCTCTCTGCACCGTGTCGAGGCGCCACGACTTGGCTCGTCTCATCTCATCTCAAGGTTAGTGGTAGAGTAGATCTGAAGGTGGTCTTAAGCTTCCTTCTTCCTCCTGAAGATGGTATTTTAGGAGAGTAATATGATCCCCCTCCCTGCCATGGTATAAAGCTTGGTTTATGTTTTTGTTTTTGTTCAGAATTTTAGGCAAAATGTTGTTTGATATCATGTGTTTGTTTAGACAGGATCCCTTTAGTATCTCATAATGCTACTGCTTCGCACAACATGAAAGGGTTGGTGGACAGTACTTTTTCACTAATCACTACTAATTTTCTTCACGTTTTTAGGATTCGTGGTACTGGTTCCACTTTTTACTAATCTCTCTTGTTTATTTTTCTGTTTTAAGGTGTTTTTTTTTTTGTAAAAAAAAAAATTTTAAATCATGGGCATATGCTTTTCTTTACGTAAATGCCTATTTTTTTATTTGTTCTCAAGAAGCAGTTCGTATTAATATGAGGATTTGATCTTCTTTCCTTGTGGAATGATGTTTCTTTGTCACAAAAAAAATAACCTTCTCTTGATTCAGACTTTTACTATCTTTTTAAATCTGATATGAGAAATGTTTCTAATTTAAAGTTTATTTTACAATTTCTCCTGGTTGTGAACTAGGTGGACAGGCAATTTGTAATTTTATTCATAAGTATATTGGATAATAACAGTTCTTAGTTTCAAATAAAAGAAAATTCAATAAAATTTCACGGATTCAATCGCCACAAAATTGATATGCGTTGATAGACTAATATTAAAAAAAAATGTTGCAATCGCTTGAATTTGCTATCTACTTAGAATACATATAATTTTGTTTAAAAAATTTACAGATATGATTTGAAATCTATTATTACATTTAAAAAAAAGAAATCAAAATGATGGTAGCTCATTAGTTTCATTATTTAAAGTTAATTTAATAACAATTTCTAGAGACTCGAAATTGTGAGCGTAAAATTGAAATGAATTAACACCAAATTAGATAGTTAATCGGATCACATACACTCACTCGGTGAAATAATTTTTAGTTAAACAGTTGAACATTGTATCGCTCACATCACAGATTGAGCATAGCATGCACTAATTTATACTAATTTATAATTCACAAAATTACAAATCAAATTGAAAAAGGAAAAAGGAAAAAGTATAAAATGTTGCTCTTCGAAAAATAAAAAGGTATAAAATGTTTGGTCGTCAAGGGCCCTGGACGGCGTCAATGTCGCCGGTGGAGGCCTGTGAGTGTAAAGAGAACAAAGACCAGAAGCTCCGGCGGAGTTTTTCCGGCCATTGGAGGTTAGCGAAGGATGAAATGCTTCTTTAAACCAATAGAGAAGGAAGGCTCTTCGAAGAAAGCGACTCTCTCACCTTCGATGAAAGATGGCGATGATTCGGAAGCATCGGCGCAGGACAAGAACGAGCCTCTCAAATTGATAACATGGAATGCCAATAGCTTGCTTCTCCGAGTTAAAAACGACTGGCCGGAATTCACCAAATTCGTCGTCAATCTTGATCCGGATGTCATTCCCATACAAGTGAGTTCTTCGTCAAATCGCTCTTTGCTTTACCGTGTGTGAAGTTTGTAGACTCTGATGTTTTTCTTCTTGTTTTCGTTTGGTTTTGGATGTTTTGTGAAATTTCATGAATGTGTGGTTTAGGAAGGTGGCTATGTACTATTTTAGATCATGCTAGAATTTTCACTTGTAAATGCAAGTTCGTGTATTTCTTTTGTAATCGTTTAGGCTTGGTTTGATTGCCATTTTACTTTTAGTTTTTGGTTTTTGAAATTTAAGCCTACAACAACTATCTTACTATTTGTTTTTTCTTACTTGATATCTACATCTTACTTATATTTTTTAAAACCAAACTAAAATTTGAAAACAAAAAATATGTAACTTCCAAAAGTTTGTTTTTGTTTTTGAAATTTGGTTAGCATTCACATAGTTTCTTAAGAAAAGATGGATACACATACGAAAGATGAACACCTCGTAGGAAATTTGAGTACAAATGAGCTTAAATTTCAAAAACAAAAAATCAAATGGTTATCAAACGGGGCTTATATTTGGGTATATGTTTTTGGCTGCAAGGAATTAGTAACTTGAGTTACTGTACGTGTTGGTGTAGTTGCTTAATTTGATATCCTTTATATCTGCCGTCTCTCTCTCCTTTAAGGAAGTTCATGCAATTACTCTCAAAAAAATTATGATTCCTGTCGTTGATTTTCTTTTAAGATGGGTTGCCATTTTGACGTTTCTATTCCAACCGGATCTTTACTTGAAGGTTTAATGCATAAATGTCTGTATCTGACAAGCTCTAGCTTACATATGTAACTGGTCAGTGGAATTATTTTTTAGGGTGAAAATTTTGTAGTGCAGTGAAATCTTATGTAGTTAGTGACTAGTGAGTATCATTTTTGAAGGTCGTATGTAGGCTAATTTCAGGACCCTGACTAATCTAGTGACCTGTGCTACTACACACACAGAAGATCAACTGCATTGAGTCCAAAAGAAATGTAGAAAAAGATAACATAAGTTTAGATAGACCTTTATCATTAGATGAAATGGAGATTAACAAATGCTATCCTTTGAGCTGAAATTAATAAGAATAGCTACAGAATTACCTGGTAACTTGCAACCTCAATGCCAAATTTCTGTTCTAATCACTCTATGAATTTTTTTTTTTTTTTTTTATAAAAAGTACTCAGTTTTACTCTCCAACAATTTCCATTAAATAGCCTAACTAGTCCTCAAGACCTATCCAGGTCGGCCTAGCTTTGTTTCTTGATTTCTTTTATAAGCATCCTTAGAGCATTCAATTTGATACATAATCTCGTAGAACTACCTAAGACTCAAATTGCCCACTCACATGGACTATAACCATATCATCGACTTCGTTTACACTCTAGGAAGTAAGAATTCCTGCAGCCGGTTCGAAAGGTGCATCCAAAAACCAAGGAGAGTTGAAAGATGACACTAGCATGTTGCGGGAAGAGAAGCAGGTAACGTTCTTTCTACTTGAGGTTTCTGAATGAGTGAGAAAGTTTGACACATAAGGCAGAAAAGAAAGATGAACAAGTATGGAGACACATTGAATTTAGCCTGTAACTTTTTACATGAATAATATTGTTAAGTAAAGCACGTGAAGATTGGTTCCGAAACTTCTTTGATGAAGTTGATGAACTAATAATAATCCAATCGATGAAAGAAGAGCAAAAACTATTTTATCACTTTTGTCATTTTGAGGTATAGCCGTATAGAGTTATTTTTTATAAATGAGCTAAAGAAATTCCTTAACTAACTAGTTGAGTTGAAATTTTAGCAGTAGATCAGGTCTTGGGGTATCTGTAGGCGAGGTATAGTTTTTTTGAATTTGGCTGATGAACTTGTGTTCTTGGGGAAAAATTCTGGTTATTACTTATACAACCCATGCAGATGTTGATGCGTGCTCTCTCCAATCCTCCCTTTGCAAATTATCGTGTTTGGTGGTCTCTTTCTGGTTCCAAGTATGCTGGGACTGCATTGTTTATAAAGCAGTGTTTCCAACCAAAAAAGGTTTTCTTCAATCTAGACAAAATAGGTATTTTATCTTCTTCATGCATTGAAAAGCTTGACGTAGTGTTTCTTTATTGATGCATTCTTGTGTTCTTTTATTGATGTATTGCTGCATTCAGTGTAAAAAATAGTCATCTTTGTTAAAAATGCGAGTATTTCCCGATGTCTTATAAATCATCTTATGCTTCTGCCTTACCTTGAATTTCTTGTATCGTTGATTTGCCATGTTAATTCTGATATATATATATATATATATATATATCTCTTATTTTAATTTAATTACTATTTAAAAATTTGTTGTTTGGCAGTGCTTAGATCATCCAATGTGTCTTCATGCATTCAGCTACTTTAGCCTCTAGGAAGAACTTTTCGAGATTTCTTATTTTGCACACATTTGGTCAGTTTACTGGGTGGATTCTTGTCTCATTTTCTAGTAGACTTAAATCTTATTTTATTTTCAATTAGTCTGTGAGAGATTTTTAATTTAATTTTCTTCTACTTCTACTTCTTTCATTTTCTTTTAATCGTCTTTTTATAATAAGAAACCAGATCTTACAAATAGAATAAACATACTAAGTAAAAAAGCCAACAACAAAGAAGCAAATTCCTTCCTTAAGTAGCACAAATCGAACTAAGACTTCAATTTTAAACATCTTTATGAAGAGGAGTCTAAGAGGAAAACAATTTTTGTTCTTCCAATTCCAAACTGACTACTGTAGTCTTATGAGTCCATCCATTAAAAGTTTATTCTAATCTTGCTCCCAGAAAGTAGCCTAGTATTATTAAACAACATCAGTCTTGTTTTTCTTAAAAAAATAATTAATTAATTTGTTTGTTTCAAATAATTTTATTTAAGGAGGTTGACCGACATTTCAGTATCTCAGCTAAATTTTCTATTTGAATTGCTGAGCTGAACTATTGAACAATATAAAACTTTTGTCAATAATCCTGGCATGCTTGATTTCTTCATTTTCTTTTTATTAATATTGGGGGATTTTCGAGTCTTGCAATATTTCTTTATTTTTCTCTTCAATACCATGGCTCCCTTTTTTATGGACGTTAATGGTTTTGAGACATAATAAATCGGTCTAGTCCTGTTCTCAAGTTTGAAGAGTATTTTATCTGTTTTTTCACATTTGCATGAGGAAGAACCATTAGATTAGACAGGTGTCCCTGTTGGTAGTGTCAAAGCATGAAGCAAATGGCCGTTAAGGTCTACTATATCAGATGTTAGAGATGTCAAACTCTGGTAGTCATCTACTTAGGAATTAAACAACCAAATATTGTAGAGTTAAGCGATTTGTGCGTGAGAATAGTTAAGGTGCATGTAAGGTAGACCAAACACTTATGAATATAAAAAAATATTCACATGTTTATTAATGTCATCAAATAACGGAGAACCATTCCCATACTTGTAAGATCCATGCCAAAATTGGAAATCACGCTTCTCAGCCGTTCTCTTCTAACTTCTATGAAATTTCTGTTTCTTGATAAAAAAAATTGTTACATATTGTTAGTTGATATAATTAAATTTACCCTAACCCATAAGTTTAAGCTTTTGAGTTGATTAGTGATTTAATATAATTCAACACATATATTTTCAGGTATCGAGGCAAAAGGATGAGAATTGACTATTTTTTAATTTCTGAAACGCGCATCCGTTTTCTTGCTCCGAGTAAACAAACAAGGGGCGGCATCAATGTGCTCCAATGAAAGAGATAAGACCCTATAGTATCTTAAGTAGGATTATTTCATGTGAGATGCATGAGCAGGGGATTGAATTACAAGGTGTGTATATGTTTTCCTTTCTTCATATAATTCTTAAGCTTAGAGTAATAGCACGAAATTTGGAATCTCATAACCGGACCTACAATTTTCAGAACAATACTGATGGTTATCTGTTTTGAAAAAGTCTATATTTATCTAAAGCTGGTGTTGAATTTTGTTAAATCACCCATCAATTCAAAAGCTTAATAAGCGAAAATCAATTTCCATTATTCTTAGAGGTCCGACTCAAGTGTAATTTTAACCGAATTACATACAAATTTAGAAGTTTTGGGCTCATGGGTTTTATCTTTCTTAGTTAAGCCTTGATTTCATACTGAAATTAGGAATTTGATGATCTTACAAATTCAAAGGGTTTAGAGATTCGATCCCATTCCTTTACATAATTCATTATACAGTTTGATAAGTTATACAACTCAAGCTTCAACAAATGTCCTCAGGTGGGCAAACAATATGACTATTATTTTGGTGGGATAGAGATTCGATCCTCTGATCTCGTAGTTCTCGTAGTTGAAGATATATGTTTTGATTAGTTGAGCTAGGCTCAAGTTGGCAACAATATGACTATAGAGTGATATTACTTTGATAGTAATCTTGAATTCATGTAGGTTTCTATGGAAGTGATCATTGTCCAGTTTCTCTTGAGCTGTCAGAAGCCAGTTCTTGTCCTGAGTCACAAAAAACTAACCACTTCATCTAGTAAGTTATTAGGAGCTTTTTATTAATAATATTATTATTATTATTATATAGTTGACATTTCTTTTTCTGTTCAATTGGGACTTGTACTGGCCAAAAGTTCTCAAGCTCTCGAAATTCATTTTTTGTATTCTTAGGCATCCAAACGAAGCTTTTTTGCGTTTATTATGAGTTGGGTTTTCTTGGGATAATCAAAGTTTCTACCGAGGAAAATGGAGTCGTTTTCATGGGACCAATTTTCATGGGCGTGTTGCTATGATTTGGACCGACACAATTCAAATCTCATGATTATTTCATGGAGAGACTTAGTGGTCAACAAGGTTATGAATGCGGTTCAATTTATGATAACCACTTATTTAAAAATTAATTTCATATGAATTTTTTTTACATTTAAATGTTGTAGGGTTAGACTGTTTGTTCTCGTGACATTAGTTGAACTGTGCGCAAATTGGCCCGAACAATCATAGATTTAAAAAAAAAATTAAAAAAAAAACAATTGGAATCTCATGATTATTTCATCCCATTTATGCTATTTTATTTTTTTAAAATATGCTATATTTATTTCATTTTAGTTCATAATTTTTTAAATATTCATTTTTAGTTCATAAACTAAAAGTTAAGTTTGAAATATCTCAAAAAAAAGAAAAATTTGAAATTCCATTTTAATTTCTAAACTTTGAAATTCATTCAATTTTAGTCCATAGATGTTGCATAGTCGTGAATTTTGAAGTTTTCATTTTAGTTTCAAATTTTAGTGGTTCTTAAGAAAAAAATCAACGTCCAAGATCACAATTAAACATTTCAAAATTTATGAACTAAAATTAAACGAATTTTAAAGTTTAGAGACTAATGGTATTTTAATCTTTTATGTTATTATAAATAAATTTTCTCTTGCCAGGTATTGGTCAGAGTTGGCTAATGAGTTAAGACATTGCTCCACTCTGGTTTCAATGGATATATTAAAATGGTTGCTCCACTTTAGCTGCAACTCAGATACTCCACGTTCAAGTAGTTTATTTTGAACTACTTTTCTATATATTATAAATATGAATGGTTTTGATTTGACCAAGTTGGATCATGTTTTGGACCGTACTGGAATCTGTAAGTTCTAAAGATCTGAATGAATAAGTAAAATAATTGAGATTTATTGGAAGATAACTTTGTTTTTTGTTTTCTATATTGGTAAATTTAGGTAGCTATATATTTTTTTTCATTTTAATTTCTCTAGAGGTACTTTTTAAATTTTATGTAAATTAAAAAAAGAAAAAGAATAGTAGTTTTGGAATACTTTATTATGTTCTAGATATGGCATACTAAAGGTGAAAAGGTTAGGAAAAAAAAAAGATCTCTTAAATGTTCGTTTATAAGGGGTTAGTGACGCAATTAGTTATCTTGATTGGTGTTAGTTCATTTCAACTTCACGGTCACAAGTTTGAATTTGAAAATTGATATTTGGCTATCATATTATTTTAAAGTAATGTCATCTATATAGAGTTTGTTGGTGTTCTTCCCTCCAATATATGTATTTAAAAAAAGGGCGAATTATAGACTATTAAGCTATCTTTAATTGAAATCAAAATGGGTTAATCAAAAGTTAATTAAAGAGCGCTACTCTCCAAGATTTGTTTCATTTCTCAACTTTTCTTATTTTGCTATTTCGCTTGAACAAGGTTACTTGAATATAATTGAATGAAGAGGTTATGAGTTTATAGTTCTCTTACACCTAATGATTTTAAAAAATAACAATAAATTGACAATATTATTAAAATTTGTTTGTTTTCATCAGCGCGCACATAAAACTCTTATATCAAATACAAATTTGTGACCTCATAAACTGAACATTTTTAAATACTATAGAAGTTTTCTAATTTAGAATATATATATATATATATATATATTATATAAGATTTAAAAAAAGGGTGAAGGAGACAAGAATGAAAAGATAAAGGGTATTTATAGTAATTTAATTAATGACCGGCTGGTAGACATTCATGTCAATGCTGAAAATACTCTGTTAATTATTTAATTGCTGATACAAATTGGATAAAACAAATCAATTGTCACACGCTGGTAAAAATCAATTTAATTTAATGTTGGTTAAAAAAAACTAAAGTTACATTTTAGTTTATTATACTAGATTACTTTTTATCTTTCTGTCAAAGAAGACGAAGTTCATAAAAATGTTTATGCTTCCTCCATCTGGTACGGTTCAATTTCACAATTTTTAAATATTATTGTTATATTAAAATAAAATATTGTTACTACTTTTTTAGTCAACAATATTTAAAAATAAATATTTAAATTTTAAATTGATTGAGTGATGATTTTATTATTCAGTATAAAATAGGGGATGGTGTTAACAAATTCTACACAAAAGTTGTATCTATAAAATTGAATTAGATTACAGTTAACCTATCAAATCAATACACTACCAATTTTTTTCAATAATCGTTCGAATAATGATGTATCTGAATTACCACATAACTAAACTCACTTTATCATACCTAACAATTATTATATGTAGGAGAACACCGTTTTCTTTGATGGATTTAATTTATTTTTTATTTTTTAAATACAGTGCTATATTTCAACCAAAAAGGAAATCCAAATTTCTGAAAATGAATACATATAAATTTATAAATTTAAAAAAAAAAGAAAAGAAAAAAAAAGACATGAAACTTGATTGGTGGGTGAATTTATTTGACGAAAAAAAGTTTAAAAAAAAAAATCACACTTTTTTTTGTAGGAAAAAAAATCACGAACTTACAAATATATATAAAATCTTTTTATTCTCTTGACACAATATATATATCGAAGAATCGAACTCTTAACTTTGAGATTGTTAACTGCTGAGTTATGCACATTTTTTTAAAATATAATTATATCTTTAATTTTTAATTTTTTTTATCGAAAGGGACGGTGTTATGATAGTTTTATTGTTTGGTGGTAATTCAATTCAACACCATGATTACGAGTTCAATTTCGATAATCGATATTTGGTTTCATTTATTTGAGGATAGTAATACTTTTTTATAGAGTTTGTGACCCCCTTCTCTCAACTTGTATTAAAAAAACTTTTAATTTCGTTCATAAACTTTTTTATATTTTTATTAAATACTATGTAACAGTTAATAATATACGGGAATGGTCGATAAAAGCAACTATTGTAGAATTTTTAACAAAAAATAATATACATCAACTAATTTATCAAATAAAAACAAATTCGATTATAACATATTCATAGTTTTTTTTTTTAGAAAATAACATATTCATAGTTGATGAGTGAATTTTGTAATTTTCTCTTATTTTATTTATTTATCCTTTTAACTCCTTGTAATCTTCCTCTATTAACAAGTAACAACTATTCTATAAATTAAATAAATAAAAAAATAAAATAAAAAATAGCAACTAGGATGAACTGGCAAAATTAGAATTACGAACTTGTAGAGTCATTTAACAAAATACAAAGTATGGATGGCAAATTGGTAAATAAACAGAGAACCATTCGCAAACCCAGAATAAATCCCCCCACTCACATGTCTACTCTACTCCAACCTCTCACTCTCCTCTGCCCCCAAATTTATTTTCATTTTTTCTTTTCTTTTCTTTTTTTCACCTCTGGGTTTTTGTTCTTCTCTCTGTAATCGCAAAAACAGGGGAAATTTCTCTTCACAAGATTTCTCAAATCGAAGAGCCAAACAATTTTGGAACAGGGAATGTGAGAAGCTTGTTCCCTTTCGATTCTGTTCGTCTTCGTTGAAAATGGGTGTTTCATGAAAAACCCTGTTGCAGTTCCATCTTCAACCTCGAGATTGTGTTAATGGCAGCCACAGCCCTGGCGGCAGAGCCGACGCAAGAGGTACTTTCCTGGCTTAAAACCCTACCTTTGGCCCCTGAATATCACCCCACTTTGGCTGAGTTTCAAGATCCAATTTCATACATTTACAAGATCGAAAAAGAGGCTTCTAAGTTTGGAATCTGCAAAATTGTTCCCCCTGTTCTTCCTTCGCCGAAGAAAACTGTAATTGTCAATTTCAATAAGTCGCTTGCTGCTCGTTCGCCCTGTTCTGGGTCGAGTAATTCCAAGTCTCCGCCTTCATTCACCACTCGCCAACAGCAGATCGGGTTTTGCCCTAGGAAAACCAGGCCGGTTCAGAAACCGGTGTGGCAGAGTGGCGAGTACTACACGTTTCAGCAATTTGAGGCCAAGGCTAAGGGGTTTGAGAAGAGTTATTTGAGGAAATGTGCTAAGAAAGGAGGGCTTTCGCCTCTGGAAATTGAGACCCTCTATTGGAGGGCTACATTGGACAAGCCGTTTTCAGTCGAATATGCGAATGATATGCCCGGTTCGGCGTTTGTGCCGGTAAATGCTAAGATGCTTAGGGAGGCAGGGGAAAGCACGGCGCTTGGTGAGACTGCTTGGAACATGAGGGGAGTGTCCAGGGCGAAAGGGTCTCTGTTGAAGTTTATGAAGGAAGAAATTCCGGGAGTGACTTCGCCAATGGTGTATGTTGCTATGATGTTTAGCTGGTTTGCTTGGCATGTTGAAGATCATGATCTGCATAGTTTGAATTACCTGCATATGGGAGCGGGAAAAACATGGTATGGCGTGCCGAGAGATGCCGCTGTGGCATTTGAGGAGGTTATTAGGGTTCAGGGATATGGAGGAGAAATTAATCCACTTGGTGAGTTGATGACTTCATTGAATTTGGGAACTACTAGTCGAAATTTTGCTCATTTTTTAGTTTCAATGGTTATAGGAAGAAAAAGAGTACAGAATTCCTACTTCATTAATTTTCATCGGGGTTAATTCTAGTCTATACTTGTCTAGTTAAGTTATTGGAAGATGTTATATAGTTGTGGATTTGTTAAGCTGGACTAATGCCATTGAATGGAATAGTCCTCTGATCATTATCCATTACATAACTAGGTGTATATGCTGTCGGCATTTGACTGTTTCAAGGGAAGATTGGGCCTTGTTACTTGTCAGACCAATCACATTCATAGGCTCTGCAATTCACTTGAATTTCTTAGTTTAAACTTCTACCAACAGAATGCATGCTCAGTTCCTTGTCTCATCCAATCCATCATTGCTTATCATGGATTCATGGGTTTACTTTTCCCTTTTGTTAGTCATGGGCGTTTTTCCCCATAACTATGTTCAACTAATTTCTTGTTCAAAATTCTGTTTTGTATCTATAAATTTTGTTAGTCATGTTGGGCCATTTGGAACTTGTAGTTAAGTTTTGATTGTAAGAGTGCTTCAGGAAGTGGATCGTTATTAACTGTTTCCACTTTTTTCATGTATGTTCTATAAGTAGTGCAACTGTCCCTTGTACAACTCATGTCATTTTTCTTCCTCGACAATTTTTTTTAGAGTTGTCTTTATATAATAGATTAAAGTTGTATAGTGGAGTGAGCTCAATTTTAATTTGGTCTCAAAATATAGAATACCAGTTTTGGATTTTATTCATAATCAACTCATTTTCTTTTTCTCATTCAGTTACTTTTGCTCTTCTTGGTGAGAAGACCACCGTGATGTCACCTGAAGTTCTAGTGAATGCTGGAGTTCCATGTTGCAGGTAACCGTCTTACTTCACCCAATATTGCAACCAATATCGCAGTCTGTATACTCACCTCTAATTGTTTTGCACCAGGTTAGTGCAAAATGCAGGTGAATTTGTTGTCACTTTTCCTCGAGCTTATCATACAGGTTTCAGTCATGGTGAGGTTTCTGTAAGCTTTTAATACTACCATAGTTTCATGATGCATATGTGATTTATATTTGTTCATTTTATGTTTTTTTTTGTTTCTTAATACAATCTTTTTTTAATGTTTTTTGTTGTTATTTAATACTTTCCTCTAGGATTTAACTGTGGGGAGGCAGCCAATATTGCAACTCCAGAATGGTTAACGGTTGCAAAAGATGCTGCAATTCGTAGAGCTTCAATCAATTATCCTCCAATGGTCTCACATTTTCAGTTGCTATATGATCTTGCTCTAAGTTCTAGGTTTGTTTTTCCTTCTATCAATCACATCAATTTAGCTGATTTTTTCCTCTCATTTTCAGTCACTTGCTGTCGTTGTTCCTTTATCTTCTTGGAATTAATTGCAATCTGATAAATTTTAAAATACATGCTATGCTAACATTTGTTATCGTTGCTGCATCAAACCTATGTTACTCTTCTATATGCTATTTCAAAGGTTTAAACTCATGTCATTGGGAAATCTTTTGTAAGAAAATGATTGTTCAGTTTACTAGAATGGCAGCATTTGTTACAAATTCTTCTATCATTATCAATATTGATCTTTTTTATTTTTATTCCTTCCATTATATGATTTTTCTCACTTACTCATTTTAGCACATCTTATGTTTTAACATTCAGAGCACCTCTGTGCACCGGTGCTCAACCAAGAAGTTCACGACTAAAAGATAAAAGAAGGGGTGAAGGGGAAGCAGTTATAAAAGAGCTATTTGTACAGAATATTGTTGAGAATAACAGCCTGTTGGACGCTCTTGGAAGGGGAGCTTCAGTTGTACTTCTTCCCCAAGGTTCGTTAGATTCTATATATTCGAGACTGCACGTTGGATCCCACTTGAGAGCAAAACCTAGATTTCCTGCTGGTTTTTGCAATTCTAAGGAAGAAGCCAAATCTCCTCAAAGTTTTGATTATGATAATCTCACACCAGAAAACAGCCAGGGAATGAGCCGAGTTAAAGGTTTCTATTCAACTAGTGGACCATATTCTACTCTATCTGAGAGAAGCATGGGTAATTTATGTGCTTCAAGTTCTAGGACTTCGAATGCCAACAATGAACGAGGAGGCAGTGTTCATTGCGATGGATTATCAGACCAAAGACTGTTTTCTTGTGTCATGTGTGGTATTTTAAGCTTTGCCTGTGTAGCCATCATCCAACCCAAAGAACAAGCTGCTAGGTACCTTATGTCAGCTGACTGTAGCTTCTTCAACGATTGGGTTGTTGGTTCTGGGATAACCAGTGAAGGGATTGCTATAAGAGATGGGCATACTGTTAGTAATAGTGGTAGGTTCTATTACTAATCAATATTGTGCTTGCTGGCATTTTTTAATAACTAACTTTTATTGAGGTTCCACTCTCTCTTAGAATGCTCATTTAACTACCAATGCAGGAAAAAGAGTAAGGTGCGTCTCCGATGGTTTGTATGACGTCCCAGTCCAGGCTGTCGATCACGAGCTTCCAGTAGCAGATCGGAGTTATGAAGCTAATTTTAATACTGAAAAACGGAATGAGACTTCTGCCCTTGGCATGCTGGCATTGGCTTATGGACATTCTTCTGATTCTGAGGAGGATAATGTTTTGGATGCGGAGGATGCTAAACTAATGACTTTTTCTTCAGAAGACCAATATCAGTTTGAGAATTCTGGTCTTACTTCTAGTGAATATTGTAAAAACCGTGCAACTTTGAATCATGATCCCTCGTCGGTTAACACTGCAGATCAAATGCATTTTCAAGACAACGACTCTGAAGAATTTGAACGAACTAGATTTGATTACAAAGACTCATTGAATTGTTCTTCTGAGTTTGAAATTGATGGCATAGGTTCAACTCAGAAAAATGGCTTGTCAACTAGATATCAAGATTCACATGTGAATGGCAAATCTTCCTTAGATGCTGATACTGAAAAATCAATGTTTGACAAGTCTACTGAACCGGTGGAGATTGAGAATATGCCATTTGCTCCAGATATCGATGAAGACTCCTCTAGGTTGCATGTATTCTGTCTAGAGCATGCGAAAGAAGTGGAACAACAACTTCGCCCAATTGGAGGAGTGCATATTCTTTTACTTTGTCATCCAGGTACAATATTTAGTCATTTACTTGTTCTTGTGATATAGAATAAATGTATAGAAACCCCCAACTGTTTCACCTCCTCACAAAAAAAATAATATGAACCATTACCTTTTCTCCGAAAACACATTCAGCTGAACTGTGATCTGTGATATTGTTGGCAATTCAACATTTTAAGTGGTTTGGTTAGTTTGCTGTTATCTGGAGTATGATAAAAGGGGGGAGTTGTCCTTGCCTCTCCAGGAGTTTTGAGTTTCTTTGAACTTTGGCATTGAGAAGGTTTCTTTTGATGAGACATTCAAAGGAAAGACCTCCTGTTTCTTTATACTCGGTTGGTATTATGTAAATATGATTTTGAATCCTTGAGGAGTTTGTTTCTTTGCTGCTAGTTACAGAAGGGATTGGGTCTTGGTGTCTTGTTGCATGATTTTTATGTTTGATAGGTTTCCTTAGAACAAATTTAATCTCTTTGGTACCGTTCTGGAGGTCTTTTTGAGAAGGGTTGTTTCTTCAGTGCTAGTTTTTGTCATACCATCAATGAAATGAAGGAATTCTTGATTCTTCGTATTTTTTCTTAAAAAACAAGTCTCCAAGTTAACTTATCTGGGGGCCATCTAGAGGTTTAGTCTCAATTGCTGATACTACAACTTTGAACCATGCATCCTCTTATTTTCGTTCATACATTTACTTTTCATTATAATTGTATTTCATTCTTATTCAAATATAGCAGGTACGTGCATGTAACACTCATGATTTTTGTTCATAAAGTAGACTGTTTTGAATTTGGTTATTGCAGTTTGTTAGTTTCTTCTGAATATTATGCCAATCTTAATTTTGACTGCATCTAATATCATCTGCGTCATGGATTTTTTTTTTTTTTTTTACAGACTATCCAAAAATGGAGGCAGAAGCAAAATTGATGGCACAAGAATCAAGTATTGACCATCTATGGACTGATACGACGTTCAGAGATGCCACCCAAGATGAAGAAAAGAAGATTCAGTTAGCTTTAGATAGCGAGGACGCAAGTCCGAGTAATGGAGATTGGGCTGTAAAGTTGGGAATTAATCTCTTCTATAGTGCCAACCTTAGTCACTCTCCTCTTTATAGTAAGCAGATGGCATACAACTCTGTTATTTATAATGCATTTGGCCGTAGTACTTCTACTAACTCTTCCGATAATCCGAAAGTCTATCAAAGGAGGACTGGCAAGCTGAAAAGGGTAGTTGCAGGTAAATGGTGTGGGAAAGTTTGGATGTCAAATCAAGTTCATCCTTTGCTGACAAAGAGAGATCCTCAAGAAGAAGATGTAGACATCTTCCCTTCTTGGACAATGTCGGAAGAGAAGATTGATAGGAAACCGGAAACAATCCAGAAAAATGAGTCTGTTACAAGAAAATCTGCTGGCAAGAGAAAAATGACTTATAGGAGCAGGGCGACTAAGAAAGCCGAACCTATGGAGTCGGAGGACTTTGTTTCAGATGACTCGGGTGAAGATTGTACTCATCAGCCTCATAGGATTCTACAAAACAAGCGATCTAAATTTGTCAAGAGCAATGATGCTTTGTCGGATTATTCTGTGGAGGACGATTCTTATAGAAAACAGGGAGTTCCCATCAGCGAGGGAGCTTATTGTGAGACAGATGGCTCTGGTTCGGATGATTCTCTCAGAGACCGTCTTAATCAGCAGCACAGAGGGTTATGTGGATTCAAGCTGCCCAAATGGGGTGAGATTCAACCTTCACTTTCTGATGATTCCTTAGAGCACAATTCTTCTCATCATCGCAGGAAAAAAAGTACAAGCAAGATCGAAAAATATATTGAGAGACAAGATGCCCTTTCAGATGAGTGTTTGGAGAGTCCTCTTAAGCAATACCAAAGAAGGATTCCGATTAGCAAGCAAACCAAAGTTCTTAAAAAGAATGCCATTTCACATGATATACAGGATGATAGTTTTCTTTGGCATCATCAAAGGACTTCTAGAAGCAAGATGGCCACTATCGAGAGTGACGATGCCGTTTCGGAAGACTCCCTCGAAAATAACTCTCATCAGCATCGGAGTGTGCCTCGAAGCAAACCAGCCAAACACACTGCAAGGGAAGATGTATTTTCAGATGATCCAGATGAAGATGATAATTCCCTTGTGCACCATAGAAACATTATAAGAAACGTGCAATCCAAATACAATGATAGAGAAAATACATCAGACGACCAACTTGATGATAGTGCTAGTCTGTGCAGGAGGAGGGTACTCCGAAGTAAGCCGGTTAAGACAGAGACAATATCTCAAATGAAACAAGATATTCTCCGACCTGCTAAGCGGAGAGCCTATCAGACTTCGAAAGAAGAATTCTCTCAACCTCTAAAACGTGGAGGCCGCCATACCTTAAAATTAGAGACCCCTCAGCCAACCAAACAACGTGTTGCAAATCAGCGCGGTAAGCAAGCTAAGAGGAATGGTAAATTGACTGATTTAGAATCAGAGGAAGAGCAATCCGGTGGACCTAGCACACATCTTAGGAAAAGAAATCCAAAGCCTTCTAAACTTTCAGAAGCTAAACTGAAAGATAAAAAACCGGTGGGTAAGAAAAAGGTAAAGAATGTGAAGACTCCAGCAGGCCATAGAGATTCAAAAGCAAGGGATGAAGAATTAGAATACCTCTGTGATATTGAGGGCTGCAATATGAGTTTTCGTTCAAAGCAAGAACTTTCCTTGCACAAACGAAACATTTGCCCTGTCAAGGGGTGTGGAAAGAAGTTTTTCTCACACAAGTATCTCGTGCAGCATCGTCGAGTACACATGGACGATCGTCCCCTCAAATGTCCATGGAGGGGCTGCAAGATGACTTTCAAATGGGCATGGGCACGAACAGAACATATTCGGGTTCACACAGGTGCTCGACCTTATGTTTGTGCTGAACCAGGATGCGGTCAAACATTCAGATTTGTGTCCGATTTCAGTCGTCACAAGCGGAAGACTGGACATTCAACTAAAAAAGGTAGAGGTTAATATTTTGCGGCAGATGAATGTGTTTTTAACATGAATATTTTTTTTCTATTGGTCAATTGACAGATTTAGGATTTTAGATAATAGGGGGGATAGGTTTAGAACATCCCTGTAATTATATTATCATTCTGAGTAACAATCAAATCTGTTGTGCTGTCTGTCTTCATTGGTGTTATTGATTTTCTTTTACCTGAGCAATTGCTTGGATCTTCAAATATTCTTCTCCAATGAATGTAAGATGCTAATCTTGATCTTGGTTGGGGATTGGACATTATTACCCCTTTCTGGGTACTTTGTGCAGTTTTCTTTTGCTTGCATTGATGCAATGGTTTACTTTTAAGACTGAAATGTCGGTGCTGTATTTTCTGGGACATCCTTTGGTTCATTATAATTGTACATAAAACAATTATGAATCTAGTTTGACCTATTGTGAAAGTTGCTTTCTCACAAATGGACCAGAATATAGTGGATACTTCCACTGTTATATATATATCACCAACTAAAAGATTAGAAGAGTCTTTTAACCTCTGCCTTGAGATTGGTATTATCTCATGAAAAATATAGGACTAATACATGGAGAAATATCCCAAGGTGGCATTTATGATGAGTAGAATGAGAATGATTACGAGCAAATGAAATTACGTGGAAGAATATAGAATGAATAATTATTTTTGTTTGAATTGAAGTGAATGACTTCGAATCGTCATTACTCATGTTTGGAGTACATGAAATGGTTATGGTAAAATCATTATCTATATTTAAGGTGTAGATAGTGATTATGGAGCAAAATAAATAAAATTACATTCTAAAAAAAATTAGTCGATTTAACTTATTGAACCAACCAATTAACTGATCAGTCGTTTTTTACAAAAAATAAAAAGAAAGAAAAAAGAAAAATGATCGGTTCTCTTTTAAAGGAAACTGACCGATCGATTTTAGTGTCAATTTTTATGAAAAGTAGATATTGACCGATGAACATCTCTACGAAATAAAATTATGATGGTGGAAAGTTCACATGATCTTTTTAAATGGAAAGCTCTAATTTTAGAGCCTCACCTGGCAGGGAAATTGAATGCTAGAATCTGTCATTGAGAGACAACTTTTGCATTTGAATCTGGACTTTCTGTACACCTTTTCCATGCCTTATTAGCAATTAAAACACTCTGCTTTAATTATGTTACCAATTTTCAGCTTAAATGCACTATGATTCACACACCATTTCTTATGGAATCCAAAAGTCTTTTTAAAAAATTTCTACTAGTTAATCCATTTTATTTTTGTTAGAAATAAATAATTTAATAAAACTTAAGTGGCTATTGAAAAGACCTTTTATTTATTTTATATTGAAAAAGAATTTTCATTTCTTGAGAAATTGACTATAGCTTAAATATTCTTTGTTCTCTCATTAAAGGGGCATAAAGGGGCATTCTTTTCTAAAGTTTTACCTTTACTCATATTTATAGCATAATTTACTGAGATTCGTAGGACCTTGAAATTAAAATCTCTCTTTCATGGCTTCATATCTGCTACTTGCAATTTCTATCTACATTTTTAGTTAAATAAAATCCTATCTGAATTATTAAAATCAGCTTAGTCGATTGATCAATATGTAATTTTGGTGAAGAACGTTGTTGAACTAAAAGAGTTAAATTAAATTTCAATCCAATTTAATTTTTCTTTTCAATAATATATAGATACTCACTATCATAACAAAGCAATAACTCAATTAGTATAAGTACTCATTATAATTTATAATAGAAGGTATTGTATTGGATATCTCCTACCACATTATAGTTGAAGTAAAAAGGATTCCCACTATTTTGATTATAAAATAACACCCACTATTATTGAGAAGAAAAAAAACATATGATTACCAAGAAAGATCATTAAAAAAAAATGGCCAAAAGAATAGATATCAGGTATGAAATAGTAATGAATTCTCATCCAAGCACAAGTGGTTAAAGGTTTAAATTTTTTGTCTAAAAAACAAAATAAACATTTAAATTTTGAAGGTGTATTTCTATCCAGATCTCAAATTTGAAATTCACATATGATATTAATTTGAAGTGACCTTCCATGTCACTATTCTTTAGACATTTTTCGGTGCCTAATCTAGGGAAGAGTATATTTACCCCGGTATAATAGATTAGAAAGCAATTATTTTATTTGGTTAACCATCATGAAATGACTTAATTGGTTTAAAGAGAGTTTTTAGATGCATAAGATGATGAGTTCAATTCATGGTAATCATCATCTACCTAAAAATTAATTTCTTACAAGTTTCCTTAGTATCTAAATATTGTAGGATCAAACCGACAGTGATGGATATCAAAAAAAAAAAAAAAAAAACTCTTTTATTTGTTTCAACTTTTCTTATTTTCAGTTTTCACTATAGAGAGTGTCAACCCCAAATTGCTTCAAAAGTTAACTTTCACAATACCCATATTTTCCATGTACTTTATTCTCTGCACCAGCACCTAGGGTTTCTTGGAGCCTCAAATGTGAGGCACAATGGAATCTTCTGAAGCTCTTTCCGTCACTAATCACTGTGAATCACCGGATTCTTCCTCTCAATCTTCACAGTTTCATGCTTCTTCTGTTCTTGATCCTGCACCATCCGATTCACAGCATAATTCGATCCATGCGGAGCTTCAGAATTTGGATTTGAAGGATGAGAAAGAGGAGGCGGTGAAGGATTATGACCAAGGATGGGAAGTTGAGGAGAATCCTGGTGAAGATGAAGGAAATGCGTTGAAGAGGATCGATGAGAATGATCGATTTGGAAGCTTTGGGAATGAGGATGACGATGAAGATGAGGAGGTAGATGCCGGCAACGGCGGTGGCGATGGCGTTGATGTGGAGAAGAAATGGGGAAATAGGGCAAACAATAACCAGTATCCGATACGGCCCGATGCTGAGGATTGTGCCTTTTACCTTAAGACCGGGACTTGCAAGTTTGGATCATTTTGCAAATTCAATCACCCTATGCGAAAGAGAAATCAGGTGTGGTTTTGGCGATCTTATTCATTTGTGGAAGCATATACTTATGTTTTAAATGTTGATATTTGTTTGTTAACTGTCAAATCTCATTTTCCAGTATTATCTTCAGTTGTTAGGTTTTAGTAAATTTTTTGCATGTATGATTTAGACTCTTTCAGCTCTATTCAAATGGGGTGCCAAATAATTTTTATTATTTTCTTTGGAGTAACCTGGGCAATCTGAAGTATATTTCTGCATTAACTTTGTCTATTTGATTTGACTAGAAAAACAAAAAATATAGATATTGACAAGTTAGGAGTACAAAAGAGGAGGGCCAAGTCCAACCTACTGGAGATTGCCTAGGCTACTCTACTCCAATTTCTATTTTCTTAAACACAGTATGCTTCATTGAACTAGTAAATTAGCTGGAAAGATCACCATATCCTTTTCTTTTCTCTCTTAAATTTGAGGAAGTAGTCTAGTCTTTTTTTTATTCATGTGTCCTATGCTCACCTTGGACCCCTACAACATTTGGATGTTGAGGAAACTCATAAGAAATTATTTTTTAGATAGGTGCTCACTAAGGATTGAACACATAATCTCGGATTGAACTCATAACCTCTTAGAATCTCCAAGATCACTCATCCATTTTAGATGCTAGTAACACATATCAGCCTGCTGTGTTATGATTATGCTGAGATTTGCCTGGTACCAGTGCCTCAATAATTGCCTTGTTCTATTGGCAAAAGGATGGATTGGATCCGCTATTTTATAATAATTGAAGTGTACTCACTTCTGAGAGTTGAAGAAATGATATTTTGGGTTTGTGGTAATCTTCTGGAGTACTCTAGAACAGAATTGCTTTAATGTACTTAGGTACAAGATAAGAATAAAATTAAAAATCTGCAGATCGCTATGTGGTTCTTAAGCTTTTAGCTATGTCTTGATCTCTTTTTTTTTTTTTTTTTGGTTCTATTGAATGATTCAACATGGTTGATGAAGAAGGCCAAGAAGCCAAGATAGTCTATCTGTTACTTTATCACATGCTTGGTCAATCATGTTTTTGGGTATAGCTCAATAGTTTTTAATTTTATGCTTATGAAACTGCTAATTTTTTGATTGCTAGTTAGTTACAGGCTCTTCTTCCCATCTTTCAGTGATTTCTCAATTTTTTCCTTGCTTAAATAATCTTGATTTTATTTTCCCATTGTTACTTTGGCTATTTATGTTTGGATTACATTTTTTTTCTTGATGGGTTTTGTTTTGTTTAATTTGAAAGGTTGTTTCTGAGAAATTGAAGTATGAGCATGATTCAGCTGGGCAGGCGAGCAAGACAGAATGCAAGGTTTCCCCATTGTGGTTATACGTTCATGAAAAAAATTTCAATTATTTTACTACAATTATATGACTTGATGCAGTCTCCTGTTCTGAATTATTCTTATATTCCTTTATAACATAGGTTTCCTTGAATAAAGTTTGCTTATTTTCTAATTCTCTTTTACTGTACAAGATAGTGAATTATTCATTTTCCTTCGTGACATGCATGATTTACTGATATCAGTCTAACTGTTACACCTCATGAGCCATTTGCAGTTTTACTTAACGACCGAGGGTTGCAAATTTGGAAAAGCCTGCAGATATAACCACACAAGACCCAGAGCATTGGTAAACCCAATTCTAGAGCTGAACTACCTTGGTCTGCCAATCCGACCAGTTAAGTTTATAACTTTGTCATTGTTTGTCAGTGATTCACCTCCAAATTTGAATTGTGTATTGTCAATTGTCTTGAAGAATAACTAATCTTTCATCATCAGATAAACTGTATTTCTTCTCTTGAAGAGTTTAATGATCTTTTGAATGGCAGGACGAAAAAGAATGCCCCTTTTACATGCGTATGGGATCCTGTAAATATGGAGCAAACTGCAGGTTTAATCATCCTGATCCTACAACTGTTTCTGTACCTGAATCTCCTACGGGATATAATAATACTGGAGTTCCCCTACAAGGTGCATCACAATCACAGATCACATCCTGGACTTCACCAATAGTGCTGAATGAAACAGCAACATTTGTACCTGCTATTATTTCACCTTCTCAAGATTCAAAATGGAATGCATACCAGGTACTTTATTGCCTTCATCTCAGATTCTCAGATTTAAAGTATGCAGTTTCATTTAGTCATTTAGTAAATTTTAGAGTGTCCTAGTGGTTAAAGAGGGTTTTGGAGTGCTAAAGGTGATGGATTTAATCCATTGTGGTCACCTATCTAGGAATTAATTTCCTACGGGTTTCCTTGACATCCAAATGTTGTAGGGTCAAGCGGTATGTCCCGTGACATTAGTCGAGGTGGGCGCGAGCTGATCCAGACAGTCACGAATATCAAAAAAAAAATTGGGACAAATACTTCGAAAGAAGTTGAAAATTCCTGTGACTGCAAATGTTTGATCAGTTTGCGACTAGGGAGTTGGATTTATTTTATCTGTTTAAGATGCATGTTTTCCCTGTTACTTTTCCCTTCACCTCATTTTTTTGTCTGCATCATCTTGGCATTTACAATTTCTTTTTCTATTATCTTCCAATTAAGATTTATGGAGCATTGAAAGAAAAGTAATTCTTGTAGGACTTGTTCCTGGGTGTACTTTTTTAGAATAATTTGATGTGACTTGTACTTCTCAGCTGACACTTACTCTGTGGTATGTTTATGCTAAGGCTCCCATGTACCCATCAGAAATCAGCTTGCTTCCTCCTCCAACATATGTCGTGAACAACATAGCATCTGAGACGAATCTGTATCCTTCACATCCGCAAGTGAAAGAATATCCCGAACGACCTGGTCAACCCGAATGCAGTTACTTTCTAAAGACAGGGGATTGTAAATTTAAATTGCACTGCAAATATCACCATCCAAAGAATCGGAACTCAAAATTACCAGCCTGCACTCTCAATGAAAAAGGCCTGCCTTTGAGACCTGTAAGCTTGTTCTTCTCATTTCATGGTTGTTTATATTGTAAGAGATCATTACACTCATTTTTATTATTTTGTTTAGAAGAAATTGTGAATGATTTTACATTACTTTTGTTAATTTTATAGTCTATTTGCATTGCCTTGTACAGCCCTCATCTTTTTTTCTTCCCTGGATTTGCTTTACACTTTTCCTAAACTGAAGAAGGATAGTTCTACATATCCTTTATTTTCATTTTTTTAGTTCACCAATCATTGCCATTGGGGATGACGATTCGAACCCATGAGAGGTCATAGACACACTAACGCCAGTTGAAAACTCTTACATGCCAGTTGAGCTATTGCTCTTGTTGGCATGTATATGACTTCATTTTGTTAACTGATTTCTATCCAAATTTTTACGTGATATTCAGGATCAGAACGCATGCACGTATTATAGTAACTATGGCATCTGCAAGTTTGGGCCATCATGCAAGTTCGACCATCCTATTCTTCCTGCTTCTACAACCGCGAGCGAGCTTGAACAACAGCCTCACTATGGCGACTTCACTGCCACAGAAGGAGTTGAAATGGGAGCAGGAGTGAGCGGAAACAGTGCCACGGTTGAGCAGTCTGCCTAAGAAATTTGTGCAGAGGCCTGCCTGCTAGATATAGGATTTTTCATGGAAACATTTGTGTGTTAAAAGAGTATATCCAACTCGTCTTCCATCGGGTTGAGCTGCCATAAAGCTTTTCGAATGATGGCACTTATTTTCTATAATTTAAGATGAACAAAGAAAAAAAAAATGTAAATTATACCTAAGTTTCTTTCATGTATTGACTAATACACACGATGGCTATAATCTCTTGTAGCTTTTATGATACAATCTTTTTAGGTGATTTGGATAATCAACTTATAGCTGTAATACAGTCATTTCACAGAGCACTGAAGGATCAATGGGGTTTTGCTTTCAGTTTGCTTATTAGAAGAATTTGAGACTATTTCATTGGAAGCCTTCCTTTTCATTCTTCCAAATCTCCTCAGGCACCACCTGTTTCAATCGACTCTATCTATATGTATAGTACTTAAAAGAAAGTTGAAGGTCATTTTAAATGGCCCCAGTCAATAAATATAGCTTTAACAGTCTAAGCTTTTGAGGCATCTGCTTTAATTGTTTAAATAAAAAGTGACAGAATAACAGAGGTTATGGTTATCTACTATTTATTTATTATTATTATTTTTTAATATCTATGAGTATTTGGACCCGTGTACGTGCACTTTTTCATAGAGAAATTTATAAAAAAATAATAATTTATAGATAGTTGATCTAGTTTAAGAATTAATTTATTTTTATTTTATTTTTTGCAAGTTTTTACATATCTAGATAGTATAAGGTCATGCATTTTTTTTTTAAACAGGAAATCAAAACTTTACTCCCCTATACCTAAGGCACTATTGGACCGTCTCTAGACTCTATTGAAAGCGAATTTGGAAGTAGGCCTTGCTTTTCGGAGCAATATTGCTGCTTGAATACTTATGGATTAAAAAAAAAAAGTAACAAAGAAAGGAAAATAAAGTATGCTAATGTATAATAAGTCCCCATCAGAATCATCCACCATATGTCGGCATAAAGAACACCATAGACGAATATGACAAGGTAATTTGTCTTTTTTCCATCCTTTGTTACAATATAAATAAACAGAATAACATGTGATATAGATAAGTTTATTATGTATCGTCGATAAAGCATGAAAGCCAAAGTGAAAAGGGAAAAGTTTTGAGTCATTTGTTGGTGCAACAACTTTGTTGGGAACCAACGTTGGATAAAGGCTCTCAAAGTGTACGGGCTTTCACAATCGATTACACAAACTCAAGATCCTGAAACCACTGTGGCTTCAACCACAGCAAAACCACCTTTTCTGCAATCCAAATACAGAAAAAGTAGATTAGGTTAAAGATATCAAGAAGAACAAATTGATTCTCAAGTCTTCCATGAAAAACAGACCTTCCGTGGAGGAGAATGAGGGTAACTTTCATTGTTATAAATAGGTTCATTACTTTGTGGTGAAACCATATTGAGAGGAGTTCCAGTGGTTGTTTTCTTCTCATTTCTAGCCTTGTTAAATATGACCGTAAATCCTTCTGCAGATGCAGGATTATTTACATCCCATTCACCAAACTTTGGCAGTGGTCGACCCTTGTCCTGCTGTAACAATGCAATGATATCTACATTAGACTTCATTAAAAGTTCTATTTTTTTTTTATATCCATGTCCGGATCAACTTGTGTGCACCTCAACTAATGTTATGCGACGTACCGCCTAATCCTATAACTTTTGGATGTTAAGGAAACCCATTGTAAATTTTTAGGAAACATTTAAAGTGATCTTTCTGCTGGTAAATGCCTTCAGATAAAGGACAGCCTGCAATGATTTATTTTAAGACAACTTACGAACATCTAATCTCGTAGGATAACTGCTTGACCTGCTATATTTGGTTGTGAAGAAAACTCATACGACACTCAATAGATTAAATTCATTTATCATAAGAAAATAATTCCTAGATAGATGAAGTGACACCGTAGATTAAATTCATTTTCTCTTAGAATTCTTCAAGAGACCCTTTTGACCACTAAGCTAATCATTTTTCAATTTTCTATGCACCGGTAATTTTAATCCTGTTTCCTACATGGGTTTCTATTTGGATGTAAGACTCGTGAAGAAAAATGGAAAAAACACAAGCAAGCTTATAAAAAGATAATGAATCTTTAAACAAAAATCTATAAAAAGGTTTCGATGGAATAAAAATAAGGGCTAAAGAATGATTATAGAACTCCTTAGAACCAGACGGTAGAGAAGCAAAAACCTAGATAATGACTGAGCTTTTCAAATGCTGCTCATTACTTCTAAAAGTTCTCCTATCCCTTTCCACTATTCATGAAAACCTCCCCCATGGTTTTCTTGAACGGTGGAGTTATAAATAAATGTTGCCATTGATTTGTCTACTACACTACACCAATCTATTCTAAATTGTAGAATGTTGAAATATGTACCCACCCACGAAGCCAAAGTGAATTGGTATTTATCCTCGTCTAAAAGGTCACATGTTCAAATCTCCAACTCCTAAATTTTGTTGTTAAACTAAAAAAGGGTATCCGTGAAGAATCTAGTTCCTTAGGGAACTTTACCTATCTAAGAATTATTTTCATACGGATTTCCTTGATATCCAAATGTTGTAGGATCAGCTGATATATCTCGTGACAATAGTCAAAATGTGTGCAAACTAGCTTGGGCAGACGGATATCAAAAAAAGAAAAGAAAAAGAATCTAGTTCCTATAAATCCAATCTATAAACACCCTAACCAGACTACAATGACTGAAAATTGGATCAAGTAGGCTGCTGAAGGAGAACATCCAAACATACATTGAACAAACTAGGTGACACATTTTCATAGATTATTATACTTCCCTGCTCATAGCCTCTAAAGATACAAACGAGATGAAATTTCCCACCAATTTTGTTCTCCAACACGGCAAACGCAATCGATCTAAAGATAAAGCCAATCACAGATAACCATGGTGATTAGTTATATTTCATCTAGAGCAATTTTTCATCTAGAAAAATTGGTGATCAATCAATAACTTATTTCAAATAACCAAGTTGTACGACTACGACAATATAGCCTAATCACCAATTAGGGTTTAATCAATCCCTTTTGATCATTTCAATGAACACATTCGTAATTTATTTCAGTAGAAGATGTAAGAAATTCACAAAGGGAATAAAAATGGTGTGTAAATCTTACCGATGCCATGGTTGCAGGGCACGGGGCGAGGATCCCGATACGAGGAGACTGAAAACGAGAAGAAAACAAAATTGAGAGTGCGAACAAATCAGGATGGACAACCTTGCATTCCAAGAATACACAAAACTTCAGATCCAAACGACACGCGAGATAACGTGACTACACGTCGTTTTGTTTCAACTCCAACCGTTTTCAATACACTATCATTATTATTATTTTTTTTTAAAGATCAAATAACTTCATTAAATAATATCACAAATCTTACCACCACAAAACTCCCAACAAAAGAAAATAAAAAATGAAAACATAAAAATCGTACAAAAATTTCGATATTGATCCACAAATCCAAGCACAACCAAATAAAGAAAAAAAAGTTGTAAAACAAAAAACTTCTCAACACTATTACAATTTTAATAATAATAACACTTATTTCTTATTAAATTCAATGTACCACTATTCATTTTAAATGTCGTCGAGCTGATTCATTAGTTTATTCTCAGTTCTCCTAAGATATCTACCGATTGTTAAATTGGATGAGAAGAACTACAAACTCCACATAAAAAATATTATCACTCTCAAATAAATGGAAGCCAAATATCGATTTTTAAGATCAAACGCGTGATTGTAATGTTCAACTGAATTACTACTAAATAACCAAATTATCATGCCACTAACCTCTTTTTGGTAATGTATTAAACAAGATTACTTTATTTGCATATAAGATTATACATTCAAGATTTGTTCTAACTAAACTATCTTTGTGGTAGTCGCATAGAAAGGTTTTTGTGACAGAAGGTCTCATGGAAAGTTTTCGATGTATGATTTCTTCACCTAGTCATATGTGAATTAGACATACTTTAAGGAATATTGTATATAAACCAATAAAAATAATATTTTAAAGAATAATAGTTAAATCGGCATAATTATGTAACTATAATCAGTAAATCATGAATTATTCCTAGTTGTTGAATTAAAAATAGTATTAAAAGTTTTAATTCATTTCTATAATAATAAAAAAAAAGTACTATTATTTATGAAAAAAGAAATTGCAAGTACTATTTTGGTTTTTTCTTGGACCGATACTAGCCGTGCCTGAAGCTTCCAAAAATCGGCATCTCCATTTCCCCATTAAAGATGTCCATGGGGCGAGGCGGGGCTGGAGAATGGCTTCTTCGTTCCCGTCCCTGCCACCTAATTTAATTCCCATTCTCAGAAAAATTTTTGATTTTTTCTTCGGGGATTGGGGCGAGGATTTCCCGATCGGACACCAGCGGGGATTTTTTCTTTACATTTTTTAAATATTTTTTTGGACAATACTTTTAAATAATTAAATTTTTTTAGAAAATATCTATAAATTTTAACTAAAATATTAATTATTAAAAAAAATTATTCATATAAATAAACAATTTTATCAACAAATATAATTTTATTTAAAAATTAAAAGAGTAAAATATTTATAAAAAAAAATAAATGGGACGGGGATTGGGAGAACCAGTCCCCGATTAGCCCACGTGTAATTTTCCCGTCCCTGAGAAAATGGACATCTCCATTTCCCCATTCTGCAGTCTCCCTCTTCTTTCTCTCTGGTTTCGATCCTTTTACGTTGATAAACCCTAGTTTCTGGTAGGAATTGCATTGGAAGTTGGAACCTCAGAAAGAGCAAGTTCAAAGGTATCAAAATTCTAATCCGCACTTGTTTTATTCCGAATCTGCATGTTCAATACATCAATTGATGATCAATTTTGGTGGATTTGTTCTTTTTTCCATTCATCTTTAAACATTGAAATCTGATCACACAAAGGTGAATTCCGAACAATTTCGCGGTCGGAAGAGCTCAGAAATGATCAGTCTGAGCCTCCAAATTCGATCGTCATTTTAGGTTCAATAGATCGTGTTGACAATTCGAGCCTGTATTGGAAGTTTGTTCCATAGGGCATGGCATATCCAGAATCTGCCAATGAAGAACAAGAAGTGATGCAAGTCAATAATGCTCAGAGGAAGCCCAGGATTTTACTTGCTGCCAGTGGAAGTGTTGCTTCAATGAAGTATTCTTTCTCCGAATGGGCAGGCGTTAGAGCCATGGCTACTAGGGCATCTTTGCACATCGTCGATCGAGCATCGCTTCCTAAAGATGCCGTACTTTACACCGATGAAGATGAGTGGACTGGTTGGAGCAAAATTGGCGATAGTGTTCTTCATATTGGGCTGATATCATGGTCATTGCCCCTCTGTCTGCAAATACGCTCGGCAAGGTATAGTATTTTAATTAAGTTGAAAATGTTTATTTCTGATTTCATTCTTCAAAATATTCAAAGTAGGGGATGAATGTTATTGGCACTTGGCGCACAGTTTGGGAACCTTGCTCCAATTCGAAGCTGGGTTTGCCGTGAAATCTTATTATTTTTGTAAATATATGAATTAGTTTCTGGTTTGTTTATTTGTTCTGTCCATTCCATCTTCATTATTAAAGTTTATGTTGATGTCCAGCTTGTTTGTGTACTCTTTTGAATGCTACTTTGTCTGAACTGCTATTATGTCTATAGATATGCATCCATCTACATTGGATTTCGCTCATTTCTCGAAAAAGTGTTTTGTTGCTTTTGTTAGGCTTGTTTAAGCTCAAGTGCTATAATCACATAAGAAACCAGCTTCAGTTGGCCTTGTGGTAAAAAATACCTTGGAGAACTAATAGAGAATGAATTCAATCCGTAGTGGTCACCTACCTAGAAAATTCCAAATGTAGTAGCATCAGACGATTATTCCATGAGATTAGTTGAGATGTACGTAAACTAGTCTAGACACTCATGCATATTAAAAAAAAATTGAAGAAAAAGAGTGCTTAAAATATTAAATTTAAGTCATTGTTCTCGTAGCATTCAAGGCAATCTACCTTCAAAATAATCCTTCTTGAACTTTTAGTGGACTTAAACTTAATCCTTCTTGAAATTGATGCTGGCTTTTGCTTTTGTCTCAGATTGCCGGTGGATTATGTGACAATCTATTGACACGTATTGTGCGAGCATGGGACTATAACAAGCCACTCTTCGTTGCACCTGCCATGAATACCTATATGTGGACCAACCCTTTCACCGAGCGGCATCTCATTGCCATTGATGAGCTTGGGATAACTCTCATTCCACCTGTTACCAAGAGGCCAGCCTGTGGTGACTACGGCAATGGTGCAATGGCTGAACCTTCCTTAATCTTCTCGACTGTGAGACTTTTTTATGAGTCACGAATGCAACAAAATGCCAGAAATGGTGATAGTTAGGACATGAAGACTTTGTCAAGAAGAGGAGATGGCAGGAGTGGTAGATTTCCGCTTGATTAACCATTAAAAGTTGTAAGTTTGTGACAGTTGCTCATTCAATCTTGTACAAAATTCCCCGTTGTTAATCCCTTTTTGTTGAATCCTCTGTCTTGCATTATAAAGAAGCCTTGGAACCTTATTTTAAGGATATTTATGAATTGATTGACTTCATATTTGGTCACAGAAAGATCTCTTTTGGTCTATCCTTCTAAACAACAAAACCTACCAGCTAATTTAGAAGTCTTTGACATAAACCAAACTGGCACCGACAATTTCTCTTATTAAATACTTAAGAAACCCTTTAGAACGTTGGCTTTATTTTTGGTGGAATAGTTTGAGCTTAGAGTTAATATGCATTGAGGTGGATCATTAAATGTGTGTAGACAAATCAGGTGACTGTTGTTAGTTTCTCTGTGGACCTTCATGTTTGAAGTGAATTCATCTAAGGAAATGATTCATGAAGAGAGAGAACGGTGTGCATTAAAATGGCCACCCAGAAAGTGATACCGGTAGTTGAAACATTTAAGGATGTGTACCAAAGTGCGTAGCCCATAAATTGGTCAATAGGCTTTTTGTTTTCTCAGTTCCTTTCTCTAAAATTATCGAGAAAGTTCTAAAATAATGGACAAAAGTTGGTGATGAGTCTGTCTTTACTGAATGCTCAACTAATTTTTTTTCAACTACTTGATATCCTGGCTCCAATGTGAAAGCTCTTATTTATGTGGTCTTTATAGATTTAACAATATTTTTTTGGCATCAAGGGTAAATGAGAATGACACAGTTTACATTTTGTTCAACAACTTGTGGGGTAGAGAAATGAAATTAATGTTGTGTGGATGAAATATAATTAATGTTATTTTTCCCTCATGTATATGCTATATAAACCATAGAGAACATCCACAGCTTCTCATAAAGCAAAAAAGTTTTGATATGATGATGGCTTTAACATCCTTCAATGCTGTCTTCTTTCTCTTGAGTGCTTTTGCTTTAGCTTCTCCAATTGCAACAGAGACGCTTCCACGTCTCTTCGATAAGATCTATGCCTTCGGAGACTCATTCACAGACACTGGCAATACAAGGTCTGTATCAGGGCCAGGGGGGTTTGGCCACGTCTCTAATTCTCCTTACGGCAGTACCTTCTTTCACCACTCGACCAACCGATATTCGGATGGACGACTGGTGATTGACTTTGTAGCCGAGACACTGTCCTTGCCTTTCTTGCCACCCTACAACTATTTGAAGGGCAATGACTCCTTTCATGGGGTGAACTTTGCTGTTGCAGGATCCACTGCTATAAACCATGATTTCTTTGTTAGGAACAACCTTACCCTTAATATGACTCCTCAGTCTATCCAAACTCAGCTCCTTTGGTTCAACAAGTTCTTGGAGACTCAAGGATGTAGAGGGGCAGAGACAGAGACACAATGCAAAGCTGCATTTGATGATGCTTTGTTTTGGGTTGGTGAAATTGGAGTCAATGACTATGCTTATAAAATTGGATCTCCTATACCAGATGATACCATTCGTAAGCTCAGTGTTGCCAGTGTTACTGGAGTTCTACAGGTATAAATCTTAAAATGAGATGTTGAATAAATTCATGGATAGCTTCCAGATTACAAATGATATTTATATTCTTTAACATTGCCATCCTTTGCTTTTGATTTGATTTTGCAGTCTCTGTTGAAGAAGGGAGCAAAGTATATGGTTGTTCAAGGCTTACCACCAAGTGGATGTCTGCCATTAGCAATGTCTCTAGCTCCTGTCAACGACCGAGACGATATCGGCTGTGTGAGGAGCCCAAACAACCAAACCTACTATCACAATGTTGCTCTCCAGGCCTCATTGCAATCTTTAAGGAGGCAGTTTCCTCAAGCTATCATCATATATGCTGATTACTGGAACGCGTATCGAACGGTTATGAAGAATCCCAGCAAGTACAACTTCACGGAGCGCTTCAAAGCCTGCTGCGGTGTCGGTGAGCCTTACAACTTCGACATGTTTACCGTCTGTGGAATGTCTTCAGTTAGATCCTGCAAAAACCCATCTGAATACATCAACTGGGATGGAGTTCACCTCACTGAAGCCATGTATAAAGTAGTTCATGACATGTTCATTGAAGGTGGATTTACCCAGCCTCCTTTCAGTAGCTTGTTGGACTTGAAACGGCATCAGGGATAGGTTTTTGAAAGTCATTCAATTTGATGGTTCTTTTAGGTTTATCTTTAAGATCTATTCATTTAGATTTAGAACTAGCATGAAAATGGCATGAGGCTTTCTTTCCATTTGAATATCTTCTGATTCTGGGTTTCATTCCTTCAAAACTAGAATCAAATTACTGTACTAAGAACTGCTGAACTGGTTATAAGTTGTGAATGGACCATATTTGAAATTAGGTTACAATATAGTGTTTATTTTTAACCATTTGAAGAAAACAGAGCGAACTAAACTAACACTGGGTTCATATTTGTGTTCTAGTCAAAACAAGTTCGTGCTTGAATGGTTCGGTTAAGTCATTATTGAGTTTTTATTCTTTTCGGTTAAGTCATTATTGAGTTCGATCCATGGAATCGGTATTTGTAATCCCCTTCTCCCAACTTATACTAAAAAAAACTACTTTCCAATTTTGAGTTAAAGAGGAGAGACAAGAAAGTAGCCAGAGGAAAATAATGGATGAGTATTTCTCTAATTGACAATCAACATAAAATTCATTATTTTTTCTTTACCATTAAATAGGGCAAATACACTTTGCCCGGTAAGAAAAGTCGAAGTGGATGTAAACTTGTTTGAATACTTATTTTTAGTTCAACAATCGGGGATTGAGAGATTCGAATATATCACAATTTGGTTTATGGTTACACACTAATACTGTTATGGGACTGTTCGGGCTAGCTTGTGCGCAACTTCAATAATGCCAAGAGATATATAGTCCGACTTTACAATATTTAGATGTTAATGAAACTTGTAAAAAAATAATTTTTAAATAAGTGACAATCATGAATTAAACTCATCATCTCGATTATTTAAATTTAATAGCTAGTTTAAATCTAAACTATGCGATATAGAAAGTTATAAGTTTAATTATGTTAAACACCTACTTAAAAATTAATTTTCTATAAAATTTTCTTACAAACTGAATGTAGTAGGTAAGATGATTGTCCGATTTAAATAAAAGTTATACAACATAGAAAGTTATGAGCCATTCAATATTTTTATTTAATGTGATCACGACTTATTCTTAATGGTCATAGGATATGAATTTGTATTTAAAATAATAATAAGAATAAATAAATAAATAACTATTTAAGAAAAGCAAATTACTGTTAAAAACTTTTTTTTCCTCTTTCATTCAACTGTACAAAACTCTGGATTACGATCTGATTTGCTTGCTCCCTTCAATAATTTTTTTTTTGTAATCCATGACATCCTATTATTAGCACACACTAATGTTATTGAACTATTATTTTTATTCACCCTTCAATCATTTTTACGGTATATATGAGATCATTTATGTAAATGGAGGTTGAGTTATTATAATTCAACCAATATATATGAAATTATTTATGTCAATGGAGGTTGAGTTATTATAATTCAACCAATATCTTTCTATAGGTTATAATAATTGAGAGTTGGTCCAAACTGAAGTTGCAGTTTTACATGATATTTGTTGCCGTTTTTTATAACTCGTGTTTTTGTTTGAAATTAATTATTTATTCTTACCTGTTACAATAATTTGCCCCTTAAAACAGGTTGATATAATTTGTAATCCTACTATAAGAACTTGCACTTGAGACACCGTTCATTATAATGACACAACTTATAACAAACTACCCTTTATTAAAAATTGTATTGAATGCACTCTTCTCCTAAAATAATTACAAAGGTGGGTAAGTTTTAAAATATTTATATTTATAGTCATTAATACATTTTAATACTTTATTATAAATACTTATTAATACAAAAATCAAAATATGTGATAATATTCATTAATACCAATAAATATAGTTACTAATTTTTTTTGAAAATGATTGTATTATAATTATTTTCTAAATTTGATTAATCAATAATAATAATAACTATTTATTTAACTCATCATTTATAATTCAACGAATGTGTTCAGGGCTTTGGGCTCGGCCCAAAAGCCCAATAATTTATCTTCATTTGGGCTTATTTTGTTTTCACTTTCTTCTGTACAGCTTCGCGGTTTGCAGGATTGCAATCGTGACTGACTGACCGGAACTGGCATGTCAAGAACTGAGCCCCCTCTGCGAAGCCGACATAGCCACTGATTTCAGGCCAAGAACAAAGGCTCGTGATTCTGGCCATTCTCCTCTAAATGTTTCTTACATTCTCCAACATTTTTGTTCACTTCTTCTTCTTCTTCTTCTTCTTCGTTTCTTCCCCTTTATTTTGACTGTTGATTCAAGTTCAGGTTCTGATTACAACGTTGTCATTTAGCGCATTGTTTTTCTTGAGGAATTTCTTTTCTTTGTCTTTTTATGGAAGACTGAAACTTATATGCATGGTGCAATGGCTTAATGAGGGCTTCAAGTGTAAATGATTCTGGGTTTTGTTTCTTAGGTTCTTTAAGGGGTTTTTTTCCCCTTCAACTTAAATTTCTCATTTGAACTTTTCTCAGTTTATTTATATTCTATTTATGTCGTAGCAAACGATGAACTACCCTGTTGTGTGGTCTTATTTTTTTTTGGAATCTCATGTTCATTTAACTGTTGTAGATATTTGAGACTACCATGTCATTCATATGAACTATCTAATTACTTCATGGAATGTAACTGCTTTTTGATATCCGTGCGTATTTGGGCCAGCTCATGCGCGACTCCACTATTTTCATGGGACAAAACTCTTGACACTACAATATTTGATTGTCAAGTAAACCTATAAAAAATTAATTTGATTGTCAAGTAAACCTATAAAAAATTAATTTTTTGGTAGGTAGCCATTATATATTGGACCCATTAACTCTTTGGTTCTTCAAGACCCTCTTGTCCACCATGCCAGAAGATGGTTACATGGAATGTAACTTTGAAATACAATAAGTGGCAAATTCACCCATTAGAGAACCACGTTTACCATCATTATGTAGTTTTTTGGATAATAGTCTCTGGGGTTTTATTTACTCTTCTTTGGTTCTTTCCTAATATTCATTCTCCCATCATGTGGTAGGTCTTTCATATTTGCGTTTCAGTAAAGAGCAACAAGAGATGAGCAGAAAGGTAGAAGCCTGTCCAGAATGTACCAAAAGATGCTTACATCTTCATAGAAAGACAAAGAATTTATCATCTGTTAACTCGTTCTTCAAAGTTATGTTTGGAGATCGCTTTTCTGAAGTTCTGGTATGATAATTTTTTCAAAATTTTGTCTTGAATGTTCAACTTCTTAAATTTTGGTATTTGTACGTGCTGGCTCTTTACAACCGTGGTAACTGTTTATACAAAATGGTAACTAACTAATTGTTTGTGGCGATCTCCATTCTTCTTTTTAAATATGTTCGAAGAACAGTGCTTTAAGATGTTATAGTTCTTATAACTATTTGTTATTGTTTGGAACTCCTTGAGATCTTTCCTTTTGGCAGTGTGTCTGTGAGTTTATCCAGTTCCCTCGAGTAGTCTTGTGCTACAGCCTACAGCACACAATTTGTTCCGTACAGATTCTTCTATGTTACGTTATTTCATTCTTGGCTAATTATAGAAGATATCCCTAAAGGGTTTGTGTAAAAAATATTCTTAAACTTGGTAAATTTTCAAAAATACCCTTGAACCTTAATAATGGTTAAAAAGTACTCTTGGTCTTTAAAATGTTAAAAATGTCCTCACCGTTAAATTTTGGATGGAAAAACATTGAACTCTTAGTTCAATAATAAGAATGAATTTTTAAGAACAGTTACCAGTGAGAATATTTCTTAACGACTTTTAAGCCTATGATATATTTTAAGCTTTTTAAAGTTAGACGTATTTTTAAAACAAAAACTTTACGGTTTCCCAACTGCTACTACTAGGGTATTTTTTTACCTTTATTTTTTTTAAAAGTTGAGAGTTATTTTTGAAACTTTTCAAAATTTAAAGGCATTTTTGACAAAAATTATTGGTTGATATAATTAAAATTTTCTCAATCCATCTGCTTTAGCTTTTTGGTTGATTGGTATACACGATTTAACATGGTATAAGAGCAAGAGGTCCTGAGTTCAAGTCTCTGTCGAGTTGTTTTCCTCCCCAATTAAAATTGAACCCAAACCCTATAATTTAGGGGTATTTTATATGATTTTGCCTTCATTCTTTGATAATTATATTCTCTTTTGCAGTTCTTTCCACCCATGTTTGCTGCTAGACTGTCTAGGTTGGTCAATAAAAAGGTCGTTCTTGAAGATTCTCTTGGACAACAATGGAAGGCAACAGTTTCAAATTGTGAAGGATCTCTTGCTTTTCAAGAAGGGTGGAGTGCTTTTTCATTTGACCATAGCGTAGAAATTGGGGATCTTCTGTTCTTCAATCACATCGTGGACTTGCACTTCAATGTTGCTATCTACACTAAAACTGGCTGTGAAAAATTAGAGTTTGCTAAAAAAGGAAATATGAGGAAAAGAACTAGAAGTGATTGTCCTGTACCTGAGACAACTAATGAGGGTTTGACCAATCCTCAAGCTTCATGCCTCTCTGTGGGTTCTGGATCCATTGCGGCACTATCCCAAGATAAATATTGCATGACTGGTTCTCAAAATGTGATCGTGAACCGGGTCAAGAGGCCAAAGTTAGAGAGCAATGATGAATGGCACGGACCTCTTTGTAGAACAGACATGGTTGATGATTCATATTGCTTCATCAATCGGAACAAGGATGCGGGAATGGAGGAAAATGGAAGATTCACAATTGACTTGTTTTCCATGGAAATGCCGATAGTTAACTCTTGCATCCATGAGAATACCACACATAAAGCTTATGGGGATGAATTAAATCCTAACTTTGCTTCCACATTACTGAATGATGCAATTGACGTCAGCCCAGTTAACAATGCTCAAGTAGATATAAAAAGAGAAAGGAAAGTATTGCCTTTGAATCTATCTGCTAATGAAATAATTGATAAGACTCAGTGTTCTGAGGAGGCTTACATAAAGATGAGTGTCTCTGATAATGATCCTCCTTGCCACGATAAGACTATTGAGGTTCCCTTTACTACATCTGCAACTAATTCTGATGAAAATATCGACAATTTTTGTGACACGCCATTGATAATGGTAAATGACTGCCAGAATGTATCGCCAATATTCAACACACCATCAAGTGAGTTCATGCATTTTGTTATGGTTTATATTCTAGACTACTTTATCAACTAACTATGTTTGAAAAAAATTTCAGCAATTACAAGACAAGATCAGAATTCTAATAAGAAACCTACTTTCCCTACCAACCATCGCCATACTGTGAAACAGGAGTGTACTCCAAATTCCTTGGAGTTTAAAAATCCTATGCGCGGTTTGCTCTCTATTCTGGCTACTCTATATGTGCTGTATAATTCTATAGAAACTTCATTTCGGTATGTCATGTGAGAGTAGTTGAGATGCGCATAAGCTAATTCGGACACTCACGGATATAAAAAAAGAATTTCTGAAAAATGTTGCAACATTGTGAATGTTGTATTCAAACAGGGGACGTGACCAAGAAGATTAAAACGGAGCCAGTGGATATTAAAATAGAAGTGAACAGCTATGAAGACCTCGTTAAAAAAATATGTAATCCAAATTAATTCCTCACGTCATTTTTTTTGCAGTTTGTGGTTTCAGCATACCTAAATTGAATTTGTTTTTGTTACAGTGCAGCCAAAAGTCGAGGAGGAGTTCCTTGAGAAGTGTTACCAAAGTGGTGGAGATGATAATGATCTCACTAATAATGCAGATTCGATTGCAACTCCAGCCCATATCTCCTGTATAGTGGCTAAAGATAGTCCATCTTTTCTGGTATGCTACTGCCAACTCTTTGCTTGGTTAAGTATGTAAAATTCATGCCTATAAGTTTATGTTTGTTCTAGAAGTTTATGTCAAATCATAGTGGTCAAATAAATAAGGGTCTTGAGAATCATGAAGTGCTTAGAAGGAATAAGTTCAATCCATGGTGGTCACCAACTTAGGAAATAATATTTTATGAGTTACCTTGACAATTAGTTATAGTAGGAGTGAGACGGCTTTGATAATCATGAATATTAAAAAAAAATCTTTCAACTTTGTGTTTGTGGTTCATGTATTTTTTTTCTTCAGTCGAGTAGGTCAATTTACAGACACAAAATTGAAAATTTAATGACTTATTCATTTCCAAATAGACACAGAATTTAAAAATTTAGGTCTATACTAGTAATTTAACCTTAATTTATTGTAGGTTATATGACATATTTTAGTTTATATCTTTCAGAAAATTGATACGGAAATTGATAAATGACTTTCGTTCTTTTGAGTTTCGTTACCACCATAACCATTTAAAATTTATAAGTTTTTGGTCTTTAAATGTTCAACTGAATTGGTATTCAACACTTTTATCTTCCATCTCTTGTCATGGCCAGTGTAGATTAGATTTGGGATTGAAGTTATTGTAAACATAACTATTCTCTTCATTGTTTGTATTAGAAAATTTTCAGTGATCAAGGTTATGGGGCTTATGGCTGTGTTTAGCAAGTGACATGGATTGTGACGACGTATCAATGATCTGTTCGTATGTGATTCGAGTCTCGAGCGTCACACAATATTACACACAAATATGTACAAGTATGAATGTGTGTTCCTAAGTATGTATTAGTAAGGGAATGGGGCTTATGGCTGTGTTTAGCAAGTAACATGACCTGTGGTTAATACTAATACATACTTAGGATCACACATTCATTACTTGTACATATTTATGTCTAAGATTGTGTGACGCTCAAGACTTGAATCATAGATGTGGTCTTTTAACTGGCTGATACGTCATCACAATCTTGTGTCTGGAAGAAGTTTAGAGATTCACAGATGATTTTCTTCATCTTTGATAGTTCTACTCCTGATATTTTCTATTCGATGTGGATGTGGTCTTTTAACTGGCTGCTTACCTTTCTCACTATGTTTCCCTACGCGGGTATCAGGAGCTCCCGACGAGTTTGCACTTTCCATGTTCTAGAGGCCGAAGAAATTCAGAGAAGAGGAAGTTAGTGTTTCTTCGGGATCCCAGGATGAGATTGTGGCCAGTTCTTTACCTTGAGAAGCCTAACGTTCATGTTCTAACTAGTGGGTGGGAAGCATTTTGCTCTGCAAATAAAATCGAACCGGGGGATGAGTGTCTGTTTCGGGTTGAGGACGAGTTCGAGCACATCTTTGAAGTTAGGATTAGGAAACTTTAAAAGTAGCTGTAGTAAATGACTGTAAATCTCTTCTACGTTCTAAATATCTTTTTGTTGTAAAGATAATTAGTCTAAAGACAATGGTAGTAAGCGTTGAAGTGTAAAGTTCGGTAAAAATCATGTTGCCATATTTTTATTTGCTCTGAAACTTTCCCCTCCTAGTTTTGGAAATCCTTCTCCGAGTGCTTTTGTATTGATGAATTGGATTAGAATTGTTTGTACTTTGTACAAATCCTTCCATAAATGCAATGATTTCTCTCTATATATGGGTGTTTTATGGGCATTATTTCTATAATTTCAAAGAAATTCAAATTATTTTTATGGTTTGTTGGAAGTTAATTTTAAACAGCTTGAAATAATAAATACAAATTACTATTTGAATATGTTTTAAAAATTTGCACAGGAAAACTGAAGATCAGTATAAAAAAAAAAAAGAAAAAAAAAAAGTAAATCATATAAACAAATAATAGCAGCCATTCTCTAACTTCTGGCCATCCACAATCTTTTAACTACTTTAAATACATGTAAGATTTTTCTGTAATCATTCTCTACACCCAACAATAAGAAATGACAAGCCCTCAACTCAACAAAAAATCGAAAAAATCGATTTAAAAGATTAATTGTGTTTATAAAATAGAATAAATCTAAATTTCAACATGAGATCAAAATTGTATTTTAACCCTTATTTTATTTCAAAAATAATTTTTATCAGTATTTAAAAAAAATTTAGATACCATTCATTAAGAGCTATACAAACATGCATGCAGAACAGCAGCACAGAAGAGGCAGAATAGAAAATAAGCCAGTATGCTGGCGCAACGTGTGGTGGTGTACTACCAGCAAATAAGGAGATAATTTAAACCCCATAAATTAATTTACAAAATGAAAACTTAACTGAGAAAAAAAAAAATTAAAAAGCTTAATGTAGAACTCCAATGAGCAATTCACATCAGAAAATAAATTACAGGAGAGCACAGAAGAATTTTCAATCATTTTCAATATTGGACATTGGAAAATGAGGGGAATTTGATGGTATTCTTTGACAAATCTGAAGAAAATACAATGTTGTTTTTTGGCTTGAATGCACTGTTTGCAGATTCTAGGGTTCGAGAGGTTTGGAGAGCCATTTCAGAGTGGAGTTGCAGACATGTCATAGCCATCTGCCAACCAAATAAGTAATTAGTGAAACACTAAGAATAATGAATTTTAAAATTTGTGTTTAATTATGCAAATCAAATAGAGTTTGAGAATTAGGATGAAGTACACAAAATATCTAACTTTGAGGTATGTTTCCATTATGTTCTTAAATATGGAAAAGTTTCATTTTTTACTCTGAATTTCAAAATTATTACAAAAAGTACCCTGGGAGAGTTTTTATCACTGAAATGAAAGGCTTATTGGCAAGGTAGATGGTTATAAGAATTGAAAAGATAACATTACTTGCAACTCAACTTCAACAATTTAGAAGTTTTTTTTTTTTTTTTTTTTGAAGAATCAAACTATATAGAATATTAAGATCATTGTTATTATTCATTTCAACTCAAAAAGAAAACGTTGATATAATTTACAACATTATTCACAAAATCAATTTTTACACCTCGTTTTCATTAATGATATTTTAAGTTGTGTCATGTATAAATTTTGAGTCATGCCAATTTTAACTCATAGTTTTAATGAAAAAATTTCCACGGATATGTTTTGGAACAATTTTAAATTCAATGGTTGAAATGAAACATACTCTAAAGTTTAGACGTATTTGGTATAATTTAACCTTTATATTTTTATATAATGCATGGCTTGCTGTTTGACTCTTCACTAAGCTTTCTTCTAAATTCACATATGGTACTATCAACCACCAAATGCATGATTTCCCAGCTTTAAGTTTTAAAATTCCTTACCGTATAGCATTCTCTATCTGGGTCGGAATCAGCCACATCAAGTGACCATGTGCGAATCCATTCAAGTCCTTCGGATATTTCGACATTTCCTTCGAGCAAGCTCGATACTATGTAAGATGGATGTACTGAAACCAGTATGCATGAAGCTGCAAATAGAACAGCTCGCCTGACATATGCTTCCTTGTGATGGCATACCGCACTGCATAACATGGAAATATTTTACAGTTAAAAAGGAAACTGTTGGTTGATATCATCCGAATCTGTTGGTTTAAAATTTTTGGTTGATTGATGATTTAATATGATTCAACATGGTATCAGATTAGGAAGTCATGTGCTCAAGTCTCTGTCAAACCGTCCACTTTCGGCATTTTAAAATTTTAAAGCTCACAAATGAGGGGAGGAGAGTGTAAAAGGTTGAATGCAGGCAATTGTTTAGACAGTTTAAGCTCGAGTGGATCTCAAGAGAGGGGTGATCCAAATATTCTATTTTTTTATTAATTCAACAACATTTTAGGGTAATTGATTTGAATCCATGACTTCTCGATTCTCGATTAATAAGTACTTGAACTACCTAGCTTATTGTGTAGTTCTGTTATCTTTCTTATTCCAATTTATTTGGATCCATGACTAGAATACAATCAACATAGAAATAACCTAATGTTATAACCAATCTACTAATCCAACTAGTCAATTAAACACATTAGAGAAATACCTGGATCTTAACATATCTAAAAGAGGAGGGGCCAGTGCTGATGCTTCAGGATGCATGGCTGCACATTTCATGCACACACCAAGCATATATATAAGTTTTCCCAAGACAATGAAATCCCTATTCAACAAGTCAACGCCATGTCTTTTCTTATCAAAGCCTTGCATAGCTGGAAGCATAAAGGCAGCGGCATGCCCTGGGAACTTATTATGAGACATCTCCATTTCATTATCTTGCATGTTAGCTGATTTCAGGCTCCAGCGTCTTGTCTTTCCTCTCTTGACATGACCGGGTTTTAAGGGTAGTACTCGCTCATAACTATTCGACCAGTTCGGTAAAGTTCCTGTTCCTGATATCTCTTTCCAGGAACTAGCTCCAGGAGGTCCTTTACTACTCGGCAAGAACCATGGTTGAGTCTCGGCAGTGGTAGCTATTAGAGTCCTTGTCTGGTGCTTACGCTTCATAGTCTTCGCATTCGAAAGCTCCTGAGCTGCCTCTGTCATGATATCAAGTATCATCATGCGCTGACTGGTATCGACATTAGGTGAATATAGTATTTTATTGAGAATATTAAGAGATTCAACTGGACACATAACAATCAAGGCAACCAACGCTCTTTGCCTCTTGTCTTCAGTTGAATCCTCCTCTCCTTCAACAGCTATGTCAGAGCACCGGACTTGAACAAGAGTTCTCACAAGATCTGATACTACATTTCTAAGTTCATCGGGTGATGCTCGGATGAGCTTCTCAGAAACATCAAGAGCATTTTCTACCTGCAAAAAAACGATCAATGTCAAGAACTTTTACCATCTTATAAATATGATCTCTCAAACAAATTCAGGATAATATGATCTCAAACAAAGCTAAGTCATAACTCTTGGACAATAACACCAAGAAACTTGAATGACTCACCCCTTGAACATCATCAGTTTTACGCAGTGATGCAACTACATCAACCAACTGTGATAATCTTTTTTTAAGATCTGTGTCATCATCTGATAAATCATATGGCTGTAATGATGAGTCATTGGTGGAGTCAGATGCATCACCTTCATTGTCGTCATTATCATCCTCAGAAACAGATCCACAATTTAAGCTGGCTGGATCGACGATTTCATCTGGATCAGCCAACTTAAATTCCCAAGTTTTCTTATTTTTACTCTTAATGTTATGCCCAGTCCCCTCTTTGGCTGCAAGAGTAGCTTCCTTTTTCTGAACCAAGCTAGTAGACGCTTCTATTTCTTCAGAACCAGTTTGTGCACCAATTGTGGAATTTATAGTCCCTTTTCTATGAGTAGTTAACCCAAACTCCCAATCTATGGTATCTCCCATGCAACTATCATCAAGATAAAGAGGATTCTTGGGGTCAATGACTTTAGAGAACACTAGAGCAACATTGCTGGCCATTTTCCGAATCCATTGATTAGGATTCTCCAACCTACCTGAAAATGAACCATTATAGGAGAAATTACACTTCCGAAAACGGAACTCTATCAATAGTAATAAAATAGAACTTACAGCTAACCCCTTGAAGAATCAAGTGCATAACAGTCTTAGTTTCATCAAGTTCCTCTTTAGACATTAGCTCAAGAGAAAGACCAACAGCGGCAGATACATCTGATAGTAAGTTAATCCAAACAACTTTAAAAAAGTGCAAAAAATTATAAAAATATAAGATCCAGTGACTACACAGCTCATTCATTATTTTCACTTTGTAGTCCCACTATAAAAATGAAAATGTGGATACAAGCTTGCTGCTCAATTGTGGCTGATTGGATGAACTCCTGTTTAGACCACACTTCTACCAGGCGCTGCACTGTCATTAAGAGGTTGCTATTACGATGACCCTTCTTGAGACAATTGGCATCAGGTGGACATTCAAGAACAGCAAACTGTAGAATCCAGCGCAGGCAATGAACGGGAAATACCTTCCAGATCAAAAATTTGTCAACGAAGATGGACCTATAAAAGTAAATCGTTAAAAATAATCCATGTGCTCAGTTAGACCAAAATCAACTAAGTTCCCCCCAGAGAATTATTTTGTAAAATAATAATAATAATAATTTGTTCACATCCATTGTTGGCTAGATTACTCAAATTTATAATTAATATAGTTTGTTGCTTTTCTAAAAATTTGTGGTTAGTCTTAGGTGTGTACATTTTTATGACTGATTGAAAAGAATTAACTCAACAGTACAGGGGTGAAATATGAGTTTTAGTAAGAAAAATTATAAAACCAACGATCATTAATTCAACCACGCACATTGCAGGAAATAGGAAGCATTCCACTCTCCTAGTTAAAAACATAATTAACTTGTAAAACGTACCATCAAATGAACGATTTGAAAATATATCTAATTTTCTTTTTTTCCTTTCTTTCTTTAGGTAACTGGGGGCAGGGAATACATGTATTGGGACCGATTGATCTTGATCACTGACCTTAATGACATCCGTAGTTTAAAAGTACGATGAAAAAGTAGCCAAAGCACCCAGTAAGCATCAACATCACTCTGGCATTTAGCAGCTAGCTGATGTAAAAGCTGCTCAGAAATTCTTTCAACAGCATAATTATCTTTAATTGTTTCCATTATCTTCAACCAGAACTGGGAATTAGGGCTTGATTCAAATACATCAGAGACAACTGAATGATTATTTGACAATACAACATCGTGAACATGCTTCATAATACGTGGAATTAATTCATTTAGTAACAAGTCTGCAAAAACAGAAAAGCCAAATAATTTGGTTATGCATCCTGTGTGATGAAATAAACTTAATAGAATGTAAACAAACGCCTGGAAAATGAGCAAGTATACTGATTACACAAATATGTAAACACCGTGGATAATCTGATTCCATACCCAATTGATGATTATTTGCTATATTGTATTTTCACTAGAAAAGGAAATAAACAAATTCACAGACAGATAATCCATAAACAATGGCTTTTTTGCGGTATTGGATGTGCCATCGGCCGTGGACAAAAACTGGCTGGACAACTTTGAACAGATGATTGTTTCTTCCCTCCCAACCCTTCCTCAAACTCTTTTTCGACATCTCCCTCATAAAATTAGAACTTTTCATATAATAAGAAGCATAAAAACTGAATTTCACCACACAAATCAACTCCCAGATTTAGTACATAAATTTTTTGCTGACCTGCAGATCCACGACGACAAATCCGAGAAAATGTCTCCCCCACAAACATCAAGGTGCCATCGAGATCAATGTTATCTAAAGCTTTTGCTTCTGCTAAAGAAAGAAGTTGATTGGTAATCTGCTTGAAAAACGAGCTATAGATTTCTTGTGAAGTAAAACAGTAGATTGATGTCACTCATTGAGAAAGGAGCATAAGGTGGATGATGGGAATTTTTCATAATTCTTTCCAGTGCAAAGTACATATACTATTTCATGTCAGATAACAATATGAAAATGTGAAAATATTTATCCCCTCCATGAATTAGAGAGATAAGGATACTGTGATGACAATGCGTTGGATGCTCTTGATTGTGCTTTGTCAGGAATTGATGTAACAATTTGTGAAACCTTAGAAATGGCTGGTATGGTGCGTTCAGTTACAAAATTCTCATATTTGCAGGATGCCCCAAATTTTTTTGCCATCTCAAGCACCCCATCCTTCTCAAGCAAGCATATTGCAATCAATCTGTCATAACGGCAATGAGAACAAGGTAAAGAATTAGCTGTGTAAGTCACTAGAGTCTCTCATATCTATTGATAACAACGGTCTGCGCTAAGCACTCAGCATATAAGTAAAGAAAAAAAATTCCCATGGAGAGGAAACAGAATATTGGGAAGAACATAACGATACTGGCGTTTTAAAGATTGGTAGAACAAAAATAAATAGTTCTCTTTGGAAACACTGGAATAGATAACTGCAACATTCACAAAGACTAAATAAAATTGGTTAACATCCCAACCTTTCAGTATTTGAGCGGACAGCTTTAACATCAACTCCATCACTTGCATTTGGCTGTAGACAAGGAACCAAGATCTGAACAACCTCGATGGCAGGTCCATCAACAAAGAAAATGTCATATAAGTGCTTCTTTGCCAAAAAAGGGAAACACGCCAACCAACTGGATGCAATTTCTGTACAGAATGCCAACACATAACACAACACATGACCATTTTGGGCTATAGATCGAAATGCTATGCCTGTGTAGCTATTACAGAGGCTAAACTAAATATTTTTTAGATTCAGAAAGTTAACTAACGAATGATTTTAATTTATGAGTATTTTTGTAAACCTGGATTAATCAACAATTCCTTCCTACTATAAGAAGCAATACTTTTCTGCCATCTTAAACTGAATATGAAATCTGTAGTAAATTTAAGAGGAACTTATATATACAATAACGAAGTCTTTCCTTTGATAAACACTGCATTCTTTTCCTAATTTAATTCTTTCAAGAGATACGAAAGCATGAACGGTGAACTTAAAGCAGAGCAAGAATCCTTGCCCATTTTCCCTCAAAAAGAAACAGAGCAATTTGCCCGGGATTGTGGATTATGCTATTGCATACTACTATACATCTCTTCTTTTTTTTTATTCAACATTTGGAGGTTGGGGATTTTGAACCTATAACCCTTGGTTACTAGGTTGCGCAAGATGTCACTATGCATTGTACATCCTATTCTTTCTGTCCATATTGGCGAGTAACATAAATTATATATATTTTCATATAAAAATTCCCCTTGGCTAATCTACACGGCTGAAACACGGGAAGAGAGAAAAAAATGATAGAATAAAGGATAAACCAACACTATAATAGGGGGAAGAGGAAAAAAAAGAAAGATTACCAAGTAACAAAACCCGTGACAATATTGAGAATGCAGCTCCATTATAGAATGCATTCCAACACTCCTTCCTCTCACTTATTGAAGGAAGCCTCGAACTGAGAATCTGTATGCACCACAAGCAGAAACCTTACTACATAATGGAAGAAAGACAGTGATTCCCAAAAGAAATGCTGGCTTGATTTTGAAGTTCGATTTCATTAATGATATTAACCTGGTTCCTGAAGTTCTCACCAACACACTCTGCAATATTTAAACGCATAAAACAAACATATAACTGATAAATAGACTTCTAATGAAATTTTAATGCAAAAAATTGAAATTTTGCTGTCAGAATAAGGAGTATATTTTGAAGTGGGAGACTCAAAATGAAAAGAGAGTAAAGCCTCAACTAGAAGATTAATTCTAACAACTCACTAACTTTGATTTTTGGCGAAAGTAAAAACCTTGTACATAAAATAAATTTTGTTTATTCTCAGCCCAGCCACCTAACAATCAAATGCTTGTCACTCCCTACTCATAATTTAATATCTTATGAGTTCTCTTAACGACCAAATCTAGGAAAACCAGCACTTGAAGTGCAAAAATGGATGAAGTTGTCGCATTTGATTAGACAAATGGATGAAGTTAATAGAAGTTTTCTATTTTTTTTACCTTCTTGATTGTCCGGGCAGACTTAGGTGCACTTCAACTATTTTCATGTGAAAAGTGTTTGAAGTGCAACATTTAATCATCAAGAAAATAAGAAAGTAATAAATAGGTGGATGACCACGATGAAACAAACCTATAACCTTAAAGTTTCTGTTTATTACAATCTTCGAAACAACTTATACACCGCTCAACTATTCTTACGGGACAAAAAACTCGTATGAAACTAATTACTTCATTGAAGTCATAATTTCTTAATTTATCAAAACCTTCTTGACCACCACATCAATCCATAGTTTAAGTTTTAACTAGAAAAAAAAAAATGCTCGTTACTTAATTGATAAGTAGTCTTTATAAACTTAATTTTCACTGATGAAAACCCAAAAAAAAAATAATAATCAAATGAAGCTAAAT